>VXAZ01009789.1:1218933-1686269 GCA_013399875.1 Gymnorhina tibicen | reverse complement strand
TTATTTTCCTGTGTGTTTGTTAAATAAATAGTTTTTATTTTCTCCTTCGCTTTCCTCCAAGGAAAATTTGTTTTTCCCGAACCCGGCTGGGGGGAGGGGTGGTTGTGGCCTGCCTTCCTTTGAGGGGACGTTCCTTTTGGACATTTCCCTGAATTTGGCCTAAACCACCACACTGCCCATGTCAAAATGGGGGACTTTCCCCTTTAAGTACTGGAAGAAGTGAAGTAATTGAGGTGTCCCTAGAGCCTTCTCTTCCTCAGGCTGAACAACCCCAGCCTGACTCTGCAGGAGAGGAACTCTAGCCCTCTGAGCATCTTTGTGGCCTCCTCTGGACCTGCTCTAACAGGTTCAGATTTTTTTTTTTTTTAAATTAGTATTTTTTGGGCTTATAAGGCTTGTGCAAGAAACAGGGTATAAAAATCTACTGGTATTATACCTTCTGAAAAAACCAAGTTGAGCTGTTATCACTGTCTCCTGTGGCCATCTGTCTTCACTTCAAAGGAATAGGAACCAGAAATTTTACAGATCTTTCTAAAAATTAAAACTGACACCTTAAAATGAAATACTAATATTCTCAAATTCTTCAAACTTATTTTTAGTGAGCCAATAATTCTGAAAACTACTTTCCTCATAGGGAAGAATATATAACAGGTGGGGGAACTTCAATATTCGGGAAGAAATATAGCAGTAAAAATTGAAAAAACTCCAAGGTTCTGGAACTACTTAGAGAATTCATTCTAAATTCAACCACCAACAAAAGCAGGTCATTACTTTTCCAACTTGAACTCCCAAGATTGCTAAATCAAGCCATCATTTCTTATTCTATCGAAGAGGTGTGCAAAGAAATGCAATAAGAGCCGGAGTAAAATTCCACTACCTGCCGTCACTCTATTATGCCATTACATTTCTTGTGAATATATTTCATCTTATCCAAGTGTTCACCCTTGCTCTCAGCTTGTTGTTCTTTCTCAGACATCACTTATTCAGATTGCATGTATTTATCTTCTTAATGTTACCTCATAAATCATTCTCTGAGATAAAAATTCTTGGTGTTCTTCATTCTTATTCTCTCTTCATTCTCTCTCCTTTGGCTCATCTCTTTTCAAACAATTTACTTGTATTGGTTGTTGTTGAATGCAAAATCTTAATAATACATTAAAAAAGCTGATTTTGGTGGGGTTGAAGAGGAACAAAACTATTCAGCAATAGTTGGAGTTTTTAAAAATAATGATTGAAGCCTGTATCAGTTTCTAGAGAAGTTCCAAGCAATCTCTCCCATTACTGTAAATGTTATGTCCCCATTACTCTACCTAGCTGTTCCTCTGAGTTGTATTTGCACCCTGTGACATTATGTTTGTACAGCACACAGAATGGAAAGATGCCTATAAAGCAAATGTGGGGTGATAGACTGGCATTGAATGGGGTCTTCTTTAGCTTAGGCTACAAAATCCTGGGACAAAGATAGAATTTAAATATCCAGATTATCCTCTAGAAATGGAATCTCTCAATTTCCTTATAAAGAATCTGATTCTCTACTCACAGAATTTAAAAATTATTAATATAAAAAAGCTATAGATGAGATTGGAAGCTGAAAAGCCCTTGATGGGTCAGCACAGTTCAACCAAGACTAAGCACAGACACTGTGTGCACTTGCCACAGGCTTCCATCATAGCATTATAAGAGATAATTTAGAATGTCTAAATAGAATTATATGCACTGTATATGTTAGATATTTTATAGATATACTGTATATAGCTATAACTTGCTTTATATAGTTATATGCAGCGTATTTATAACATAATTGCAATATATAATGTATCTAACATATAACACATAGTATATAACAAATTCTCTCTCATAATATGTAACATAGGTTACTACAGTACATATGTTATATATTTAACTTGTGAGAGTGTGTGTGTGTGTGTTTTTGTGCACCACAAATCTCAAGCAGAGCTCCTGGTTTTATAATATGTTATGACTTTAACACGTTCAACCCCAAAACTACTGTTCAATTAATCTGTTAAGACTGTTTTGAACCTGCTGGACTTCATGCAATTTTCTATTCTTATTTTCCACAAATGATTCTCACTCTCTAAGCTTGGCCTTAAAATTCTCCTTAAGCTGCTGGATGAATTTTGCTGGCCTGTCACCCCTCTAGCATTTTTTGCTAAATTGTGGTACACATTAACTCCAATATAATGTCATATACATTACTCTGAAACAGCTTTTTGACATCTAGAATCATCAACCTGGTTAGCCAGGTTAACCTTTTATCTCTTTCTTCCCATTTTCCTTTAAGCAGTTTCTTGTCTTAAAAATGCTTTAGGAATGAAATTTCCTGGATGCCATTCTTACCTAGAGAAGTTAAATGTAGGTCCATCTTGATCTCTAGTACATCTTGAATCAGATCTAAATTGAGTGCTACATCTACTTTTGAAGATTTCCTGACTGATTTCTCCAAAAAGGACTGGCTCAAATTTCAGATATGTCAGAAGCAAGCATTCTGTCCTGGTATGACATTTATCCAAGATTTATGAAGTTAGCTGAAGCTTCCCATTATTACTGTGCTTTTCAGCCTTCTTAGTTTTTTGTGTTTCATGTTCTTTCTCCCTTACCAACACTGCCTGGAGAGAGTACAGACCTGACGTGATTCCCTCTGGAACCAGATACAACATTTCAGTCCATGGTAACTCTGTGCTACTGCTGAAAGAGTCACCTTAACTCTCTGATCTGACTCTATGTTTTGATGTATCATGCCCATCATGAACTGTAAAATCCACCATAAAGGTACAATGAAATGTCTATTTTGGAACTATTTAATCCAGCATTCCTATCAAGATGATGATTTTATCATTGTGCTCACTTTAATGCACCCAGTTAAATTCAGTCATTCAAGAACAGCCTGTAGGAATGCAGAAGTGCACGTGCTGAAGTCTATTCACGCGTACTTTTCACAATTGAAAATTTGCAAAAATGTTTTTTCCTATTTCCTACTCCCTTGTTTGCTTAGTATCTGTGTGCTCTACTGTCCTGGTTTGAGACAAAATTCAGAGGAACGTCCGAATTTGAACATCCTCTCTTAGAAGGCAGGTTACAGCCACCCCTCCCCCACCAGGTTCGGGAAAGAAATATTCCTTGTATGAATGTGAAAATGAAAAAAAACTTTTTATTTAACAAACACACAGGAAAAGAATAATAATGCTAAATAATAAATTTCTCTCGCTGTGGAGAGAAACCTGGGAAGATTTAAAGTCCTTTCTATGGGTCTCTCTCCTCCTCGGAGCTGGGTCGGCCTGGGCCCTCTCTGTGCCTAAGGTGGAAAGTTTTCCCAGTGAGTTCTGGTGTTCTGATGTTGTTGAAACAGTCCAGAAGAGAAGAAGGAAAAAGCTGAAGTCCCAGAAAAAAACCTTAACTCTCCGTCTCTTTCCAGAGAAACAGCCAAAAAGCTGAGAAAAGCAGGAAGGGTGCTTCCTCTGCTCCTCAGCAGCAGCAGCAGCTATTTCTGTGTCCTTGGAGCACAAACTGCTTTGAAAAGTTCACTGTTTTTTTCTCTCCCCTCTCCAGCTCAGTTTAAAGGCACAGAAAAGCACAGGACTAATTTCTGGGCAATATGGGATACAATATCATAAAGTCACCCCAAGACATCTACCTTTTTCCTGGAATAAGTAGGATTTAAAACTTAATCCTGAAATGAAAGGCCTTCCTGTACCATATGCTATTTGTATCAAGTGTCTGCATCCAGAAAATGCTTTAAAAATAATACAACTAAGCATATATTATTTTAGAGACACTCAGGGCCATTTAAGAGAAGACATAAACCCATTTTGGTCCCTAATTTATCTTTCCTCTTTCCTCTTCCTCCAGTTAGTTATGCAGGTTTTGCCTCCTCTCACCATGTAGTAGCTTATACAGCCAGCTACTCTAATGCAATAATTTATTTCTCCTTGAAAAGAGAAATTATAATCTACAGATGTGTATTTCACATTTAAATTTTATAGCAACAATGAAAACCTTTATTGAAGATGTGAAGTCAGTACATGAAATAAAGTCTGTGTTTGTACACAGTTCTCTTTCATGTTACATGAACAAGAAGCAGTAATACCAAACATCTGAGTACTGGAAATTCTGAAGGAAATTCAGTTGGTCCACAAATTGCAGACTGATGGTAAAGCTGGTAAGTAAAAGACACAGAATCTGTCACAGTGGAAAGCCAGAAACAGAGCATGTCAGTAATTTTTCCAATTCACTGATATTAATGATATTAGGATCAGAAAACTAATGGCTGTATAGATTGATTAGGAGTTTTGTTTGATTTAAGTGCATTTATAGACTAAGAAAGACGTGGTTTTCTACTTATTTCTACTAATCACAAACACTTGAGATGGTTATTTAAACACCTTTATGACTGCCCTGCAGGCCCTCAGTGTTGTTTACTTGACATAATGTGTTTTTCTGACTTTCCCATTATGTTTGTAAAGACAGCAACAAAAAGAA
This sequence comes from Gymnorhina tibicen, assembly GCA_013399875.1. Taxonomy (NCBI): domain Eukaryota; kingdom Metazoa; phylum Chordata; class Aves; order Passeriformes; family Artamidae; genus Gymnorhina; species Gymnorhina tibicen. Next base: position 1,681,772 of record VXAZ01009789.1, on the reverse strand, counting down.
TAAAAAGACACAAATTCCAAATAGCAGCTGCCTGTAGTTTGTTTTCCATTACCCAAATTGATTTATAATGCCTGTAAGATTCATTTCACTGTGGAGTTCTCTATTGTATAAGCACTCAGCAGGCTCATTCCATGCTGCTGCCCCATTCTGGTTATAAAAGCTTGAGCTTCGTCTCAGGAACTTTGTATCCTTCAGCAACAGAGAGTTAACAATTCCAACTCCCACAGTATCGATCAAAATCATTAAAGACTCAAAGCATTGCGATTAGTGGTGATTTGCACCTTGGAGAACAGAGTGGTTGGCCCCCACTCAGTTCTGCGTGCTCTCAGAGCAGGAGGCACAGAGCTCTCAGCACGTGTGCCAACAGCAGGGTTTGTACTGCAACCTGCAAATAACCCTGATCCAAGGAAAACCACTCTGCTGTGCCAACAGCAGACACAACTGGCTGCTGAACACCGAACACCAAATGCTGAGCCCTGAATGCTGACCATCTTAATGGAATGCTACTCAAGTATTCTAATTCTTCTAATAACCAGTGTAACTTCATTCAAAGTTTCTGCTACAGAAGTTTTGTCTTCATATTACAACCTGTAATAAATGGCAAATGTCCCCAGTTCTAAAAAGTGTCATTGTGAGAGCTCTTCTGAAGGCAGCTTGCAGGAATCCCCCAAGTGTACAGCATAGCAGTTTGAGTATGTCTTTAAAAAAGTATATTACCTCTGCCACTTAGCTAAACAATTATATCTCTGCTGGCACTCAGTTTTCCTGTGCAATCCATTCAAATGCACATTGTTACCTAAGAAGATTAACTTTTTCTTGCTCTAGCAGCATTTTCAGGAAGAAACAAGTTTTATACAAACATTTTAATAAAAGATTAGTAAATGGTGAGGTTTCTTTAGGCATGTGCATTGGGACAACACTGCAGTCATTGCATGAAATTCATCCAGCTTGCTCTAATCTTTTATAGAAAAAAGACTTGAAATATATATTCAGGAATTAATATATATTTCAGAAATTTAGCAACTCTCTGGTTGATTCTGTAGAACTATATTCTAACTTCTCAATAGACAGTGAGAAAGTAAAAATCTGTTTGCATTTAGCACAGTGAAATGAAGAGCTTTTCTTCTCCCAGTATTATTCTGTAAATCTGGATTCAGATTTACATTCTGAAATGTCAAGTAAATAAAAAAGGGGCAGCAATGCCGTGTCAGACTAAGTCATGAGCCCAGTATTCAGTGTTGTTTCATAATTCAGGCTTGAGGATGATTTGTACACCAAGCCAGAGTTTGCTCACAGATCCTGCAGACACATATATCATACAAATCCATTTACTAAACTGAATCCACGGCAAGTTAAAGGAAAGTAATAAAAACAAAACTTAAAAAAAAGAAAAAAAGAAAATAAGCTACCCAAAAGAGTATTTTGAAGTGTTCACTTTCAGTAATTTGACATTGTTTTGACTGTCCTATGTACAACATCATTATACACTTTTGGGTCTTTTAGTTCACTCCTTTAACCCTAGATTTAGCTGGAATGACAAGTTAAACCTTTTTAACACATCCATTTAATGAGTACAACATTTACCACATACTTTTTTCTGTCCTATTCCATGATAAGGTTTGGTAGGAATAGATAAAAACATTAAATTAGTGAGACTGCAGGCACCACAGCTTCTTCAGACACAGTGAGAGGATAAAATGAGCAGTGTCAGATAAAACCACCCCCTATTCTTTCTTTACTACAATAGAGTCTTTGGAGAAAATATTCTTTTTCTTTGCCCAAGGCTATATCCAGCCCTGCCTAAGGCAGTTTCTAAACTATTGATAACTACTTATTAGTCCTAACATTTAGGAATTCATTGGATTCCTAACCTAACACTAGAAATGAAACTTCATCCCTAGATTTCAAACATTTAGTAATTATACTTAGGGTCATTAAGCAACTCAACTATAACTTACTTGGTGATATTCCACACAGTGATCTCAATTCTGAATCAAACGATTCACTACTTAAACTCTCATTCTCTGGAACTGAGAGTGAAAGACCCCAGATTATCCAGTCTGTGGGTCAGATAGACAAATCTACATACAAGGGAGAGAGAGAGATAATCTTTCCTCGGTAAAAAAACTGGAACAAGAAAACTTCATTGCTTAATGATGGAAATTGCCATTAACCGAGTTAACAAAAATAATATCCCCCGAGCTTAATTATAAAAATTCTGGCCGTGGTTGGACTGCGGGTCAAAAACAGAAAAAAAAATAAAAGTGAAAATTCCAAGGTATATAACTATGCTGATGGGGAAGAACTAATAATCATAAAGGGCTAAAGAGTCAGGAGTCACAAAGTTATGAAGTCACCCATTTGATTTAGTTAAATCAAGACAACAAAAAAATTGCTGTCATTTGTCTTGAATCACAGTAACTCCAAACTTTTGGAAAATAAAGACTGGATGCATAATTGTACAACTACTCTCCTTCTGGAATAGTGCATCCTAAAAGTCAGCAATATTTCCAGAATTGGAGACTTGAAGTAGAGCTTAACAATTCTTTTTGGCAACTGTATGGTGTTTTAACAGTTGTCATCCCCATTATTTTTGGCTTTAGGGATCTTTTTAATTAGGCTCATTAGTAAATAAGGCAAACAGTCCATGAACTCCAGAATCACAAAATGTTTATAATTGGATTACATAACTTTTATGATTGGATCTTCTCTTTCTAATGCAAATTTCTTTTCCATTTGGGAACTCTCTGGAGCAGCTAATGATTGCCTCAAACTTATTTATTCTTCGATATTATCCACTAAATGCTTTTGGAAAATACTTACTGAGATGCAACAAAATGCTGCACGTCAGACTCAGTGTAGTAAAGATGAGGAAAAAAATAACTAAGCAACCGGCCAAGAACCCCCAAAAGTTGTACAGTAAGTTCAGTAATAAATTGATTCTGAACAACCCACATACAGGAAACAGGTAACCCTGGGAAACAGTTCTGGCTCACTGTGGTCATCTGTTTTCTGAGAGAAAGGGTATTTGTTCAGGAACTAGGACAGTTAATTCTCTTACATAAGCTTCATTTTCTTCACCAGTTCTTTCTCTCATCTCCCATGACAGAACCTTCTTATGCTGGTTAATACCAAAAAGAAAAACTTTTAATCCCAATTTCTCATTGATTTTTGATGTTCTGCTGTCTCTTGTTTATGTTAAAGAGAAGCAAAGCAGATTGATAGAACTCTCCTGCAGCTGGTTTGTGTGTAAAAGGCTGAAGTATTACCAGCTATGCCAGATTCCATGGCCAGGAATACATTCCTGAGAGGTGCAGTTTCCACTGGAATTAACTTCCCAAAAAACTGGAACCTACTTCCCAAAAATGTTACGTGCAGTTCCTTGGTGCCACTTTTCAGAACAAGCTCTCAGGAAAGCAGCAGATAACTTGTATTTTATTTCAGAAATAAGTGTAACCCAAACCCACCTTCTGATTTAAGTTTAGCTCCCCACTTGCCATTAGAGTACAAGACTGGAGTGAGATTTCCAGGTTTCACTCATAGGGGGTTAATTTTAAAGGGTATTTTGAGATAATATTGCAGAATCACAGAATGATTAAGGTAAGAACAAACAGCAATGCCTTATGCAAACACAAAATTAAGTTACTAATGTTTGAGAGAAGTCTATTTTTGTTTGAAGGGTTGGAGAAAAAATTCCAAGCACAATTTCCTTTTTTTTTTTTAAGTCTGCATTTTTTTCTACAGAGCATCCTGAAAACTGAGACAACTGAAGCGCAGCTACTAAGAACAGTAAAATAAATGTTCATGAGAGTCTCAATGCCTCCCGTTCCCACCCCACCAAGTTTCTTTCACATTTTTTCCCCAATACCAATTCAAGAGTAGAAAGGAACTTGCTGTATAAAAATGCTTTGGCATTTAGATGGATATCTGCATATAAATTAATATGTTAATTACACTCATGAGCTGCATACAATGAGATTTGCAGAGAACACTTAATGCTAGCCTTGAGTAGTGGATGTGTCCAAACACATCACGCTCTTTTTTAAACTTGTCATTTTATATAAACTCATAAATCATTAAAAAGTTGAATTTATTTTTATGCTATTTTTTTTTAAAAGATGGTCTCTTGGAAATATTACAACCTAAGCAGTGGGAATTGCCACGTCTGAAACAAGAGATTAAGAGCAAAACCAGACAAGAGGAGAATCACCAATATATCTTCATGATTAAGAGAGCTCCTACTTTATCTGATCTTCTAGGCTGCTGCTACTTTGTTATGGTCAGATATACAATAGTAAAGTACAAAATACCTCCACACATTTGGGTCAAGTTTTTAAAAAAAAATTAAACAAATATTCCTGAATTTTCAGAGGATCAATCTTCTGCTCTTCTGAAAAGTTTTGTCCTTCTAAAATCATGGAGAAAAAAAGCCCAAAAACTCTAGAAAATCCTAATTATATTCAGCAGACATGCCAGACAGTTATACCCCTTCCACCAATCAATAGGCTATCAATGTAAAACAATCTATAAATTTAAGTGCCTGTAGAGCTATAACAATTCCGAGTTGCTGTGGGTGTTTTTTATCTGTGTTACATTTAACTGAAAATCACAAAACACAGCACTATGTTAATGAGTCATTTTTATCTTTGCAGAAGATAAAACACTTGCTCCTGTTAACAATGTAAGTTTATCCCGATAAATCCAGTAGTGAAGTTATTTCAATATTGAACAGTTTAGTTCTCAATAAGAATCATTAACTATCTTTCATAATAATAAGGAAAGCTGAACTTTTGACCTCTGAGGTGAGGTGGGAGGAATTCTCTTGCTGGGTGATCCAAAGATTTCAGATACATGTTTGAGTTGCTGGTATTTCAACTACAGCTTTGAACCAGATCTAAGGCAAGCATTAAAAAGAAAAAAAAAAATTTAACTAGAGGTTAGTGTCTCCTTGGACATTACATTTCTTTGTTGTCTGTAGGGAAAATGTTAAGAGAATTTATAGATTAGGGAGAAAATATACTAACAGCAAGATAATATTTGTACAGTTTCACTGAGATTTTTTCAGTGAAAACGCTTTTACTGTTTTTTTGGTCACACTTTCTTGGAGAAGGACAAGGTGTCAGCAGAGTGGGGTTTCAGCCATGAGACCAGCCCAATCTGCCCCACAGTAGAAGGCTTCTCAGTTACACCAAGGAGCTTCGGTTTATGAAACAAACACCAAGAATGAAATAAATTAATAGGAAATCTCCAAGCTTTTCAGCACAGCCAAAATTCCACCCATTCAGTACCACATGATGCTGACTAACACTGACTATATTTCCTTTTCTCCACCTAGTGCCCTGACTCGCTCACCAAGAAGCTTCCATTCTTTTCCCCTACAAGTGATGTCCTGAAAAAAATGTACTAGCAACATAATTAAAAAACCAGGAAAGACTAATTGTTCTATTTCTCATTTTATTCTATGTGCCCTGCAGTAATAGTGTACTTGCAATTTTCAAATAAATGATAGGACAAGCTCTCTGGTCTTGGTAATTCTTTTAGGCATGGCTTTTTTTACATTTTAGCATGATATTCCATAACTCATTCTATTACCTACAGACACACACAATATACCATTAGCATGACTTCAGGCTCCCATCCCCCCCCAGTTGCTTAGTGGATCTGTCTCTTTCTTCCTCACAGGTGCTGCTTTGTGGTTTTACAAGTTCTCCCACTGTTTTTATCAAGGAGACACTTACTTTTCTACTCACACGGCTACTCTGATCACAAAGATGGAATATAGTTATATTTGTCTTAGTAATTAATTCAGTATTCAATATAAGCTGCAGATTATTAAGAATTCATGTGGTGTTCATGTGAATGTCACAGGTACTTCCAAAGGAGTTCCATCGTAATCCAGCACGTTTAAAATCCAATGGCACCATGGCCTGATATGGCTAAGAACATCTGAGAAAGCAAAGAGCTCTTTCTGCTAAAACCTCTGTTTTGAGACAATGCCATAAATTTTCACATGCCATGATATAAAGGGTAACATACAAATCAGCACTGCACATAAATATTGTGGTCAGGAAGCATGAGAATGAGACGAGTGTACTCTGAATTTTTCATCCATCTCTGTACTCAGAATTCATTCACATGATGAAGGAGGACCCATTTGAAACTATTGTGATCACTTATAGTTTCTGAACAGGAAGACTGATCTGTATTCCTCCTTCCATATATTAAGGGATGAAAAGGTTCTAACAATACAACAGTCAATCTGAGTTTCATTAAAATAGATTAGATTAGTAATAATAAGCCTTAATCCCTTCCAGACTTCATCACTAACACTTTTCTGATGTCAGCACAGCTGTTTAAATCACTACAGAAGATCAAAGATATTCAGTCCCCACACATATCCGCAGTAATGGAATGGAACTGCTGTATCAATTACTGTAAATGTAGTGTAAGCTCTCACAGATATTCCCCTTAATGAGAGGCTGCTCTGTTTGGAGACACCACTCACAGTGACAGCTACAGTATGAACAATTTATTACTCTTTGGTGTTGAAACTAAAGCTGTTTCTGTGTTCAGTGAATATTAATACAAGCTTGACAGCTGGGCCGAGCCCCATCTCCGATTCACTGTGGCACTCCCACATGTGGGAACATCAACATTTTATAAGTTTCACGATCTGTGCATATGCCCCCAAAGAGTTCCCTTTTCTTTGATGAAGTACTTGAATTGCTGCCACGGAATATTGTTCTAGACAGTATAACACTAACTCTAAATAATAAATTTATTCTATACATCTTTTTTCTCATTTGGCAAAAAAACAAATATCACCTTACAAATTTGGGGGATTTTTCTTGTACAGTCATCAAAAGTGCTTTCAGCTTTAACCATACACTTTAAAAAATAAAAACAATAAACAAGCCATTGAAGTATCATTTTATAACAAAATCCTGCCCAAAGTAGGTTCTTCTATTAGTGAATTCTTCCTTAGGTGTTTATTTCTGTTAAAAAAAAATTTATATGATCTTACGTATTATTCATGCCACTGCTATGCATGACCAGGATACCCAAATCATAAGGTAACAAAGAGATTATTCAGTTCAACCACAGGATTTATGTTCATTGCAGCTGAAGAAATATGCACAATCCAAGGATAAGTGAAATTAAACAGATTAGGATATTTGATGGTAAGTTTAGCTACTTTTAACATACTTGTTTGCTCTTAAATTCTATTAGCAGTAAAGTAAGACCACATTAGTATTGAGGAAAATGCCAAGCCAGTAACTGTGCTTTAGCAATGAAAAGTAGTTTTTTGTTGTATTTTAAAAACAGTAGAAGATTAACTGATTAGAGCATGGAAATACAGAGAATGTACTAACATATGAAATGCATTATATAACTAAAATGAGATGCCATTACATAACAAAAGTGAAAATTGATAATTAACACTTTATCAAATTACGTGTCATGAGAATGCCACTTCTATTACCTGTTTCTATTACCTGCCATCATGGAGTAACACTACAATATCCTGGCAGCCAGTGTCTGTAGGATATGCTCAAATTAAGTACCTGATATAAATTCCATGCACTCCCAATACAAAATTCACCGAGGAAGAAAAATACTCCTGGTGCCTTTATCATGAACCTATCCAGCTGATTTGATAATCTTAAGGCACAATTTCAATATATTTCCTTATATTTTTGCCTGACAGTGGATGCCTAGTCTTTCTGAGGATTCTGAGAACCGCTTGAATTACCCATTATTCTTTTGGTGATAACCTCTAATGCTCATGCCTAAAAAAAAATCAAGGTAAAGGGTACCTCTGCAGCTGGCAGGAAGCTCAGGTGATGACACTTGAGTTAGATTCACTGGGTTTTTGACCAGACAGGAACTTGTAAAACAACTCCCCTGCATTGTCTGGGACAGGACACGTTTCACCTCGCACATCTGCAGACCCCAAGTTTACAGAAGCCCCTCATCTTATACTGAGGTGTTCCAGTCCAGCACAAATCCAGGGGATCACTGCTTCTATTGACAATGCCACACCTAGAGAGAGAGAAATTATTTGTGCTCTGTTTAGAGTTTCACTTTTGTTTCTCGAGAAAGGACAAATTCACAGCACCCTGACAGCTCCATTCAAGGTCTTGAGGAAAATTTTTTGTGCCCAGTACCTGCAGTTGTATTTCTCTATTGGTGCCAACCAGGAACATCCAAACATGGGTTTGTCTAGATCACTGACCCCTAAGTCACAGGATGGCATGACATGCACACAAAAAAATCCCCCAACCAAAAAACAAACAAACAAACAAAAAATTGCATGACAGAAAAAAAATCATGAGTGTTGGTAGTAGAGAGGCTTAGAGTAAAATTTCAATGGAGTTTCTGTCTCTACAGGCTCGCTTTGGAAGGGCCTGAAAAAATTACCCATGCTATAGGAACAGGCTGATAACTGAAGGACATGAAAAGGTCACGCTGATTCGGAAAACTTAGCCTTTGAGCCAAACTATTTTACATCAGAGAAGACTTACACCCCATATATTCTGAGCAGTCTGCATTGAAAGCAAATTGTGTTTTATTTTGAATAATTACTCATTCTTGGCTGAGATAATTGTGGTTCAGCACTAGCAGCACATAAAGTCCTAATCCTTTATCACTTTGGTGCCACGATTCGCTTTTGTAATTCATCTTGATGTGTAATAGGCCTCCATCCCATTACATGATTTGTTTCTTCAATTGTTTATAACTCAGTAGAGCACAACACCTGTAATTTGAGAACTGGGAGAATTTCAAGAGCCTGTCTCAGAGCAGCACTGAGGTAGATGAGGCTACACCCTCAACTGTACAAAATGAGTCTGCATTAAACAACTTCTTTACTAAAAAATCTCTAGTCTCTAGTTTGTTATCTCAGAGAAAAAATTTAAATACAATTATTTATACTTCATCTAGTATTTATTATTTCTGTCTTCAATCATTATTATAATATCTATTCTATCTTCAATCATTTTTATAACCCTTGTACTTCTTCCTCTAGGATTAGACTATGTAAAAGTTACAATGATAAAAATTATGACTTTTCAGAAAAGGCAAATCGAATAAATAATGTCTGAGGGGGAAGAATTTCTTTAGAATTACTTTTTTTTTTTTCCTCTCCCACAAGGTGTACCTCACAATATCTTTGATATTTCTTTTTGAGGTACTTCTACATTGTTTCAGAAGTCTTTTTGTAATTCCCTGGCTGCCCTTCAGAATGGATGATGGTCATCATCATCATCATCTCCAGCAGCACCGCCGTTTCTGCAGATGCTCTCAGGCAGTTTCGCCTGTTCCAGTCACACAGAGTTGCTCTCACATCATTTCTTGGCAGCTCTCGTTCTCCAGATCAGCCCTTCTCCCCGCCCCCAATAGGGCACCTCAGTGTTTAGCTCAGAGATGGAGCCACAGTATGAGGAAAAACTTTGGGAAAGAAAGTCAAGGGAGTAGATCAAACCCAAAGAAGTAGATGTGAATATAAGCTTCATCTGCATTGAAACATTCAGTCCTAAAAATTATAGCATCTTCTTACAATGAAATAAACCAAATTTAAATAATTTATAATTAAATCCTGTGATTCAGATTATAAAAATACATAAAAAAATGCACTTTGTAAATAAAACAAATATGCTTCTTACCAAGAATAATAATATCAAGAGGAATTAAGAGACTGTATCGAAGCTGCATTCTTTGATCTTAGTTGAATTATTACACTCCCTCATGCTTCTTAATGAAAGCCAAGTTCATCAGTCCTGGGGCTGTGTCATCTACAGTGCTGGAAGAAAGCTTTTTCAGTAACAAAGAGTTTCTCACTAGATATGTTTAAGTGTATATTATATCAAGTATAGAATGGATATGAATATAAAAGTAATTTTTATGAGGTACACTGACTCTGACAGAGTTGGACTGAAAGGTCTTTTTGTCCCTCAGTCTGTGTATTTTGATTGCATTTTGTGAAAAAAAGGTAGCTAAACCCAGGAAGAACTTTGATTAGTCATCATCCTGGGTATGTCACGCATTAATCACCAGATTAGACAAAAGAGGGAAAGAAAAATGTAAGCATTTAGTAGAACAATTACCATTACTAAACAATTATTTAATTACAAATAAAAAATTATTTTTGAGCCAATATTTGCATCTGTGTAATTAGAACACTATTCTAACTCTCCTCCACTTGTTACACAAAGCAGGGGGAAAATAAGATTTATTGTGAGTAGATTCTCTCCAAATGTACTAATCATAATCTGTGTTTCCCATTTAGAAGAAAATGTGATAGGAACAATCTTAGTGACTTGTAACTCCTGCTTGATTTTGGACCACATTTTCAAAGCATTTTAAAACGTGGAGCAAGCTGGAATGTAACAAAGTTTATTGTTGCTATTGCTGATGCAGAAAAGGTCTGACATAAAGGAAAATAAATAAGGCTTTTTAAAGCAGTGTAGTAACTGCACAATTGAGCACCTTATTTTACTGGTGACATAATGATGCCACTGTTGCCACTGTAATTAACAGCCTATGGGTCTAGTAAAGCTAATTAAGGCTCCTGTAGCCTTTCCAAATAGTCTCTTCTAAACTTTACTACTTTTCTATATTGACACAGAAAATATTCTTTAGCATCATCAATTATTTTTACTTTACTTTCTAAAATCAAAACTTTATTATAAAAGAACCAAAATCTGGTGTATTTGCTCAAACATGCAGTATTTTTAGAATTAGCCTTTAATCATTTATGATTATCAAGGGAAGATAAAATAATAAGCAAGTGTTTTCATAATTGTCACTAAATACTGGGAACTTCCTATTCCATATGCTGACAAGGCTGTCAGGGAAGACTTGCTCAGAATGTCTATGATGTGCTTTTGTTTCAGTATTCAATCATAATCAACAATTCCTGAAGTAGTAATAGTTCAAAATGGCCCCAAGGCCCCATAAAACAAAGAACTGCTGAGTTGGTGACCTTGATCTTTAGAAAAGGTAAAACGTTTTAAGACTGGATCTGAATAAGAATGTTGTCAAGATGCTATTTAAGAGTTTCAGAATTTTCAAATAGAACATATAAAAACTTTGATAAAAGGCGCTTTACGTTATTGCAGAACTTAGTCTCCCTAATTAGGTGTAATTTGCTCTAGTTTTCAGTACACAGCCACTAAAAAAACAAGATAAATGCTGCAGGAAATGTGGTATGACCTTTTCATTATTGCTTTGTCAGGACATCTGTCAAGGGACTTTTGCTCCATTCCGAAGCAGTCAGACACTGCAATGAACTGGAGTAAGGAATAGCTTGTTCTTGGTAGGCTGCCAGACTTTGCTACCAAGTAAGATTCATAATGTTCTGCAGTCAATAAGATATCAAGGTACAAGGTACATAATAACCCCAAATTTATCTTTTGAAGTAGGAAAGATCAACAATTCTCTGCACATTAAAAGGAATATATGACAAGACAGAAAAAGATTGCATTTTCCACAGTCCTGCTAATATTATCTATGATTATACTCTACAATTTTTATTATGCAAATCCATTTCTGAAATGTTTTTAATAAGAAATTTTGTAACATTGACAATGTGAAATGGTGGCTCAGGATATGCAGAAGAAAGAATGCACATAGCCTGACATAGTTTTCTCACAAAAGGAAAAAAATTAGGTTGGATTTATCGAATTCTGGCGAGTGTAATGGTTATTGACAGTTTTTAGGAAGCTGCTCAAACCGTGCTGTCTTCTCAGGTTAAAATGAATTGTTTCAGTGACAAAAGAACCGTGCCAGCCCTGCAAAAATTAATAACCTTTTCCTAATGCCTGTTCTACAGTAAAAAAAAGAGTGACAAGCAGAGCCCGTTTCAGTATGCACGCTTACATTTTCTGGCCTCTTCATATCACCTCTAAAAGAATTGCAGAGTGATAAAAGTACAAGATACACGTCAGCGGTATTGGCAGCCCCCTCTACTGGGAATGTTTTAGAAACTTGTTAATCAAACCCATCATAGGTATAGAACAAGCTAAGACTTCACAGTAATTACCTGCTGCAACAATACATTTGCAGACAAATATTTGCCACTCATGAGTAGTCATATTTTTATTCAACAAAATAGACAGGTGAAATATTTAGAATGTTCTTAAACTTTTTACTGATAATTAAATGGATTTCCATTATAGCTGTCTATTTTTCTCTTTTCTCCTGGTGTTTCACTTAACCTGTTACATCTCTCGTTTAATTAACCTTCCAATCTTGTAACTGATTATATGCAGAAAGGCTTCTGAACCCAAACTATGTCCCTTGGAGTCTTTCTACCCATCATTCTACAATATTCTACATTCTTTGGAAATGAGATGATCTTGTGCAAGTTTATGGGTTTCTTTTTTTAAAAACAATTATTTTATAACTTCCTATTTTAGTTAATACCTTGAAATTCCAGAGCACATAGGAGTCAGGACACATACAACAGAAGGCAGCCAGTTATTGAAACACTGTGAGTCCAGTCTCATATTATCAATGCTATCAATGTAATTTTAATAGTATTTTTGACTGCAGAGCTCCAAAAGCTATATAAGTAAGTATAAATCAATATTATAAAGAACAATTCCAGGAATTTTCCCCTATTAGTATACCAGGGAAGAATGCAGGAAGACTGCTTCCCAGAGTGATATTCACTGCCACTGAGGAATGACACCACGGCTTAACAAATAATTCCATTCTTATTTAATTCCAAACAATGTTTCTAACGCTTTCTGATTCCTCAGTCAGCCCATTCCCATCCTCCTCTGGCCTCTAAGAAAGGAACAGCCTGGCACTCATGCTTAGTTACAGCTCAACAGCCTGGTTAATCGTCCTTTTTGAGGACTGAATCATGCTTTGACATGTCTAGTTCCCATTATTTCCTTAAACTTCTCACACAGTGAATAAAGCTGAATTCAGCTTGAGTGAAAAAGCAGAGTTAAAATCATGAAAATCTGCAACAATCATGGGGGATCTTAGAGCGAGAAGAGGCTAACAGAGCAGACACCTAAACCCGGGTGGGCACTGGCAGAAGTCACCTCAGCAACACTGCAGCACCGGGGACCCAGCGCCGGGGGTGTGCAGGTGACCGTGGTGCCTTTGTCAGCAGCAGGCTTAGTGCGTTTGCAGGTTTTAGGTGGGACAAGGTGCACATAGAGCTGGGACACCCCCAGGTATAACAGGAGCTGCGTGTAAAGGGCAGAAGCTGTTCCCCCAGGAGCCGATGGGTGCCTGCAGCTGCCATGGCCTGCAGGAGTGTGCACTCGGTGCACATCTAGAACTTTTGAGGAGTGGTTATAAAGCATTTAGGAAACTGTAGGTCTTCGTTAACATTTTGTGCAGGCTACTGTAGCTATCAGGAGTGACTGGCTCACTGACAGTTAACAACATGCAATTAATAAACCACGAAGCCGCTCCAAACCTTACTTCTAAGCCACAAGTTGAGCAGTCTTCCCTGTGACAGCCTAGCTCTGAGTTTTATTTTACACAAAGCTTTGCTCTGTGTGCATGCCCAGAAAAGCCAGGTGACAGAGCACAGTGTAAATGAGAGATACCTACCCTGCATCTCCTTACTACAGGTATTGGTCCTGGCTTGAAAAGTGTGCAGGTAGAGCTCTAAACACATCAGCACGCTCCCAGCTATGCTGAGGTTGTGTGAGCAAAGGAATGAGCACACAGAGGAGCTCTTTGAGGGACCTCTTTTGCCAGGGACCTTCCAGTTTTTCAAGTGCTCCTTAGAGCAATTATGCTCAAAGCAGAGCAGGACCTGACAAGATTTATAGTTATGGTAAATACATTACCACCTTGAGAGGGCAAAACAGAGATCCGAGTTCACCTACAGTGAGGAAGTAAGAGAGATTTATTTCTGTAAAACTTATTTAGTCTACCAGAAACCACTTTTATACTGATTTAAACTGTTAGTGTGTGAAGATACGCAGATTCATGAAAGGTGGCACTTAGAATAACCAGCCAAGATCAGGTGGAATAAGTGCTGGCTCTGCAGTTGTGGTCTATTGTTCAGCACTGGTGCTCTTTCAGTGAAGACTTTACATTTAACTAGCAGGAATCCTCAAATCTAACAAAAAAGTGACAGAGTTGAGGAGAAATCTTCTTGTTGTAAATAATATAGGTCAGTCACAATCATCCTTTAGATCTCGGACTATAACGACCTGCTCAATAATTCCCATTCCTCCTACCACTGTTCATGTCCCTCTCTTTGCTATGCAGTAGAGAGTTTTTTTCCTCAAACTTAATTATATTTTAACTAAAAAACTCAAAATATGCAGTGTTTATAATCACACTTTCACAAAACTTTGGAAATAAGATAGGTTCAAGAGGAATTAAATAATAAGTAAATTTAATTCAAATAAATAAATTCTGTTTAATATTTATTGTAATTTAATGTAGGAGTCACTAAACTTGCATGTGCAAAATATTTCATAGCTTGTGTATTATCAGTTAATGTGTAGCAAGTCTGCATGTGAGGGTTTTTTTTAACCTTTTTCCCTAAAGTTACAAAAGTGTTCCACTAAGTCTGGACAGCTTTTGATTACTTTCTAGAGAGGAATAAGTAACTTACAGCAGCCAGTGGCTACAAATTTCCTCTGAAAGAACCATCTACAGAAAAAAAACCTCACACAAGATATAAATATTTAAATTTAAGGAGGGCTCAGTCATGAAATGAATTTGGAATTGAGAGCAGCTGCACAGTCTTTGGTAGTTGCCTTTTACATTACACCACAAGAACTTTCTCAATGACACCCCTATCACCAACACCATCCCCTTGCAAACACCAATCTTTTGGCATGGAATCGGAATATACAACAAACCAATGGAGACAAAACACATCTCAAACTAAACATTTGCTTTATGATATCACAAGTCCCTCAAGAACCCTATAGACTGATATTACTCTTAATTAGGTGTCACTTAAGAAGTTCCTCCAAGTTTGGATATTATAACCAAACTAATACTCTGACATTCTCACTAAAAAGAAATTATATAATTGTTGTATTTACAGATTCATAAAGACTGAGACAAAGATTAATGCAGTGGAATAATCATGATGAAAACCATCTTTATTTGATGGTAAACCAGGCACAAGTAAGAAACATTCATCTTTGTTTTTTGCTAAATATAGAGATTTATACAGAATAGAAGGAATAGTTCATGTCCTTTAGGGACAGGAAAGGGTACTGGGAAGAAATAATGCCAAAGAGAGTCCTGGGAATCCCGAGCCCAAGCTCACAATGACAGTGCAGTAGAAGGCGTTAAGCAGAAGCTTTTGTTGCACGCTGAAGAGATAGAACATCTACTTCGTGTCCTTATTTGCTGTGATAAAATTGTTGTTGGAATAGTGGCCAATGTCCACAGTGAAAAAAAGTGTTACAGAAACTGGGAGGGTTCTACTGCAAATGTCACTGAAGGTTTAGGAAAACTGCAAGACTGAAGCATTTGGGTCTATTTATTTCACTCGAGAAAAATGAAAGACTAACCTAATAATAAGAATAATGTATAAATAATAATATGGAGAATAAAAGGGTGAAGAAATTCAACTTCCAGATGTTCTTACTTTATACTCTTTAAACTGAACATCAAAACATTTTGGTTTTCTCCTTTTTTATAGGACAAGGGGGAGCGATTGATTAACACGGATATTACAGCTCATCCCCTGACCCTTTGCTATAACTTCTCTGATCCTGTCAGTAATCATACACATATTACTGCAGTTTGTCTTCATCATGGGCATTTCAATTGCTATCCCAAAGCAAGTGCAAGAAAAACAGTGCATTTTTAATAATGTGCTTATTTCTATAAGCGAAATTGAACTTAATCATATTCAGCATAACACTCATTACATACAGATGAGTTCATTTATATATTTATGTATAACTACTTATATGACATATTGCTGCCTGATTTCAAGGATGAATAGGTTTTATTTAGATTTAGGGAAACTGTGATTCTGCTGCACATGAGGAAAAACAGCCACCATGGAAGCGTGGTCTAAGATGACTTGGAACTGTGAAAACACGTCACAAGTTATTGATCAATTTGAGTCCATCCCAATTATCGTGAGCAAAACTGGTGTGAACAAAGCGGTCTCAGCAGTCAGCACTCACTGAAAAGTATCAGTACCACTAAACTATTGGAATTTCAAACACCTATTATGCTATTTAGGAAAACTTTTTGCTAAAACAATGAAAAAACAAAACTCAATCTCCTTTCTCCCAAAAAACCATCCCAACGAACAGACCCCCCACCCCAAAATGCTGATCACAAAAGAATTTTATCAGAAATATCATTGAACTGTTTAAACTGCTTTTTTAAAGCTGACAAATAGCTCTAAGAATTTGTGATACTGTTTTTTGGACATATTTTCTACAATTGAGAAGTACACTAACAAATAAAACAAAGAAAATGCTTCATAATTGGTTTTATCAGGAGTATATAAGAATATATAAGGAAGAAGTATCATAAAAAATAACATCCCTGTGTGGTGGTTTGAACCTGAGTTGATGGACAGTGGTTTAGACCAATAACACGTCTCGAAATGTACATATTTGAACGGCGCGGAGGCGGGGGAATTCTCTCTCGCTTCCGGCCCTTGGACAGGTCACTGGGCTGCCCGCTGAGCTCCCCCGCCCCCCTGCTCCGGTGCGGCTATGAACTAAAACTTTACACCGACACTGCACCGAGACCGGCCCTGCCCGGCAAAGATCCTGTGACCAACCAGGGAAGTTCAAAGCCCAGGCCCGGGTGAGAGTGACTCCTTCAGCGCTGTAAGTTCCCCAGAAGAGATGAAACCTGCAGACATCAATCCTCTCCCGGGTCAGAGGAAAGGGAAAGGCAAAGGCACGTGAATAGACACCCTGATAGTGACACCAAAAGTCCGTGAAGAAGAAACAGTTGAAGCCCAGAGAGAGGGGATAGAGGAGATGCTTTAAATTTAAAGCTGAAATTCTTTTGTANGAAAACAGCTGTGGGGAAAGCTGTAAGTCGAGGGAAGGGACTTTCACATGGCAAGCAGAGAACCATTTCCCAGGCGGCTGGCTTGCTGTGTGATACTGCAAACACGAGAAGACTGTTTCTTGTGGAGAAGCCCCATGGCATGGGCAAAAGAGACTCGTCTCCCTAAGTGAACTGAAGAAAGACTATTATAGAGGTGGTAAACTGACTGCAATAATCCCAAGTTTGTGTCTTTATGCTGTAAGTGGGAGGAGGGAGGAGGATAGGGGGAAGAGAAGTGTTCTGAAGGTTTATTCTGACCCTTATTATTCCTTTTCCTCTACTTCTGTTAATAAACTTCTATATATTCTTTAAAGTTTGGAGCCTGCTTTGCATTTTCTCCTAATTCTTATCTCACAGAAAGTAAGAAATGCAAACCAACCCACTACACACTGTAACATACCTGAGAACTAAATATTACAGCCCTCGCTTCTGCCACACTGGATCTACTTGGCCAGATTTCCTTATTACAAAATGTCAAAGCAGAGCTGTTAGGAAAAAGGTTCAGTTCAGCACGACTTCAAAATAATTGCTCAATACTCAGATAACGATTATTAAATATGTTTAACTATCCTGAAAACAAGAAGCAATCAAAAACAAGGAGGAAAACACATTGAACCAATATTTCACCTCCAGTTAATTGAAATCTTATCTTTTCTTTACACTGACTAACACTTCTAGAGATAAGAGCTGATATTTTTAAATGCTTTTGTTAAATTAACACAACCCAAACCTCTGCCTACTTTCAGCTGTCAGCCTGAGGGTGCAGGTACCAGGAAATGTCTAAGAGCACTCAGAAACCTCTTATTGATGGTTGTACAATTTTTTTGACCATGATAGCACCTTGACTCCTTTCCCTTTTTGTTGTGACAGATAAGCGTAAAATATTTCAGAGTTTGAAATGGAAGATAAGCAGTAAGCAGCAAAATGTTTGATGATTATTCAAAGCTTATCTGAATTGCCCATACTTCCTAAGACCAGTGTGTGTCACAAGATCTACAGTCCTTCCAAATTCCAGACAGTTCAGAAGTACCTGGAAAATTGTTTTTAATCTCTGTATGCTGGCATTTTTATCTTTGCAGACTTCAGGTGAGAAGCTGTGCACAAGTTTAAAAAAAAATAAAATACTTACTATAACTCTGCACCTTAAACAGAGTTTTGATTTTTGAGGACTACTATCACTTTTTTTGGGACCCCTCAACTGCCATGCTATCCTCAGTCACTGGTCTGCCTTATGACTGGCCAGGTGATAAATGCTATTGGTCACATCACACGCTTCTGCATCTTCTCAGCTTATTTTTCTATATTTTGAATGATTTCTTTACTATAGCAGCAAATTATACATTCCAAAAATTAAGTTCTGGCATGAGAAAAAAAGCACACAAAAAAAGAAGTTGCTCTCAATACTCAGGAAGTAAAAAAAAAAAAATCATTATAGATTTCCTCAGAATAATTAATTCAATTTTTATCATTTGTGCTACAGAAAGACTGGAAAGCATTTTCAAGGTAGGACAGTTAAACACTCCAAACCACTCTGCATTTTCAAGCTCTGCTCCTGATTAAAAGCAGAATGAAATTCCTAATTTACAATTTCAACTATTGCAGCACCTACCCTCAGCCCAGCCTCACACCTCCTGGAGAAAACGACTGTTCTGTAACAAAACCAGAGAATTCCATGCTTGGTAACCTGCACAAGGCATCTTGAAATCTGAACTGAGAAAGAAAGGAAATGGATTTGCCTGGGGCATTTATGCTGCACTGGCAACACTTGCCAGCATTTAGTGCACATGCTGAAAGTCCAGGAGTCGTGTTTAGAGGATTTTCAAGGTACATGATTATTTCTTTCTCTTTACATAAAACTTTCTCTCATTTGGGAACCATCCAGCACATCCCGTTAATGTGCATTTTTCAAGGATTTAAATGTATTCTAAGGCAGAGTCTGTATTTTCACATTTGAAAAGTCAAGCACTTTATCTTCTAGTCACAGAATAAAGTCCTTTGAATTTGGGAAAATGTTCAAGGCACAGTCCTCCACTGTATAAATACCATTTTGGCTTTAAGCACTGCACTAGGATTTATGGATATCCTGGAATTCAGAAGGACAGA
The DNA here is from genome assembly GCA_013399875.1 of Gymnorhina tibicen. NCBI lineage: Eukaryota > Metazoa > Chordata > Aves > Passeriformes > Artamidae > Gymnorhina > Gymnorhina tibicen. The sequence goes on along the minus strand of VXAZ01009789.1, from coordinate 1,662,638 downwards.
AGCCAGTGCAAGGAACTTTCTCACAACGATCTGGTCTCAAAGAACATCTTGTGCCTTCATATCTACTGATTTTTCCACCCTTGATTTTCCCAAGATCAAGAAATTTTATACATTCCTTTGTATTTTATACTTCCATAATTTATTTACCAAGATGGTTAGCAGTAATCTGCTGTAGCAGTAAACTGCCCCTCCACCTGCACCTTTATTTTAACATTTGAAGTACTTTGTAATTACTCAGGACTGGATTATGCAATGAATTAAAACAAAATATATCCATGTGACAATGTCCATGTTCTTTGAAGACTTCAGTAATTTTTCCTTCTAGACTAACGGACTCCAAATACTGAAGCTTCAAGCTGCCCCCATGTCTGAGTATTCCAGTCCCTGCCAAACCATATGGCACATCTTTATTTGTTAATGATTTTCATGTTCAGCAGGAACTCTTTGAAGTAATGCTGCATTTGTCTTTGATATAAAGTAGCCTGATATAAAATAGCTTAATTAAAATAGTTTGATATGAAATAGCTTAATTAAAAGTTAACTCAGTAAGTTTTCAGTGTGCTGTAACTGTAATTCTTCAGCACCAAACTTTCCAATCAGGACATATTTTTAATTGATAGAAGTGTTACAGTGGTTTTAGGAAATCTTTTTCTATTAATTTGGAAGCGTTGTTCCAGTTAATAGAATCAATGCCTGTTGCTGTTTATCTTCAGGGGAATGTTTTGTTTCTAAGCAAATTAAATCCCAAAGGACAGAAAGCTGTATTTTAGCAGGCTCTCAATATGTTTTCTGTTTGAAATAATTGCAAATGTGCTGTCTGCTTTTAAAGCATATAATATGACTTCAACTTCTGTGCAAAAGGCCGTGAAAGACATTTTGGATCTGCCATTTCCCAGGGGAAGCAAATCCATTGTTGGAATAGAAACTACATCAAGATTTCCATGCAAAAGCTAATTTACACTGTAGTCCTAATGTTAGTCTGACAGAACCTTCCTGTTCCTGTCATGGATTTTGTTTATCCTCATCAAAGCTGGACCTGTCTGAGTAGGTGACAAGTGTTCTAAACAGGCTGCCAGCAGGTGGACATGTTGGGAAAAGTTTTAACAAACCTCCCTAGGCATAAGGAACAGCAGTTAGCACTGCATCCCACGGAGGGTCACATACTTGGAGTCAATCAGCACTTTTGGCAGCGCAGCATAAGCGTTGGTGCTTCTGGCAGCAGCGTTCTCCACAAAACATGCAGTCCTCTCTGGAACTGAGCCCAGAGCACCCCTTAGCAAGTGACCTGAAGGCAAGACTGCTGCAAGTGACTGCTCGGTTTTGGCCAAGTGCACTTGTCCTGCAAATCAACAAGCAAGTTGGAAATTCCACCCCACTGGATCCAAATCTCATTTGGTTTCTTGACTTACAAGAAAGTGCTGTGCATCTTTCTGGTATTTTGCAAGATGTTTATGGAACTGACTTTCCACTGAAGAAAGAAACCTGTTTATTTACCCTGTTCAGTCAGAGCAACCTGTATTTTTGCAGTGTCATCCAACAAGTTACTTATCCCTGGTCAAAAAATATTTTATTAATAATGAAAGAACCCACGCCCACACCTCCCACATACCCCTATATACTCTGAGGCCATTTCTTCCCTGTAGCACTGTTCCTTTTTCCTTTGGGAGTCAAGCCATTCCTTCATCTGCCCCACACTGCATTTCATTCCCGTTGGTGTAAGCAAGTTAGCTATGCCTTTTTAACTCCCAAACCACAAAAGTCAAGATCAGGTTCACATACAATAAAAGCACAGCATTTACAAGTTTATGTTCAGTGACACCCAACACCAGAAATTCACCACTCACCTGTCTAATCCTTTCTCAAACTTTGCCTATGCAATTTCCCCTCCCCAGCCTTTTCCTAATGTCACAAGTTCCCTTCTCATATTCTTCTAGGCCTTATCTAACAGACCCTGATGCTCTGATCATTGCAAACCACAGAGCACTCCCTGAGATTTTCCTCCCTGGAGGCTGAACGATGTTAGTGCCTGGGTGAAGTATGTGTGACACTGTGATGGATTCACAACAGATCTTTATATTTAAGCAATTTTAACCTTACAAATGTGAAGACTGCATTAAAGACTGCTTCACTTTCCTTAGTTAAAGTGATAGCACAAGCTCACGGAACTAATAGTGGAAATACAAGAAAACCTATCACTTAAAGAATACTTATGAAGAAAATTACCTCCTTTCTCTCACAGGTCATGTTGAGATGGCACACATCCTGTAAGGTGCTCAAGCTAACACTGTCAAGTTACAAAGTGTACAGTGATTATTTACAATGATATGTCACATCTCCTTCAAGAAAAGGTGAAATGAGCTGGTGGAACACAAAACACTATACAATGATTAATGAAGAAGAGTCAAAAGACTAGTCACTTATGAGGTAAAATAAATTCCATAGAGCCAAAGAAAAGATGACCATAATAATTCATGAATAATTTATCTAAAGAGAAACCATTTGAAGCAATAATCAACCAGAAATGAGTAGCTATTCTGAGCTAATTAATGTCCCCATTTAAGTACTGATTGACAGCCTTGCATGACTGGGCATTGTGTAAGAGAGAATCCACAGAGGGCGGTTAAGCAGAGTTATGTTTCCTCCCATTTGCAAGCTGTGTGGCTCTTATCATTCGGAGATTTTGATATTCCTGCAGCAGATGGATTGTCTGAAAACAGGTTATGGACAGCTGTAGTGCTTCTACTCACAGCACAGCCAATAACACATATAAAGTTATTGTAAAAGCTTTTTCAGAACTGTGCTACAGGGTCAAGGTTTGTAACACAACACACAGAGTTATCATCATACTTGTCTTTCAAGGAAGAAGTGCCACTTTTCCCCTCTAGCTTTTCAAGCTTGATATATTTCAGTAAAGTCTATATCCTCTTCATGTTTCTTCCCCATAAAAATCAAGGTATTTTACTACTTGGAAAAAATATTATCTATATTTAAACTACTACGTCCCAAACCAGAAAACAACATCCTGAATTCAAATATACATAAGGTGCAATCTCTGTCAGGTACTCTTGTGGTGAATTTCATTATTCAGAACAAACTGGGTTAGAATATAATGAGCAATAAAGGAAAATATAAGAGCTGCATTTTGTTAGTTGCATGTCAGCAATAATTACTAAGTGTCATGATTACTTTTGTTGTTGGTTTACTGGGAAATCATTGCATCATTCGTGTTTATCACTCAGTTATCTGGCTCTCCCTACTCTGTTTTTCTTCCTCTGCTTCACATCAGAGAAGATTCAGTGCAGCAGCATAGAGGCACAGCAACTTGGTAATGTGCTACTCATTTCAAATTACAACCCACATTTCACTGCTTTGCTAAATGCAAATAGCAAGGACTTGAGGAAATCATTAACAAGATCTTATTCTGAATTTTGGATGGTAATTGAGCATATAGAAACAGCTAAGTCATTACTCATTTTTCTAGGAATTAAATAATTTACCATTTGAATTAAGCCATTTGAAATCACTTCACTAGTTAGTTCATGGAATGCTGTGTTTAATCACTATCCATTCAGATAGGATGGCCAGCTTTCATTAAAAAAGGGAACACATCCTACTTCAGATCATACAACAGGATTCAGTTCCTACATCAGGCTTGAGGACTGAAGCTAAGTTTGGGGGCTGCTGTGTGTCAGCTGTGTCAGGGCAGGGGACAAATCCCTGCCTTCCGTATGTCGTTCAGAACAAGTCTGGGCTGCAACATGAGAAATGAACCAAAGAGTTCCTCTAAGAGTCTGTGTGAGTGTTGCAGAGACACCAGAAATACCTGTCAGGTGCTGAGGCTCAGAAGTGTTTAGGGAAGACTTTTTTACCTACCAAGGCCTTCTGAGAGCCATACATGTATTTGTTAATGTTGCGGGTTACACACATAGGGCTTTGGATTTTGGCCCCCGTGTGACCAGTATGGAGGGTCCCAGCTCCGACTGGACGGAAAGCCATGGCCCCAGTGTGCCACTGTAGGAGTTGGTTTTGCTGTGTGTACTCACTGAATAGGGGAGGATCGTGTTGTCTTGTCCACAGTATTTCTCAGAACGGGACCACTGAAGTTTTGAAATAATTCCTGTGTAGTTAGATCCCTGAGGTTTTTTCCATGAAGAAAGGTTTTAGAACCACGAGCTAATAGCTAATAATTTAGAGATGGAAAAGGCTTGGATAATCATGTTTATACAGAGGTAAGGAAATAAAATCTTACGAAGTTCACTCTCTGAATTACATGTTGAGTTCACTAACACTTCTCTTCCTAGCAAGATGGCAGTTTTGACAAGCATCATGCAAGGTACAATTGGATTGTTTCATGGTAAGAATACCAAAAATGAAGTTGCAGTAAGCAGTATGCAAAACCAGTTTCCTGGGTGGTAGTGTGGTGCATAATTAGTGTCACCTCCCACAGAGTTAACAATTTCCTGTTTGCAATCTGTACTTACTATAAATGCAAAGAGATGGAAAGTCAATGTTTCTTAATGGATGTGTTGACTCATTTATGGCCTGGTTGGGTTTACAAACTGTCTGTGGGTTTTATTTTCTTCTGTTTATGTTTGGAAGGCTGACTCAATCAGCACAGTGAGCAAAGTATTGATCACCTGGGGAGATTACTTTCCAGCGGGCTGAATAACTTCAGAAGAAAAGCACCCTAACACCAAGTCCTAATGGTTTCCTTAGAGTCTCTCAAACCTCATAATTCTGCAAACGCAGGGACACTTCTATCTACACTGCACTGCTAGGTGCTGCTTAATGGTATTATTTAAATTCCAGTTTACTGCTTTGAGTGGATTATTGTTTGGTTTGTGTGTTTGCTTTTTGAAAATCTACCACGTGTCTTCTTAGACTGAAGGTATTTGTAAGGCATGAAAAGCAAGGGGAGGGGGGATACCAGATACTGTTTGTAACTGTCTATTTTGTAATTTTTTTTCTGAGTAGACCTATGGTGAAGAGAAATGTGGAAACAGTTCATCATTAAAGATTAATACTAGGGGAGATTACTCTATCAGATAGAACTGCATAATTTATAGAAAAATACATTAATTTTCAAACCTTGTTCTAGCAACTACTCTACTTATGGATTTGAAAATTAAATTGCATTTGAATTAAGGGGTTGGTTCTACCCTGTCATTTGCTGTCAGTGCTACAATCCAGAAGATATACAGCAACATAAAGAATTAGATGAGCACAAAATTGAAACATGCAGCAGTGAAAGGTATCAATTAAAAAAGGATATAAAACCCCCCACCTGTGATGTTTTTTCAGTTGCACAGTGGCTCTGGCTGTGGCAAATGCTACTTAATACAGATGGTAGCAATAAGAACATGAATCAACTGTATTTCACATTACTAATCTTCCTTTTGCAGAAAGGCCCATCTTGCACAATCTCAGACTTTTTTATCATGTAGCCATCTCACAGATACCTTTTTTTAAAAAAGAAGCTAAAAATAGATGTGATAATTTCTGGCAGTAGATACAGAATCTAACTTTTCACAGACAAAACATTACAGATTTCTAGAATCCCATTACTCAGAAACTTAGATCTCAGGCAGCTGTCAACATGGCCTTTTATAAATTAAAGTTCTTCCTTATATTCTTATAATTTAATGGTAAAGAACACATTCCTGGCAAACTACAGGGTGGCAGCCAGCGTTCTTCTTTTCTCTGACTCCAAGGAGTCATTCAGCTTAACAGAAAAATCCCTCAACTCCACATTAGGATCCTACAGAGATTTCAGTAATAGGCTGTCAACATTTTCAGTTTCAGCAATTACCCAAGAGATGAATTCTTAATGAATTAAGCAGGCTGCTAATTTACTGGAATTGTCTCATTGTCCATACATTTAGTACTTTTTGTAAATGCAGAAATCTTTCTTTTTACTTTTTCTCGTTCCCTGACAACTGTTAATCAAATTGCATTCAAATCTAATTTTACTTACATTTACTTGTGCTTGAGGAGATTTCTTTTACTGAAATAATTTTCAATATGAAATTAACATTTTTGGAACATCTTTGTTATTTTTTGGTAAAAACTCCAAGACATATTAAAAAAAAAACAACAATCAACAACACAATACAACCCCTTTGATTCCATTTATAATAGAACAAAATTAAGTCTTCACTCATCTCAGTTATGTTTCCATAAACATGTAATCACAGTATGAGGCAGTATCTTTATTCAGGAGCTTTAACTGATCTTTAAACAGACTCTGTTGGCTCCAGCCTCTTGTATCCAGGTTCCTGCAGGAAGAGGATCAGTTCAGCCCCTTTGAGATAGCTCTTGTTTTAGGAGAGCAAAGCTACTCCTTCTGCCACCACCTGAGATCACAGGCTGGCATCACCTGAGTGACCAATGGCATCCAGAAAATCAGAATGGAAAGCAGGAGCCCATTCAGACTGGGATTTTTATCGGGAAGCACTCTCCCAGCACACTTTAAAGCACTGAGCAGAGTCCAAAAACTTGGTAAATAGGTCATGAAAAAGATGTGCTCAGATATTCAAGAATATCTGAGAAATATTTTGTTCTGGCTTGTTTGATACAATTGCATCCTGAGCAGTAATGGCAAACTATAAGTGTTGATGTTCTTAATATAAAGACTGATTTCTGCATTGCCCAACTACAAACATAAAATAGGTGCCAAGGCAGTGAGACAGATACATCTTTCTAATTGCTTTTCTCTTTTTTTTTTAATAATGTAATCATTTAGAGATATATTTGTAAGTAATATTCCTTCTGTGTACTGCCAGAGTTCCCAAAATTCTCTGTGGATTTCAGAAGCATCAGCTCTGCTCACTGTCACTTCCTAGGATACGTACAGAGCTCACAGCTTTACAACACCAGTTCTGAAAGTCTGAACTGCATTGTCATAGAGAAGTAAAAAGGAACAAAGATTCATGTCTTGAACCAGTTCTGAAAGTCTGAGCTGCATTGTCATAGAGAAGTAAAAAGGAACAAAGATTCATGTCTTGAACTGCATTTTGTTGTGCTTTCCAAAAGTCAATACCAGAAGGGAAACATATCTAGAATATACTAATAAGCCGTGTCTAGCAAACCTTATAAAACACTCAAATGCCCAAGGATCAAAGTCTAAGTAAGAAACTACAGTGATTTTTTCCTCTAACTCCAGATGGAGTAGAACCAAAATGAAACATATTTCTACAGCTGGGATGAAAAGGGCAACCCTTTGACCTCTATAATATCTGCAATTATAAAGTCATTAAGGGTGCCTGAGAAATCAAGGAAATAAGCATATTGATAAATTTACTGACGTTCTTTATGAAGGAAATATCTACTGCTTGTGTCCAACTATCACAAGAAATTATTAAGAACACGATATAAAAATGATTCAGTACAACTCTGTCAGTGACTTTATGGACATCCTGTTACAACAGGGTCAGTCCAGGCAATATGGCTTGTATTATACTTTCTAAAATATTTTAAAGAAGCATTTCCTTACTTGTTTCTAAACTTCAAAGAAATTTGAAGAAAGCACCTTTGATTTTTTATTAGAGTATAACAGCCAACACTGGACCACTCTGCAGCTGTATTGCACAAAGAAAAACTCTGCCCAAAGCAGCCCACAACAAATAAACAAAAAACAATCCCCAAAACCAAAAAAAAATCAAAATAAATAAAAGAAATCACAGACAACACATTGTACCTTTTTTACAGATGAGGGCCTGGGGCCCAAACACAGCAAGACTTTTAGAAATAGAACTTTCATCAAAGACCTAAACTGAATACCAGCCTCTTTAGGTCATTAACCATATTGCCGCTGCTCAGTCTCGTTTTTGTCTTACAGCCAACTGTCGGGCTTTTATTTATTTATTTACTTTTAAAGCAAAACAAACAGAAAAAGTCTATAAAACCCATTGCTACTCCAAAAATAAAAAAAAACAAACCCAAACACAACTTTGTTAAAAATATTGACTTAGGAAGAAACTATTCAGTACACAATACCTTGTTGCAATTCATAATTGCCAGTACAAATCTGGTTTCTATATCTTCACTGCAATAAAACTTTCACTGCCATTAAGAACATAATTTCCATATTACATACAAAATCATCAGTTCTAATAATTTTCTAGCTGCCTGGGAAATGGAGGCTGTTAATATTCATATTGAATTATAAGCTTTTTATATAGCCTAAACAATTATTGTAATGAATGTTTCAATAGGTGTGTGATATTGGTTTTCAGTGGTATTAAATTATTCAGATTGATTGTAGTCAATATGACCTTAATTTATTACATTGCATTATTACAATGTAATTGCTTTCCCCATATTTTGTTTAGGGAAGACTTGCTGATTTGGTGTACACCCTGATTAAGTTCCGTGAGTTCCCACAGCGCATGGCATCCAGCTCAGGCAGCAAATGCAGGTGTTACTGCAGTGTTCCAGAAGTGCAGGTGTCAGGGAGTGGGGGATGAAGGGTAAAGACCAAGTAACACCTTATTTCTAGGGCTCAGGACAGCAGAGAGGTGTTTCTCTCCCTCCCACCTCGTCCCTTTTCCGCTGCAGGGCCTGAGTTTAGGCCCAGGCACAACTCTTCTTCACTTGGGTTTACGGCAACACCCTGGACAACATTTCACATCCCATAAACCAGAGGACCACAGCTGACCTTCAGGTGTCAGGTACTTGATAAAAACCTCCCATCCTGCCATTTGTTAGAAATCTGATAGCATGACTTACTCTGAACTGAATCTAAATGAAATTATTTAGGGCTTGGATAATCAGACTCATCCCCGGCGGTGTGTTTGAACTTTATCTTATAGCAGTGTCACATCACATAATTATGTCAAAACTCTCCTCTTTCCAGTGCTATCTCCCCTTCTGGTGGAAAAGCAGAATTGAAAAGACTTATACCAGCTTGAAGCGGGTCATTCATTAGAACAGATACCATATTATTCTGGAAACAAATGCTATTCTGAGTTTCTTTCTAAGTTTGCTTTAATAAATAGAATCGTTGGTGGTATGTAAACAAAATATTAGCCTTTTGCTACATTACGCATTTTCTGAAACATCCCTAAAAATCAAACTTACACCCTTCTGGTCATATTTTGGAGCTACAAAAATCAAGTCAGACAGTAAACTTTCATTTTTCATTGAAGCAACAGAGCTGTTCTCTTTCATTTGCCCTGAGAACTTGATCATTAAGATTATCTTGTCATGGTCATATAAACACATTTTGCTTCATCCCTTGTCTGCTGTCAGTTTACTTTTACTTAACAAGTTTGCTACCAGCTACTGCTTGCAATGTAAACCCTGGTAATCACAAAAACAGGCAATATATTCTGAAAAATGCATGAACCTCACCACTCTCCCCGCAAAAAACCCCAAACAAACAAAAACCCAAAAAACCAAAACACTACATACCCCAAAACCACCCAGGTAATAAATATATTGGTATTTTACCATCATTCATCCATTCTCACATTGTATAACTTCAAGCTGAGGCCATTCTTCCCTAGGAGCCCACAGTTGTGTTTATCTCTGCTGACCGTATATAAGGACATTATCCCGTGCATACAGCTTGTAGCTGCAAGTCCCAGACCTCTATAATATCCACCTTGATTCTATGCAGGACAACATTAATTGTTATTTGTTACAAAAATATTGCTTTCTTGATCTTTAATTGTGATTTTACTATTAAAGTTTAAAACCATGTGTATGGAAATCAGAAGTTGGGAGAAATGGGGCTGTTTCAACCCCAGACTTCAGACTTTGTTTCTCCAAAGATGGGCTTCCTTTGTCATTTATGAGTTCCAATAGTGTCAGTCCCTTTAACTGAAAGCCTGCTGGTTCTTCCAAAGCACCTCCAGTTCCTGTGCATAATTTTATAAATGTCTCTTATTAGTTCTTAAATTCCATTTCCACTGTGGGTCTGCTTTAGGGACTTTGTTAATTATCTAATTTACCTCAAATTCTGACCCCTGGGTTACTGGCAGGAAACCGATTGCCCTTTACCTCTTTCTCTATTAATTGCATACTTAGAACTGAAAGAAGAAAAAGTCATGGTGGAATGAAATTACACAAAGGTCAGCTGTGGGGATGGCTTTTTTCTTCCCATGGCATTTGTTCTAAGTTAACTTTGATTAAACCAGAAGGTGGATCTGAAGGCACTGGTGGACCTGGCCAGTGTTTACAGATGATTCCATATTGTTCATATTCTTGATGCTGTGGACTTCAGCAGTGTTGAGAGCAACAATAGCTATCCAAAACTCTGTGGGGTTTTTTTGTTGTTATTTTCAATCATTCATTTAAGGAAATAATTTTATGACACATTATCAGAGATGAATCATTTTTCTAGTATTGAAAAAAACCTGAGTAAACCACTCCTAAAGCAAAATCAATATCCCATGATCCCAGCAATGAACATGATTAGTTATTTCTTAAAGCAAACAGTTTACAAATAAGGAAGAAAATATATTTGTAAAAATTCATCTTCAGAGAGGTAAGTACTTCTGAGCAAACTGAAAAGGTTTGCAAATAGAAAATGCTATAAAGCACCTGACAAGTTCTAAATTAACACATTTACAATCTCCGTGAATGCACATGATTCAAAGTGTTAACCTGTTTAAAAAAAAAAAAAAAGGAAAAGGTACTGATGTTTACTTGTTTTACTTGTTTTTCCACATGGAAGGCAGCATTTGAAAGCTCATTGGAAGCCTTTACAATACACTGAAACAGTTCCCTCTGAGTTCAGTGGACCTCAGATGAGCCCTCTGGGGAAGAAATGGAGGGTAGATGAGGTTTATGAAGGATAGTTTCGATTAAAAATGAATCTTTGAGAGGAAATTAAAACAAAAAGAATTGAGTGCATTTACATCTATTTTGGCACAGGTTATATGAAATGCAGTAAACTACACTGCCAGAAATTAAATGAATAATGGTAAGAGATTTCAAAATAGAATAGTTTAAAAGAACCTGGTTAAGAAATATCATTGAGGCACCTCCTGTGACGAACACCTGCCAGAGACTCTGACAGGGCACTTCTGAACACTTGAGTTTGGAAACATTGCCTTTGTGCTGATTAACAAGCCTTGGTCTGGGGGAGCAGGTGTGAAATTGTTGCCATTTGAGATTTCCGGCTTGGTTTTGTTGAACAAATTAACAAAAACTTTCAGAGAATTCGAGTGAATTCAGTTTACAAAGCTCCAGTCGTACCAGAGATGCCATAAGAAGGGATAGAGGAAGGACATATAAACATGGAGCTGAGTTTTATTTTGCCATTTTCTTTTTGTTTCATACCAAAAAGTGAGGCTCACAGGACATACGGAGCTGTGCCAGAACTACTGGCTGGGAGTACTGCCCTTGGATTCCCTTGAGCACATAGACCTTTTTAGGACTGAGCAAAAACTGCATAGTTATATTTCAAGGCTTTTAATGACTTGAGAGTATAATTAATGGCCAGGCTGAGTTTAAAGGAACCATGCTGCAGGAAGCCAGGAGTGCTGGGAAAAAGGGAGACAGAGTACAAACGTCTATCAGCAAAAGCCTGTGTCCTTTTGCAGCCAAAAGACAAAGGCAAGCTTAACTCAATGGCAAGTAGTCAAGACAGTTTTCTTCTAATAGTGGCTTTTCTCTTTAGAATTCCAAGGGTTTGAGGAGAAAAGACTGGGTGCATTTATTTTACAGGGAAGGCACTAAAACACATGACTGAGTAGGATATAATTGTTTTTCCTTCCTACATTACAATGCCCATTTTCTGAGTAGATGTGAACACAGAAAACTTGAACTAGACAGGTACTGCTTGAGTTCTCAGTACCATCTATAAAACCAACACTAACAGCTTTTAATTGCCTCTTTTCTCACATGAAGCCACTTCACAAATTGAGCAGATGTGGAACAAGGGGATTAGGACTGAAGTTCTGCCCTGAGCCACACGGCTCTTTCACGTTCCTGAGTTGGTCACTTAAACTGATGTATTCAAAATTACCCAAGGGATTGCAAAGCAAATAAAAAGCTGCAGTTACCAATCTGCAGAAAGTTTCTTCCACTCCTCTGGTGACTGTGTAAGTTCTCTAGCATTTCTGAGCTTTCCATATAGAACTGCAAAATGTTGGATTCCTGTAAAAACACCTCTCCAGGAGCATCAGAGGCAGCTCCATGAAGGAGGATGAGCAGGAGCCAAAGGTGAGCGCAGCACAGGCTGTGCCCTTGCCAGCTGGCACCACCCCACAGAGCCTGAGCAGGGAGAACAGGCCACGGGATGGATACAAGGGACAGCCTGGCACACCTATGGCACACAGCAGGGTGGCAGGCTAAGCTCAAACAGAAAGGAATGGGAGGTAGGAGGCAGGACAGGCTGCTCAGGGCATTTAAAGCCTCCAGCTGCCCTTGGGGCCATGACAATACCCAGGTGCATGTGTTTCAGAAGTGAAATGAATTAAATAATTGCAATCTAGTTCAATTTGCTCTTTATCAACACAAAAGAAAGCTGGCCCGAGTGCCAGGCTGCCCAGGAGACAGCCAGCAATGAGATGACAAGAGCTTGGCTGGAGCGGAGAGAGCTCTGCTGGCAGAGCTGTGGGGAAAGGCTTGCGGAGCACCTGCTCCCGGCATGGCTGGCTCCAGCTGCCACGGCCAGCCTCACAACATTTTTACATGCAGCAGTTTTTCTCCTGAAAGGAATGAAACAATCACATACAATATTTGCAAGGCATGATGTTTCCCATCAGAAAATCAAGAAAATGAAACACAGCTACCGAGATACAGCTATGACTTTACACACCACTGAAGAGGCAAATTTGCTGTGTGGATATGACCAAAAAGTTTGCTGGGCTTTAAGAAATAACTTCCTTCTGACTGCATACAAGAGCATCTTGATAAGACTGTGCTGTTAGAGGATTTATTACCTCGAAAATATGTAGGTCTGGTAGGTTTGGTGCATGTAAATAACGATAAAGACAGGTCAATGCATACATGTAACCTTTAGTGCTACATGCTAATCCAGCAAGATGTTGGGTAAATCATGCTTTTACCTGCATTACCAATTAGTTTCTGTGAACACACCACAGAGAAAAAAATACATGGAAAACACTTTATGTCTCTCCAATTCTATCTCTGTCTACCAGTATCTACTACAGATCTTGTGGGAAGTATTATGATTTATGGAAAAATTAAATTATTTTTCAATGTCAAAGGCAGAAGCAAATGGAATTTTGCAGCCCTTTTTGCTGCAATAATGGCTCTGATTATTTGTCCCCATTAAAATTTATCACTGACAAACTTAAGACCAGTTTTTATAAGCTATTCATATTATATTATCTGTCCTTTCCAATACTCACAATGAATTGTCACAAGCTCAACTTTTGGGTACACGACAGAGACAGAGTAATATTACCATTAATTACTGTAATTAATGAAAATTATGCAAAACTAGTAAAACTCAATTACCAAAGAAATAATAACCTTTAAACTGAAAATACAACAGCAAATGCAGAAGTTCAACTCATAACAGCTTAATTGTGGCAGAAGGAATGCTGAGCAGTGTTTAGATTTTGGTTCCACATGCTAAGGCAGCTAATAATAAACTGCATAAATTTATAGAATGCCAATATATGAACCTAATATAGGAAGTGGTATTATATGAAGCTGCTCATATATACAAATTTTCTTTAAACCATTTGTTTTATAGGATTTGATACTGTTATTTAAACCAGCTATTTTTAAAAGCAGTGCACAGTGTATTTCTCACAGAGGAAAATAGGCTGCCTTAATCCCTGTCTGAATGGAAAAACTCCATTCTCCCTGTTTTAAATCAGTAGAGCAGACTATTCTTGCTAGAGTTTCATAAAGCCCTAGCTTCATACACGACATGCCCAGCATGCCAGTATTTTGAGGGGTTTTAGTGGGGAAACTTGCTTACAATTCTAACCTAAATTCATCACAACCTCTAGCCTCAGTTAAAGGGTCAGGAGTTTGGGTTTTTTAGGACTTGTATTATTTGTTATACAAATACTATAATAAAGATATAAGAATTGAAATGGTCTGCAAAATTATGAACCAAATCACAGACTTCAAGAAAATCACCTGCTCCTACCGAAGTAAAAGAATTCAGGACTTAGTGTCAAAGAATCAGAATTTCACCAGCTGTTGTATTCAGATCCAGGATGAGGATTTTTAGCTTCACAGCTTTCAGTTTCAAGACCACCCCTCCATCTTAGTCTGTATTCATCTGAACTTATTATTTGGGTGAATAATAGGGAGTACTGTACTAGGTTATCAATTAACCAACTACTTGAGGACATTTGAAAAGTCAGCTCTTGAAGACAAATCATATTCTTACTTCTGAACTATCAGCTGTGAAGTAGCCAGCTTAGCAGAAAGATATTCTGAATTTCAAGCAGTTCATGGTCTTGAGTGTACAGGTTTATGCAAATGTGATACATCTAATGGAACTGTGGAAGTTCTCATGCATTTCTTTTATGAATCCTCCAGAGATCTTCAATTCAATTATGTTGTTCAGCAATCTGTCTCAAATAGGAATTATGTGTCATATTAAAAAAGGAAGCAATTCACATGTTTTGCTTTAGTTTGCTCTGCTAAGATAGCTTTCTTTGGAATAAATAGCAGGAATGCTTCACACTGAACTTTGGAGATTTCCATTTGGAAGTTAAGGCTTGCCCTGGTGTCAGAAATCTAACATGATTATATTGTGTCAAATGTGTGGGGTAAAAGGCATTTCTTTGGAAAGGGCACCATTTAAATTCCCTTTGCAATCTATTTTCCCATGTAATGTGCCATGAGTAACCCGGTCCAGTTGAAGGTGTCCCTGCCCATGGCAGCGGGGTTGGAATCAGATGGTCTTTTAAGATTCCTCCCAAACCAAACCATTCTATGATCCTATAATAATACAGGTGCTTTTCCCTGCAGTTCAGGAGATAATGGCTCATATCAGTTGAAAATTCAATTTTCTCTTTAACTGAGAGCAAACACTGTTGTCTTCAAGGACGTGTTAAATGGTGATCACACACTGTAAAATACCAGATAGCCTGAAAAACCTGACAGCTGTGAATATTACAAAATTCTCTGGAGAGTCAGCAGGGGCCAGGTAGGATACTGCTGCTGGTAAAATGCAACTACTCTCTAATGAGTATAATTATTTAGGTAATGTATATTTTAAAATAAAATATGCCGCACATATATATGCATAAATAGGAATTACAGGTGAAAAAAATATTCCCTATTAGATATGTGCCTACTGGGGATAGAGATCCCTACCAGACCTAAGTAATATAGGGATGATATTGACTGTAGACCAGATTTGGAGATATGGTTTGTCAGTAGCTGCCTGGAGGAAAAATCCATCACCTTTTTAATTTATTTTTATATGTTAACAAAAAACATGGGAAAAATTAAAGGCTTGATTCTGTGCCTTCTCTGAAGCTTGGATTGCCCCTTCTTGGCCATTTTTCCCTTATATTGACTTCAAAACACCTTATATCAAGCTCTGGAGGTACAGTTTCCTGACACTCAGAAATCAATTGGATCATTCATTTCCCTAAATCCAAGAATGCCTATAAAGTGTTCACAAGATCATTGCCCAAGCCTCCTATTAAATATTTCATGTCATATTGTTTTATACTAACTGACTCTAAGTGTGATCACAATGCTGAACTTCTTTTGTTGAACAGGGGCTCAAGAATGTTCACTTTATAATACAATCACTTTTTGTAAACAGCCTGTTCAAAATATTTTTTAAGGCTATTCCTTGGTTATTTTATTTGGTTGGTTGGGATTTTTTTTCCTCCTTGATAAGAGAAGTTTAAAAGGCATGAAAAGAAACCTTGCAATTGGCTCATTTTAGAAAATGAAGCAAAAAGGCAGCCTTAGCACACTGAGCCCAGATACGGCCAGTGTAGTAAGTGAAAGTGAAACCAGAGTAAATGCCAAATGAACAGGTGGGGTAAAGCTAAAATAAAACGTTCGTTGGTCTGTAATGACAGGTATCACTCCTTGCATCTAACCTGCAAAGCATCTTCCATTTATCCTTACTCTTTGCAGGATTCAATTTCCTTCTTTTATGGTACCGCATGTTTGAGTTTTGCCTTTCTAGAACTGTAAACAAGTTCCTGTAACTTGAGCTGTAATCACAGAAGGAAAATGGGGAGAGCAGTCACACTCATGCCAACATTCCTTTAGCCAGGAGGAAAGGTAACTCCATCATCCCCTACAACCGTTAGGCAAAACCCAGCACCCCGAGGTGCCAGCCTGAA
Source organism: Gymnorhina tibicen (assembly GCA_013399875.1). Lineage (NCBI taxonomy): Eukaryota > Metazoa > Chordata > Aves > Passeriformes > Artamidae > Gymnorhina > Gymnorhina tibicen. Next base: position 1,646,382 of record VXAZ01009789.1, on the reverse strand, counting down.
GCTGGACTGCTAACACCTTTTCTACTGCTTTTCACCAAGCTGCCCTGCCCACCTGCACTTTAATATACCTGTGAAAAAGATACTGCAGTCCCATTCCTAACTGAGCTCCCTGGCTGATGGAAACACCCCTAACTCGGCTCACCCGCCCTTGTGTGTTCCCACATGACAATAATAATGACTTAAACTCCCCAAATCATGAGGTTGTCTTAGAAATCACTAATACATGCATACTTCCTGAAAGGATGTGATCCTAAGAACATAACATGTTATAGGGTGGCTTTAAAAATGCATTGTTAAGAGTATTTGTATGCTAATACCACTCCTCTTTTATTCACTTTATGCCAGTGCAGTGTTAGCAGTTCTTGGACACTGTGTGATCGTTATGGCAGGAACAGGCTTTTGGAACAGAAAAGCCAGGCAGGAAAACTGTCCCAATAAAGAGAGCTCTGGCCCTGTCCCACTGTGATTGTGTCCTCTCCTGGGGGCAGTGCCCACATGCAGCTGCTCTGGTTTGCACAGCCTCACACACAGCTGGGCCTGGAGCTGCCACTCAGCGTGAGGAACAATGACAGCCAATGCAGCACTTACAGCGTAACCCTCTTACAATATCTGTTGTTCTAATTCTTACTGCAGCTTTTCTTACCCTGCTGGAGCTCCAGAACTCCACTTGACGTAGTCTAACACTTTTAGGTCCCTGTTACAAATCCAGAGCAAGTAAATAACAAATAAAGAGCTGAAAGTAAAGGCCACCCTCCAGCAGTTTCCTCCTGATGCAGGGCTCCACTCCTGAGATAATGTCCATATCACACAAAAACATTGCTTTCCTTGCAATGGAAAATGGGAATTTTAGCAGCAGTAACATGACTGCAAAAGCTCAAAGACTGCACTGCCTCCCACTCAAAGATGGTACTTGCACACTCAGAACCCCCACCCAGCAAAACAACACTCAGACGGTTTAGATTAGCAAGCATTTCAGTGTTTGCAAAATGACTGAGTTAGTCTGCAATAAAGACTGATCATAAAACGAGTGGGCAGAAATTAGCTGTGTTCATATCTGGAGGAAAATATATATTTTATTTTCAGTTTCAGCAATCCCTATTTTATCATTTTAGACAATTAAATAAAGTAATTTTCATCACAACCACAGAATTTCATTCTCATCTGTTCTATGCTTTAAATGACAATTTAAAATTCAGTTTTTTGCACTTGTTTTTATTCTGTTAATAAAGTTCTGTTTTGTTTTTCTTCTCTGATTCTGATAAAAATATGATCTTAACAAAAATCCAAATTAAAAAAAAAAAAACAACACAAAACCCCCCCAACACTCAAACCCACAAACAAAACAGTTTTCCTCCAATTTTATTCAGCGTTTGGAGGTTTGATAATCCATTACTCCTCACTGCTCTTGGAAAATTATTTATCCCTTCTTTCTCATCCCTGGGGAAAAAATACAGCTTTTCAAGTCTAACTAAATTTTCCATTCTGCCTCTTGAGAAAACACAGGAAAGAAAATAATATTTCTGCTGGCTCTTTTAGAAGGCAAAAAAATGATAATGGACTTTTTTTTTTGTGAAGGCTGTAGAAAAGTCAAAGGTGAAATTGTACTTTAGCTGAAAGCACTGTAAACTCTGCTATTCACTTCAGAAGCCAAGATTCACCTAAAATGTTTCCAAAAATCCCTTTTTCCTACCATGATGGATAGTCTACAAACTGCTTTCCCCGTGCACTGCTCATGAAATTTAAACTTTTGGCATTATCTTTGATGTCAGGAGAGTCAGACAGCAAAGTCTTCAGAGACCTTACTGCAGAGTGACCTGCTTATTTTAGCACATAAACAAAAATGTTACTCTCCAAAAGAATTACAATCTCCAAAAGAGGTATTCCCAGTTTTGCAAACCCAAGGTGATCCCTGAACAATTTTATGCACCCCCATTTTCATTACCAGGTCCTGCACTATTTCTTGTATTTCTTCTTTCCCTATCTCTCTTTTCCCCAGTTTGATCATCATTGTTTTAGGCTGTGGCAAACTTTACTGTATGAGTTGTTTAGAATGTTAGAAGTCACAGGAAAATTTCTTTTTATATGGCTAAGCTTGTTTAGAAGATTCAGGTTGGCAAAAGTTGTTTGTCTTGTTTGTGATAAGAGTACTTGAATTGATCTAAATTCCTTGGAACACTGAGAAAAATCAGAGCAATGGTATCCTTTGGGATTTTTTTTTTCCCTTCCAACTTTGACTTTATCCAAGTACATAAAAAAATGTAGCAACATGCTGGTTATATTTGAAAGTCCTATGGAAAATATTTTATTATTGTTGTCAACTGAATTTGTTTCCCAAGTCATAAAGGTGTGTTGTACCCTGTCAGCTCCGTGGTTCACCAAATGATGAATTCTACCTACAACCTGAAAATACCCAACTGCCCAGATTCATCCTGGGCAGCTCCCAAGCCTCAAGATGTTCATATCTGCAGAGCTCCCTGTGCAGATTCTGAAGCTTACAGGTTTTGCAGAACAGAGAGCTGAGTAACTTTTCTTTCATCATTTAATAGTAACACTTTGGTTAACATTTTTACTGTTTTCCCTGAAGCTGCTCTGAGTTATCAGCAATCACAATAGTTTATTTTGCTGTGGTATGTTTCCAAAGACAGCACTATTTAATGCAAATCAAGTTATTTTCCTGAACATCTGAGTTTCTGTTTCTAGAAGAGATTGCTGCCAGCATTTCTTTAATAAAAGATCAACAATTTGGGAAGGAAAACATTTTCCTACTTAAGCAATATCTGATTAATTAATTCCAGAGGCAAACTCTCCCACTGAAAACAGGGAATTTTGCACTGGCCTGTACATTGCCCTGAGACCTTTGTTTTACTGACAGTAAGGGAAACCAATACACAAATATGCTGAGGCTGTACCCCAAAGGAACCGAGCTGCTCTACCCCTCTTAGAGAAGAGCATCTTCCCAACCTTGGAAGCTGCTCCCAGTCAGCAATGAACACCCTGTCTGGAGGGATGTTACTGCTTTGGTTTCCTTCAGCGCTTGAGAGCTTCTTGATGCATCTGTGAAGTTAGAGAAGGTAGGACTGGGCCAGAGAGTGAAAATGAAAGTGTTGTGTAGAAATTTGGGCCTCTGATCCTATAAATTTCTTTATCTATATTCCATATATTTCTTTATCTTTCTTAATCTGAAGTATTGTTAGATTTTAGAGATCCACAGTCTGAATGATTTAATTCCAGTTTCTTGACATTACACAGATTTTATGGAGATTCTTTGTCAGACCCATTTATTCATATTTCTGGGAGGAAAACACACCTATTTGGCCATTCTTTGCCAAGTCATCTTTACCTAAGTGGATGAGCTTGTTTCTGTTTTAATTTTCTCTTCAATTGTCATTCTTTGGCAGTGCAGACAGGGCCCTGAATGAGCTAGCCATTAAAAACATGGAGATGTTGTTTGGGACTAAGCCAGAAATTTAATATTTAATTTCTGTCACTGTCCATATTTATTGTCTTAACAAAATGTTATTTCCTTGTCTGATTCCATTACTCAGGGTGAATTATAGACTGAATGTGGTGCACTCCAAATTTACCATTTTTAAAACTATCTTTTCTCAGTGGAGCGAGAGACTGGAGACCCACACCCTTACTAATACAAACATTTATTTGCACACTTCACCAATTTAACTGCAGGCATAATTTGATCAATGCAGGACAACAGAAACATTGTTGACTGGCTGCATTCAAGGAAATGAAGAGACACAGTAACACCAGTGCAACCTTTGACGATTGGAGTAGCCTCCATGCCAGATTATAACCCTACAGCCTTCGTGGGATATTCCTAACAGCAAAATTGGGTACATTTTAATTACCCAGGATATGCACAAATGTCATGATTACCTGTTTAGAACTAAGCCTTTAATCTACCTTCTAAAATAAAATACTCTTCATCACAACCAGATACACTGAAATGGTAACAGAAATCTCCAGTATTTTCCAATCATTTCATTTTCATTTTACCGAAATGAGGTGCAGTTTGTAATGATCTGGTGTGAGTACAGACTGATCAAGCCAATCTAGCAAAAACATAGCTCAGTTTGGAGAGGCAAGCAAAACAAAAAGCTAAATATCAATACTCTTCTGCTCCTGGGAAAGGAGCTTGGCTTTTAAGGTTAGCACAATTAGGGAAAATTTGCTACTTTGCAGGTTTTATGTCCTGGGAACACTCAGCTGTAAATGCAATAAAGTTTTCTCATTTTTCACGTACTGTGGATCTGATTCTCTCTCTGCATGTGTCATGGAATAGTATTTCATTAGTATTACTACAAGGCCTCAAAAATGCACCAATAAATGGAGCTGTATCTTTTAGACAAATATTTGGAAATGGGAGGAATTGTATAACTATTATCTGGGACACTGATTTTCTGTGAGTTAAAACCAGTTGAAGATACTACTTTTTCTATGCATAACGTATCTGAGCTGAGCCTCATCAATTTTCTATCATCTTACTGTTGATACAGAAATAGGCAAGATGCTACAAAGCAGCATGTTTAAAACCAAGGACTAAAACAATGGTCTGAGAGTTCACCTGGCAGAAATCACTGACATCCTCCCTTCTTAAAACAAAAGTATTTAATAAAGTCACTATCAGCTTCAGAGAATCCCCAGCCCACGACTACACCACACTCAGGTTGTCATAGAAACAAGAAGAGGTTCAGGATCATTTGACATTTTATGAAGACAATTTAAAGCCGTTTTATACAGGGAAAAATGTGAACTCTAAGCTACTTTTCCAATTTTCCAATTAAAGGAGTCAATACCAGAAACTCAACCAGCTCTTGCTCCTTTGTCTCTGAGAGCACAGTGATAACCAAAGGATGAGCAGCATCATTAGCACGTGATGCTGTTCTTGGCTGGGATTTAAATTCACCTCTATAATATACATAACACAATAGAAAGAATGCCTGGTTATGTACAAAATTGATTAGATGTGTTTTCTCGATCTGCAATAAAATTGGGTGTTAAGAAACCTGAAAAGAACTAAAATAGCTGGTAGAGGGCATACAAAATATTTTTAGGTATAAGAATAAAACGCTGTACACACATTTTTGTGTGAGAGATTTATACATTGCCTTGACTGCATTATGAAAGACTTGGTAAACTCTAAAAAGATGTATCTATTAAACTATTGTATGAGTAGAATATTTTGTTAAATTGGAAGTCTGCATGCAAGTCTAAAGTATCTCATTAACTCAGGAAAAAATCAGAAATTAAAATGAAAAAATATCCAAGTGCACTCAAATATCTGCTGTTAAAAATAGAACAACTGTTGACATAATGATATAACATTAATGATTTCACACAGAGTAGTGAACTATTTCTTGGATGATTCCAAATCCCAAGTACAACTTCAAAACAATGATATGTTATCTAAATCCGTGAGAGAAAACAAAAGGTGCACATGACATTCAGGTGACTGTGTGGTGAAGAATAGAAACAAAATGAAATAAGAAATGTTTATATCACCTCGTATTTCCAAATGCACCTCAGCAAAGTATTAAAAAAGACACTCTATTGGAAAGGAGCCCATACCTATGGAAGGGTCTGCAGAAATGTGAGACACAAAAAGGTGCAGGAGCCACTCCCTGATCACTTCATTCTTAGTAGGGAACCGGAGCCTCAATACTGATAAACCGACACTGGAATAACACTGCTTGTTGAATTTTTCTGGTACAAATAAATAGAAAAATTATTCATTACTATAAAAAGACTGATATAGATTTCTAACCTCAGAGAGAGGTTGAATCCCACAGATATTTTAAATGTGATCTTTGAACAATAAAATTTAAAGAGAATCTTTCTCATCTTGTCATGAATAAAATTACCTACACTATAAAAAGTCTTAATACTGCAGCAAGGCATTTTTCGTAATCCATCTGAATGGATGCTCATGAAAGCAGAAGAAATGAAATACCACAGAAAGAGGCAATCTCAGACCCAAATGAAGGCTTTTATTTTTCCTAGTAAGAAGAAAAGCTCTTTTCTATTATTGCATAAGTAGCTGCAGAAGCAGTGACAAACTAAAATAATAGTAAATAAATAGCAGAAGTGTAAATCTGGAAAAAACCCAAGAGATACTCAAGCCAGAAAGTTGATTAAAGGCTGAAAAAATGGCTTTATGTTGCTTTAAATATTAAAAATTTCAAAAGCAGGCAGATTAATAGTGCTTAAAAAGGTATTTTTTCTTGTTCACTTTCATAGCATCTACAGAGTCATAGTGGATCCGAATAATGCCCTGCAATATTTACAGCATTACTTTACAGTGTATTTTTTCTTAAATGACACACTATCTACCCTGTTGTTTACAGAATGAAAAATACCTCCATTACATTCTGCCAAATATTCTTTGTGTGTGCAGTATAAAGGACAGAAATTGTCCCCAGAGCAGTTTTGGATTCTCAGTAAATCATTTAACCTCTGTTTATTGTATTAAGGGCTATATCTACAACATCATCTCTTATTAATTTTAAAATTACCATGTTTAATAAATTCATATTTATTGCAGAAAAATAATGTCATCTGTGTGGAAGAATGAGCTTATTCTCAAATTTTCTTACAGTTGCTATCTCTGCTGGAATTTGAAGAGGCAAGATAATTTCAGGACTGTGACTAGAATGTATCAATTTTTGTTATACAGCTCCTGAAACTTCTACTGCTTTGTCCCTTTGATAGCTCTCTCTGTGCTGCTGTAAATACACAGTTACATCCTGGTAACTTTCTAGGTGGAATTGCACCATGTTATTTATTTTATTGAATAAAAATCTCTGAAAAGCCAAACCAGGCTTTTCTATCAACCTTTTCTGCAGCTTTCCATACATCTGACTACAACTCCCTGGAGTCTTCTCCTTTCCCTTATTTTGTTGCACTCCTGTTTGTCAGATGTAAACCTTTACTGGAGCTTTCGAATTACTTCTAATATCACTGGTCCTACCTGCACTGTGCTACCCTGGAGGATGAAATCTGCATGGGATTTCTCTTTGTGTCTTTAATGTGATCTCATTCACTAAAGTATTGCAGTGTGATTATAACCTCACTCTGCAGATGCTAAATGAAATCAGATGAAATTTAAAGCTTTGATTCCTCTTTGCCTCACATTCCTTTTAGAAGGTTTCTTTTCTCCTGTAAAATTTGCTTCAGCATTGCAAGGACTCACTGGTGCACTCTGAATTCCCTGGACGTGTGCTTGACATCAAAACCAGAATGAATCCTTAAGATTTACGGAATGGGTTTACTGCAGATGTTGAAAATGGTAACATTGGATCTTCCCTGTAACTCTGAGCTCCGAGAGCTTTGTTGAGCTGAGGTGGAAACTGTGGAGTTTGGTTGTTGGCGGCTGTGCTGTCAAATGATGTGTCCAGGTCAATCTTACCTGGCAGCCCCAGGTAAGAAATTCCAGGGGATTTTTTCTCATTTCACCTTTTTTTTTTTCTTTTTTCACACGTGGCTTTCTGTGGCACTGTCCCTTGCAGCTGTGTGCACTGAGGAGCTTTCTAGAAGCAAACTGGCTGTCATAAGCAAGACTTGTGTTATCAAGTGAGGCATCTTTTTATACAAACAATAAAAGACTACCCCAAAGATTGTATTTGGGAATAAATCTTGTGCCTTTGTGCCAATCTCCTTTCCCAATCCTTATTTCAAAGGTCAGCTCCAAATAACCTGTTTGTAATGATTTCTTTGGGTTTTATTTCTCCATTAGACGATTTTACTTCTTACAGAAATACAAGAATATGGAATTGTTTCACTATTCTGAGTTCACATGTCAAATGACATTCTTATCACGTGCACAGAGAAACTGTAGAATGCACTCAAGAGCCACTTCTGTTGATACTAATTTGACCACAAATTAAAGGTTTCATAGAGTATCAAAGGAACACCAATATAGTTAAACAAGCCTTTTCTATTTCTGTTTTTATTTCTTGGATTTGACTGACATGCCTGCAGCTACAGCTTGCCAGGTAGTTTGTGGAGATACTTATTTTGCAAGTATGAATGGTAATAAATGCTGAGATGGGAGTGGAAAACCCCGACTTTTACCTTTGGTATTCAGAATATGTGAAGCATTTCCACATCTAAGAGAACTTCAAAAGCTACACAAACCTCTGTAGAGGACAATCTAAGCAAAGGACAGCATATTCTATTATATAATATTCGATTTAAGAGAGGGAGGATAATTTTCAATCTTTCAAGTGCATAGTAGGAAAGCTATAGGAAGATAATATGAAGTGTGGGGAGAGAAACAGAAGAAACAGGAATAAAAGAATAGGGCAGAAAGACAGGTTCTTCATAAACTTTATACACTGCATAACACACAGAACTAAACCTCTGAAATTCCAGCTGTCCTACAGGACAGGTTATTAAAGTATCAGCAGTTGTTTTCCTTTTTATTGTACCTCATTATATCTCACCAAAGAGTTAGAGCTGAGAACAAGCACCAAGAGAAATCTTTGTACTCCCTCTTACCGTATTGCTTGCCAGCTCTTCAAAGCACCTGAGGAAATCAGGAGTTTCATTGTTACCCTAATAAATATGCTCACCCCTCTCTGGTTTCAAGGTACTCATTGAAAGGAATCATGCACTTAAGAGAATACTTTTTATTTCAAGAACAGCTAATGATCCCAAGATGTTTTTCCCCTTAAATTACCCCTGTGATATTTTTAAAAGTTTTATATATATATATAAAATAAAAAAATATTTGAATATTTCAAGGCACTCAAATATAAATAAAGCTCATTTTTTTCATTATTTGTGTTTGTACTATACACTTCAATTAAATTTTATTTTGCCTCTATTATGCTTGAAGATCTTTTGGTATAAATGGTGTTCAATGAAAATTGGGGGGTGGTATACGAGAGGAATAAAACATCTTAGGAGGACATGGGAGAGTGTAACAAAAGTCTCTAGGGTGTCATTGTGATTGAAGCTTTTTACAGATAGCTACACTTGGTAACTGAGAATAAACTCAGAGTCAAGAGCAGAGTGCTGCTTGGCGCTTTTATCACTGTTCTGTCACAATGACACCACTTACGCAGCTAGGAGTGTAATTGTGTAAGGTTTAAGAAAAGCCAGTAAAATGCCATTATACTATCTGTACTACGGTTCAGTATTTCATACTGCATGCATTAAGTAAAAGCTGTAGAACTCAGAAAGAGTTCTAAATTGGGCCAGAAATCATTTAGAATCACATCACTCTCAAAAATGAGACCCAGGCAAAACAAAACCAGAATGTGACATCCTGAAAAAAATGAGGAAGCAAATCACGAAGCTCTATGAATACTCAAAGTAATTCACCCAGGAAAGAATTAGAGTACAAGATCAGTACATGCAGAAACACTTGGCCAGACGTACTAAAGATCTGGCTGGAAAGACTAAGAAATTCCTGCCAACATCAGAAAGATTAAAAAAAGAAAAAAGAAAATTCCGCATACTGCTCTTGGATCAGATTGTATATATGGCAATCATACCTTTCAAAGTGGCTGTTGCATCATAGACTGGCGTCAAACAACCAAAGACTCAAAATTTAATATATATTTAACTCAAGGAGGAGTAGAGTACTCCAGAAAAATCCTACACGACATTGACAATAAAACATGCTATAGTTGAAACATACTTTTAAAACCATTAAGAACACTGAAATTTTTAAAAACTTGCTGTAAATGGTTTTCCTTTCCTAAGAGCTCTTCAGTCCTGCTTGCAAGATCTGATTACCTTCGGAATTACCCCATGGCCTGCTCCATGTCACACACACAGAGGAAAATTTCTTAGCTCACATTTTTCAATCAGGAGCCATGCTCATCCTCACAATTTGTTGGTGTCTGTTCTCTACAAGATGGCTCTTAATCTACTTACACCACTGGCCACTTTTCTCAGCCTTCTCTTGTCCTTTCTTCCAGTCTTGGGGCTCTTCTGGAGAGTCTAGGAAGTGATGGAAGCCCTGCAACATCTAAACTGCCCTATTCTTTCTTGTGAACTCCCTCAGATTTTCTGCCTCCAGAGGAGCTCAGCTAAGTCTCAGTCACTGCTTTTCAAAGAAAGCTGTTTTTCCTGTGACAGATTTCTAAAGGGTCTCAGACCACCTGCTTGCCAAATGAACAGGATCTGATCTGGATCTCGGCCCTTAAGCTGTGTGATTTTATTTAAATCTATGATGCAAAGCCATTCAGAGAGGAACAGAGAAGGAAAGAATTCCATCTGAGAGTCTGGGAAGGAGAGACAGTTATGTTAATGCACATAGTGACGCATAAATGCAGAACTGGTACTGTAACATCCAGATATGCTCAAAAGTCAGAACTGGACCTGCTCATTTTCCTTTCAGCCTGGCTGAGGTATTGCTTTCAGCTGAGAAAGAACCTTTACAGCCAGAACTGGAATGGATCTCTGCTGCTGTGCTCAGAGTGACATTTGTTATTAGCTGCTGTGTCCTACACAAAGCAGTTTGTAGGAACAAACAGCTCTTGATGAGTTGTCTCTGCATCTACTGCAGATTGAGATGATAAAGGGGTTCTTTGGCTGCAGCAGTTTCTAATGTGCATGCCAATGCGTTAATCCTAATTATTAACTATAATCTTCCATGAGAGAACAGAGAGTCTATCTTCCATCAATGTCTAGACATGAAGATATTTGGGTGTCTAACTCTAATTGTGATGGATAAGAGGGCTAAGTAACTTAATGAGTTTGAAATCTCAATCTAGGCATATCCCAAATCAGTCTGCAGTGAGCTTCAACTTAGCTTTTGCAACACCTTTTGGAAGAGAAAAGGAAAAACTATGCTTGAAGTAAGTTTGATTTCTTAGAGTTCTGAATGCTTTCATTTTCATGAGGTTTAAGAGGAAAACAGCACGGGAGGCAGTGAAGAATGTTATATGTAACACTGGAATACAGGGGAATTTGGCTCGACTGACTGTTATTAGAACTTGTGTCTGGGCAGCATATTGGGGTTAGTGATCCTATTTACAAAAGGTACCACGGGATCACAGCTGATGCAGACCTCTGGAATTGATATAGACTAGCTGATCCAAAAGGCAGCACAAACAGAGGCTCAGAGCTCCCTGAAGCCATGCTGAGACAGTAGATGAATACCTCAGGGGGCAATCATTTGCAATTCCTACAACGTTTATCATCCAAATACTGATGCGTCCCAAACACTGTTAGTCTGGGTGCGTTTCCTCTCCCGATGGAATGCTGGAGTGTTGCTCAGGATGCTGTGGGTAGCTAAGCGCTATCAAAGCTGCACAAATGTAGGTAGATGAATACAGATATACATGTCAGAGATGGCAGCTGCAGTAGACACAAGTGTTCTGCTGTGCTAAGCAGCCCTTCGAAGTGAAATATATTTTATTAGCTATGACTTGCTTCTCCACAAGGATAAAGCAATAGGAATGCAGGCCCTTGATTTTTCTTGATCTATCTTATGCCTGTAACTTCCAGCAATGCCAGCATCCTGCTTGCACACACATACAGCGACCAGCATATCATTCTTTATTTTGCAATGTTATTCATCACGTAATGAAAAAATCCGTATTGGGGCAGTAGGCTGACTTTTAAGGAAGCCAGTTTCTGTAGAAAATGCTCACCATTGGACTCAACCCCTTTTAATTCTCCTGCCTGACTAACCAGGTGCCATCTGTGTTGTCCAGGCTTGCCACACAGTTAACACATCCTGACTGAAGTGTCAGACCTAGAACCTGATGTTCTAGGGAAAAGAGTTTGCCTGAGCAGCCAGGGAGAACGATATTTTCCATTGAAAACACTTCATTGTGCTCAATTTGTCTTATATATGCAGGATCAAAACTCAGGCATGTAAATGCCAATCCCATGCCCCCATGAAAGATTATATACGCGACATATAAATAAAAGTTGTGCTTCCACATCAATCATGAATGAAGTTTTCTAACATAAAATAGGGAACTTCTAAATTTTGAGAGTAGTATTCTGTGTTGGATTCTTACAAAATGATTCATTCCAAAACACCAATTTACTGATCCATAAGGACAAGAGAGATGAGGTTTTCTACTTTTCACTTATTTCTTCATTTCAAACAAATGACAAATTCTGTAAGGAATAATGTGTCAATACAGATTAGTGTAGGGTTAGGATTCATTCTAAAAGTGCCACAAGCTAATTGGACTTCTTAAGAAGTGGTTTTCAATTAATTCAATCTTTCACAAAATTCTAAGGCTGTTGTTGTATAAGAATAACAAACCTGAGTATTTATTCCCCAACTTGCTGTCAATATCAATTAACTTGCACTTCATAACGTAACTTGCTATTCATTCTCTGGTTTTGGCAAGCTGTACGTGTTTTCTGATATCAGTTATAAATTGAAGAAACCATAAATTCCATGTCCCACTATGTATATAAAATATATGTGAATATAGATAAGAAAAATCACTGACTTATAAAAAGCAAACACACATTGAGGAACAAATGAATTGGAAGAGGAAAAAAGGAAAAAGAAAGGAAAAAATAAGGAAATTTAAAAAATGTCCCGTAACAGGGAAAGAAAAATTCAAACTGATCCTAAAACAACATAGTTAGTACTTTCTATTCTACTAAACTCCCCCAGATTCTAGCATGCTCCACAGAGCCAAAAATTACTGCATGACCCTTTTAGGGGAAACTTTACCTCTGCAATCAATGATGGAAATATTTGTCTGACTTCGCTTCCAGCGCGCACTTTACTTTTTTCTTATATAAAGCCACAACAGTTTTGATTTAAAATTTGATTTAAAATTTAAATTAAACAAACCTGGTGGAGGGATTTTTTCTTCTAAAAAGTGTTTATTTCCCATTATAATAGAAGCAATAATGAATAATTTTTCATGCCACATCATTGGTTTCTCCAGAATTCAGTCAGAATGTTGCCATATGAATTTCCATACCAACAGTTGTATTGATTCCCGACTCGGCCAGCACTTGCTGATTAACAGCTCTTTATGTTGCCACACCTCCAGCTGTACTTTTGACTCTGCCACAAACTCCTCAAATGAAATGAAGACTCCTGAAATTTCAATCTGCTGCCTTTTCATCATGTTTCTCTGTTTAAATAGGTGAAGGAACAAGCCCTTCTTTATAAAAGGAAATAATCAGTTTTTTTCTCCGGAAGATATGGAGTGTGCTCCCCCTTATCCTTAGGGAACGGAAAAAAAGGGAATGATTTTCACAAATTTATATATAAGTGGTAAGCAAACTTTCTCCTCTCATGTAATTATTAATTTTATTTTGTTTTTTTCTCATATATTTTACATTTATGGATTATGCCCCTTTTACAACTGTTAAAGAGCCTTCCTAATTAATGATGAATAGTTTATTTATTTTTTTTGTCATCTTTTCATTAAAAAGAAACCTGTCTGCTAAACTCTAAGTGATGAGAAAAATAAGTTTTTTGAGCTACACATCTTTTGTGGTTTGCAGAAAGAATGGCAAACCCCTCTTTTCCCAGACAGCTTAGATGGCCTTTTGAAATATTGATCCTGTATATAATAATATATGACTACATTTCACATTTCGCCATTCTTAGCCCCAGGTATTTGATAGCTGGTTTAAGGAGAGTAAAAGCTGTTTCAAATTCCCAAGCCATAGAGCAGCCATTGGAAAATTATTTTTTCCCAGCTAAACCTACATTGAAGTAGAAATAATTCCATCCAAATTCTGTGCACTATATAACACATTTGCACATTTAATTTATAAGGAAGGTTAATTACATTGCTCTGCTGGCACCACCCGCTTCCATGCTGCAGCCAGAAAGCATTAATGATTTTAAAGAATTCATCAAGGGAGTGGATTTTTTCCTCTAGGGTTGCTTCTGAATGTTCTGTGCTCAGCCAAGCAATAAGAGATGCACATGTATCTGCCGTGATTATATTCAGAATCCCAAGAAATTTGAACCTCGAGGAATGTCAAACAAAGCTCAATAATAAATGAAATTTTGACTCCAGAATCAAAACAACACAGGCATCATCTCCCTAAAAGCTTTAAGTAAAACATATTTCAGGAAAATGTAACTATGCCTGCTGTACCTTTGAGCATTTACAGATAATAAGTTCATGCATTATCCAGGTAAATTATTTCCTAATGATTACAGTTTGAAAGGGTAGGATAGATAACTTTTTAACACATAATGGTGAGGGAGAAAAAGTGATACAAGGAGATTCACTGTTTGTAAAATGCAGCACATTCACAAAGCTTGACTGGATTGTTGCTGCTTGCACATTATGGTCATTGCTGTGTTCTGTAATCGTGGTATTTATGAGACAGAGTAACAATTCCAGCTGGCATTAGTGGCACTGCTGAGTCACCAGGTGAGGATTGGTTCAGACCTCTTAAACAGAGGGCAAGAGGCAATGAGTGGATTTTATCCTTCCTTTAATGCGAAGACAGTATTGTCCCCAGCATTCTTATCAGCTTCCTGCATGGATTCCAGAAATAACAAGGTTACACACAGCAAGCTGGAACAACTGTGGGATGAGCAGTGCTTAGTGGCACTGCTGTTACCTCCTCGGCACACCTACATCACACCTCTGAGAGAGCCTCGTGGTCAAAAGACTTCTCCTGATTCGGATGATTGACTATAAAAGAACAATTTTAATACATAAGAGCTTCAACAGTGACTTTCTACTAAACTACTGTGAGAATGAAAAGATTGACTCTGTTCCAAAGTGTTCTGTCTTTTCTGCAGTTACATAGAAAGGGGATCCAAACCCCCTGATTTCTCTCCTGCCCTGTGCATAAGAGCAGTGAGCATAAGGAGGAGTTCAAAAGGTTTCACCAAGGGCCTCGTGATCTGCCAAATAACCCACAATTCATGGGAAAACCTATTAAATGTATCTTGCACAGGTTTGGGAGACACAAGTAGCCTGTCTGACTGGGGTCTTTTCAAGACCCAGACTTTAATGAGATTCCAGAATTATGGTGAACTCTGTAGATTATGGAGAATACACCTGGCATTTACAGTGCTTTTGATATAGCCACATAAACACCTACCTACTGTAATTAAGCAAGCTTGCTCAAGAAAGTTTCCATTTATGAAACACTCAGTAAATTGGGTTTTTTAAAATAAATGCATGAAAAAACCTTCATTGATTGAGCTCTTGCCAACTGAGGCCATTATTTACTGAGATGGAGCTATTTATTAATGAATGATCTACTGTATGGCTGATTAATGCCACTAGCACACTGTGCTTCAGATATAGGGCAGCAGAGGAGAGAACTCCAGTGCCTGATCAAATTGGATGAGCTTTACACTGCATTCTGTCATGCAATTATTTATTTGAAATTGAGAATGGCATCTGATACAGAAAAAATAAACATTTCAAGTAAATGTTTTAAACAGCCTCCAACAAGTGTAAGTCCACATAAACCAACACAGAAAAGATGTATTGTTATCATGCTTTTCATCCATGCATACGATTAAATTTATTCAAAGTAATGGTAAATGAACCGATAGGAATATATGAGTTGATCTTTTAAAAAGATACTGACAAAAAAAAAAGAAAAAGGCATGATTCTTACCTATATACAGTGTGTTAATTGGTTGACTTTGATTTTTCTTTTAATGCATTTCTTTTCACTAGGAGGCACACATTACTCACTGGGAAAAAAAAAATAAAGATTGTGAAGTATGCTCAAAATCACTTTCATTAAGGAAAAATGCCTAGTGACCCAAGTTAGAAAAATATGACTTTAAAGAGAAATGTCATTACGTGAAACACCCCCTCCCAGACATGCCACAGCCCCTCTCTTAAACCCACTCCCCTCAAAGCCCAGCAAAATGTCCTACATGTATTAGAAACAGGTTTTTAAATATTCCTTGAGCAAGTACTCACGGCACACTTTGCTAACTTCCTTCTGAAACATATATGAACAAGCACAAGCAATAGAAAAGCAGAGGCAAACATATAACACTCCTCTCACCATGACAAAAATAGGTATTTTTCTTGAAGATTTTCCCAGCACTGATACCTCACCAGTTATTGAAAGGTTATTTCTAATGCGCAAGATACTCAATTGCCAAAATGCTGATATCACTTTTTGTTCCCCAGGCCTTCCCTGCCCTGTCACGAGGGCTATAATGAAGGCTAACAATAATAGTAATTACTTTAACTATAGGCTACTCTACAAATTAAAATGCTCCCTTATTTGGATTTTCAGATTCAAGTCAAAACAGTGAAGAAATCATAATGCCAATGCTAGGCCCTAGTTTATTGCAGATTTATTAGTCAAAAACCCCCAAACCCAATACAAATCCATGAATGACTATATTCTTATACCTTATTCTTCTTCAATATTAGTCTATTATGTGCATATTTGTAATTTAAAAGAAAAAACCAACCACGTACGTACAGGAGGATTGTCAAGCATGTGAACAAGAAAATTTATCTAGATCAGTACTGGGGAGTGTGAGAAGATGATGTACATTTCTAATCTTAAAAGCTATTAACTGTAACTACTCCTGCAAGGTAGACTTGTAACTTTTTTTTTTAAAAAAAGCCAAGATTTCATTCTTATGGCCCTGTACATTTTATCATAAGTTATTTGCACTGTACACAGAAAGATTTCTTCATTTTATATTTATATGGCCTATCTTTATTACCACTAAAACATAGCATTTTTAAAAACATAAAGAATTCTTCAGGGTGCCTGCAAATAAAAGTTTCAATCAAAACAATATTGGTTTGAATGTGTGCAAGTAGGATTCAAAGGTAATTCTCAAAATTGATTTTTACTGTAGGCTCTAAATTATTTTAAATCCTGATGTCTGGGGAAATTAAGATTACACTGACACATAGATTTCTGTGCCACCAGAAGTCTGAATATTTATACTGCTATTAGTTTGGAAATACGCTGGGTCCCCTTCCTAATTAAATGGTCATTCTGGCCATTTCACAGCTATTCAGAGCAGAGTCACAGCGCCTGGAAACAGCTTTGCCAGCACAAGAAGCCTATTACACTGCTAGGGGTTTGATTCTGAAAGAAGATTTAGAAACATAAATGAATAATTTCTGACAACTCAACCTACAGAAACTTTTGATGTAAATATAAGTAAAACCCCTTTGGAATAAAATGAATTGTACTGAAATGTGTGAAAAGACTGTCTGAAAATGACCTTGGCAACGAGCTCTTGCTAAAATACACTGAATCACCTAATGGACGGAATTTTCCCTGCCACTACACTCTTGCATATTTTTAACACCTAAAATATAAAGATATGCTTTATAGCAAATCTCCAGTTCTCTGGGCAGGCAGCAAATAGTCAAATGAAAAAGATGTGAAAGATTCTAGAAGTCCTTATTATTTTAATTATTATTTTCTTAGTAGGAGTTCAGAATCTTTTAATTTGCAATCTGTGTTTAACCAGTTTGTTTAATGTCACGTCAGTGTTAAACAAATGTAAAGTACTATTTACAAGAAGTTGCTCCACAGATTTTCATTTAAGATGTAGGACAGAGGTGAATCAAGACCCAAGAATGCCACTGGATACCGTGAGGGGGTATCATGCTTTGAAACCAACACCTCATGCCTGTTTTTTCCAGCTAACAAAAAGCCACGCAGTGAAGTATGTGCTGCTTTCTCAACTCTTTCCCTACATTTGTATGGGTTTTGAAGAGATATTGCTATTGAAGGTATGCAAAAATTTAAAATGCTCCTTGAGCAGACAGTTTTACCATTTCTATTCATGGAAACCAGATAACATCCAGAAAATTCAACTAATGCTATACTTTTTTTCCCTAATTAAATTTCTCTAATTGGATTGCAAAGTTTGAGCTATGTGTTACTGCAGATGTAAGTACCAGGAAATGTTGGACTTCTCACTAATCAAAACATACATGAGTGATTACGAACCAGAATTCCCTCATTAATTTCAGCAGAAACTCACATTTACTCTTTGGCAAATACCTTGCATGTTAAAACGTATAAATAACTTTCCTTATCTTGGTAAGCATAAGTGGAGCTGCAGACGAGTGCATTTGCAGCACTCTGAGTTACATCTTTGGAGTGCCATGCATGGTTTATTTGTTTAATTGATTTTATGCATTCTTACCGATTTGTGTTTATCACAACAAATTCACAGAATGCAAATGCTGACCAGCACTTCCACACACAGTGTTTGGACTTTGCACAGGTTTTCTGATTTGAAGACAAAGTTGAGGATCACTGAATGCACTTCAGAAAAAGAAAATGTATTTTCCAGTCACATGTGTTAATCCTTGACCATGCAATGTTTAAAAAGCAAACTCGAATCACCTGCCAGTGACCTGGAAATTCATCATTTGGTTGCTTAAAATAGTTATGCATCCAAAACGTCTGAAATGTTACCACATAAAACTGGGCATAAAAAGTAACAAAGCAAGCTCTTAAAACAGAACACCTGCTTTTATTTTAGTCATCTTTTGTTCTCCTGTTAGAAGAGCAACAGTGACAGGAAGGGTCCTATTGCCTTCCTAATTCCTTCATATGCAGAAATGGAAAACCTTAAATAATGTTTGTTGGTGGATTAGGCTGTCCCACTTTTCACTGGGGTAGATGGAGAGTCCGCACACAAATTTTTTTTCTACAAATTCAGCTGTCAGATCAGCAGTTTTGAACAGAGAAACAATATCAAGGAGCTGGAGGACATCAGGATCTCGATCTTGTACAGCAACTCGTAGGAGTATTTTGCCTTTCCCTAACCCATTGTGAGCCCACCCTTCTGACACTCCCCTTTCAGCACACACATTTGCAAAGGCAGTGGTTTATGTGCTAGAGACGTTCTAGATCCAGCAGAGGAAAAATTAATTCCACCCTACACACATACTTCTCCTGATAAGGATGGAGAAGGAATAGAAATTTAATTTATTACTGAAGGAACAGGAATAATGAGTGTAGAGTAACAGACACCCTGCAAGTAGAAAACACACTAGGAACTCTCTGCCACAGAATACACACAGATTCAACTAGGAGATTTCTGCAAGTATTTTTTCAAAATAACAATCCTCTTTCATTATTAAACAGGAAGATTTTTTTCTGTCTTTCTATTATGCTAAATCTTGTATTTATTAAGAAATATTTTATTTCTCCTGTGAGGCTAAACAAAAGTGTCTCCTGCTAGGAAAAGCATATTCACCATCTGTTTAGTGGAAAATCCATGACATTGACTGCATATCAGACATCTGATTTTAATTACATTTCTAGATGAGAGATGCGCTTCTCAGATCACTTTTTTTCTATTTTACTTTCTATGTTATTTCCAAAAGGCTCCTAGCAAAAGGTGCTTTGCTTGAGCTTCAGATCTGTGCAGCAGTTAAGGTTTGCCAAGAGGGATTTCTGCACACCCCACCTCAAGTGCCAGGAAGGTGGAACAATAAAAGAAAGGTTATTGTTTATTAATTGTAAGAACAACCTGCAAAAACTTTCCTGGTCTTACACAGAATTTCTGTTCCCATTTCCCAGTTTACAGGTCCTCAGGTTGGAGCTGTAAAAAGCAATCATCATTACTGCCCAAGTAAGAAATATTTCAGCACAGGTTATTTTTTTTTCACCTGCAGCTGCAAGGTTGTGATCTACAAGGCAGCCTCAGCAGGAAATCAGGTAAGATCCCCTTACATCCATGAAGGCTGCTGTTCTAGCATGAATGGCCCATTCATAAATTTTCAGGTGAATTCCTCATGGCCACTTTAGACACACCAGGGATTAAGTAAAATAGATCCATTTTCCTTTTGTTCTGGAAGCAAGAAGAAAAGGCTTTTGGGATTTGAGAGGATGGGAGATGAGGAAACCAAGAATCATATGCATTTGGTCTCTTTGTAATTTCATTTCTTGAAGTGGAAGCCTGAAAAATAAGAGGATATCACTCTATAAATGGCTAAACTCACAAAAGGCAAATTGCACATGATTTATGTAGCAGAAATACATTCCAAATGAGATCTCCCTGCATGCTCCCACATTGCAAGGATGTCCCCGTTTCTGAGAACAGCACAGGGGCAGCAGACAGGAGCCTGTGGCTCTTTAGTGCAGCAGAGGCCCTGTACTGCCATATCCAAATGCAGAGGAATTTTCCCAGTCTGAAGTCAAAGTACATTGTGCAAAGCAATGTGGCATTAAGTGCTTTCCACAAAGTACTATACAGTTAATGTTCCTCAGATTTTGACGTGGGAAATGGGACAGTACAGAGTGACAAAAAATCCAATCCTGGTGGCAGTCTTGCTTCAAATGATGATGAGAGCAGGGCACATTTGTCTGTGTGATTCTTATCATCTTGAGCTGGCACTGTCATGGAGACAAGCAGGAAAGTTTTTAATTTGTGTATTTTGGCAGCACTGATGGATGGAATAATACCATCAGGCTTCTGTTTTTCAGGAATGTAAGAAACCCAAGGTCTGTAGGAATAAAATATTCCTATAGTAAAAATTTGAAATCAAATATGAACAGATAAACATCTTATTAATTTAAATTTTTGGGTAAATATTACGCATCAATAGGACAAATTCTTACCACTCCATTTTATTAGCCTGTTTAATGATGAGAAGTTTGTCTACATAAAACAGGAAGAATGAAAAAAAAAGACCCCAAAATTTTGGACTCACAAACTGAGCGTGAAAAAATCCTTTTTAGCATTTTTTGACCCTAGAAAATGACATGTCTTCCTGGGAAATAGTCCTGCTCTGGGCAGAGCTCTTTTCCAGAAAGCAGTTTGTATTTGGTGGAAAGAAAAGCAGGCATGGCTGAGATGTTCTCAAGTGCTTTTTGGTAAAAATATGAGCTACTCTGGAAGGTAAAGTGTACCTAAAGCCACAAGCACACCTTTAAATAAAGAAGGCCGGTAAGAAAGTCCAGGATCTGGGCCTCTTATCAGTGGCACTGCTAAACTGCTGGCACAGCCCATCTTAGCATGTTTGGAGCAAAGGGAACTATTCAGGACAAGAAGCTGGCTGAGGGCCAGATGGATGTGGGGGTGTCCCTGGTCCTAAAGCCAGTGACTGCTTCCCAGCCCATTTTATTGGCTAGCACAGGCACAACTTCATTTACAGAAAAGCTGCTAAAATGGAAAACCACAATAAATACAGTAGAAGGAGAATTTTGGGAATGCCAAAAAGTTTTGTTGCAGTCAGGAAATGATCTTAGCAGCTTCAGGAGCAGTCAGGGTTCCAAGGCATTTCATTTGCTCTTGTCCTTTGGAACAGCTTTGGTCATTTTTACTCAACACTCCATTCACTACTTCACTTGCTCTTTGCATCCCTCAACTCTCAAAAAAGGGCTGTAAATACTCAAGATCTTGGTGACTTTCTTCAGTTTGAAGAGCTCATTCTCAGGCAAGTACGATAAACCCATGTCAAGTAAAATGTTTTGACAACGTTAAAAATTTTCAAAAGTAACGTTCAGTGAATGTTATAATAAACTCTCAGGTTATCAGACACTGTTCCGTGCTTTCCTCCTCCTCAAAACCTTGTTCTCCAAATCTTTCCTCAGAAATCATGTTTTCAATGACAGCTCCCGTTCTTCTCCCTGGATTAATTCCAAATGTTCAGTATAAAATGTGGTACTCAAAATTCACAATAATGTTAAAGAGCCCATACTAAGCAGAAATAAAAAGTGCAAAGCCTCAGTTTTATGAGAATGCAGGAAAGTATTACTGATAAGCCCTCAAACTTCCTGGGAAAAATCAACATTTGTTTGAGCTCAACTGTAAACTGCAGTGCTTAGTAAATGAGCTCGTTGTAGCTGTATTAAAAAACCCGAGGTAGGCATCTCCATTCCTAAAGAGAAGCACTGCTCACAGTAATTGTTTACTAACAAGAGAGAGTGAAAACAATCCATTCTCACAGGTATCCAATGAACGAAACAGCAAATAACTGGAATCTTCCTTCTGCTGTGGAAAATCTTTCCCCTTAAAATGAATTCACAGATATATCTTTGAAATAAAGATTTTTGCAAATTATAATTTTGCTGGATTTGCCTCTCACAGTTAAACTTTACAGAGAGGTAGTTACAGCTGAGGATCTGGGAGAGGGCTTGGGCTGGTGGTTTGGTTTTAATTTTTCATTTGTGTGGATTTGTTTTTTCTCTTTAGCTGGCTACCTTTAAATCATTATTTTTTAAAGTATGTGGGCATTCACGTTAAATGTGTATATGAGGTTTTGAGAGCCTTAATATAACTTGCTGGAGGAGAAAAACTGCTTGTTTTGATGGGAACCTGACAAAAGTTAGCACCAATTTTTCAGAGCATCAGCACCAAGTGCCATCAAGCCTGCAGAAACACAGCGCACATGTGCTAAGGACGCTCCACAGTGAGACACTGCAACAAAATGGCTTCTAATTATATTTATCCTTTATGTTGCATAATTACCTGGCAAAAAAGTAAAGTCTTGAAACCTCTCAGAGTAAAACTGTTACTCTTGTCATGTCTTGATAGATATAAATTGGTCTGCACTTTTACTTTTGGCTTTATCTTGGCATCTGATCTTAGCGGAGGACCAGGCCGCAGGGGTGTCCCCCCGATGTCACTGGGGCTGCCCGGAGGAGCCCCCCTGTGCCAGCTCGGAGCAGAAAGCCTCCCCCAGGGTGAGGGATGTCGTTCCCGATGGCACCGCTCCTTCTGTCCGCAGCCCTCCCAGGGCTGCTCTAGGCACAGGCTGATCCTGCCCAAGCATTTCTATTCTTAGATCCCTGCTTTGCAATCTCATAATCTTTGAAATGTGATTTTCAGAAGAGCCATCATCCTGGGCTTGTATCAGACATATATTATTCACTTAGAGAATATTATTTTATGCCACTATGACAACAAATACCTTTTATTATGAATTACTAATATTTATTTGAACCCTGCCACATTTCTAATTTCAAGAGAGTACTCAGAGTGACAAACTAATGAGAACTGTCACAGGTCACTGTAATTAGAAACATTTTTCAAAATGCTGTGTAAGGCAATAGCAGCTATAATATCATTCATAATTCATTAAAACTTAAAACATTCGAGTGACTACAAAAACGCTATATGTGCAAGTTTGCCTGAAAGGCTGCATGCAAGAAAAGATATGACTGTGTTCTAGTTGTATGATAATTTCCCTTTTATTCAAATGACCTAAATTTTTGTCTTTCTTTCTTATGATGCGATTACTTCCATAGCACCAGTTTCAAAGCTGTGATCAATTTGAATGAAAAATTATTATGACTGGATGTTTCAATTCAATGTTTCTACAAGATAATAAAATGAAGGTAAAAGAAGTTTAACACATCCTATCAGCAGTAGGATTCTGAGAAGCAGAAAATATGTGGGTTTTGAGAAAAAACCATGATGCTTCATTTCCATGCCTGCAATGCAGTTAATGAAAGATCTTTACTAATTTAAAATAATTTCTTTT
Source organism: Gymnorhina tibicen (assembly GCA_013399875.1). Classification (NCBI taxonomy): domain Eukaryota; kingdom Metazoa; phylum Chordata; class Aves; order Passeriformes; family Artamidae; genus Gymnorhina; species Gymnorhina tibicen. Next base: position 1,622,998 of record VXAZ01009789.1, on the reverse strand, counting down.
CTAAAAGCTCCAAGTGCACGTTGAAAGACAGCTGCTCAACTACTATTTTAAATAATAACATTTCACATCAAAACAGTTTTGTGATTACCTGGTATTGGTAATTTTTCTCATTTGTTTTGCTTAATTTGCGAAGTGTTGTGTGTTCTTTATTCAAGTAATTTAAGATCACTCGTTTTAAAAGCAGGTGAAAGAAAGGAAAATATGCAACCCAAGAACTAAGCTGTAACTGCTAATGCAGCATGAACTGCAACTTGTTTTGATTCCCAGTGAATGGATACATCAGCGAGCAGAAACAGAAATATGGACGCAGAGCTTTTGCTATGATCTGTCTTACAAACACCACGCAACTGGGAATTTCTTTACCTGTAACTGTTTGCACCCAATTTTGCTACTGTTTTGCACTTAATCACAGATTTTCTATATTAGGCACTCTGTTATGATTGAAATTAAGCTGGAATTTATCCTTAGGATTTTTTTAAATTAGCTTTTTAACCTCCTTCTTTAAAACAGGCAAAAATTGAGGACATGCTATCATACCCATGTAGTAACTGGACAGTGGGATACTTCACGCTCCCCAGATAAACAGATTAGCATTTTCTTCCAGTTTTAATAAAACAGCATGTACTATGTAGTCTCATAGCAGTTCATTCTGAAAACCATCATTACTGGCTTGTTCAAGCTGCATTTCACTAAATAAAGCTTGGAGACTATTACAAACACAGTTTACAGGAAAACAGTCACAAGTACAAGACCTCATCGACTTTATATTTAGGACATGTCCAGGATGCTTGGCTGCTTAGTTAACATCTCAATTAGACTTAAGCACAAGTGACCAGGCAGCTGGACCCTTTAGTGAAAAAGCTTACTTTCTTGTAAAAAACTCCTGAATAAATTTCTGTGATATTAAGATTTTCTTCTCCCTTCTTAGACATCCTGCACTGAGCTGTAAATAAGACTATCACTTATACTGGGGAGCTGTGCTAAACGTTCACAGCAAAGAAAGTCACAGGGTGCACTCAGAGGTTTGTGAGATGGGAGAGTCTAAAGTGACAGTTTCCCTCAAGCTTTTCAAAACTGCAAATATATTTACCATGAGATTGCTTTTAAGATAGCACTGGTAAGATTTCTTTGTCATTTATCTTTAGGCCTAAGATTATATTACCAAAAATATCTTTGCAAGCACGAGAAGTTGAACTATACAATTAAGTGTTTCTGTGAGAAGCTCTTAGTTAGTAAATATGACCTGCTAAGGCTGCTCATCAAATTCTCTCCCCACCTGGCTGGAGTTGGCTTGTATGCTACAGATCACACAATTACCAGGTCTGAATTTCTAAGGAACCTTCCCCAGGTCAAACAAGCTGAGCTGCAGGATACGGTTGCTGTTCTAGGTACCAGCATTTGACTGCCTCCATTTCTTGTGCAAACAATTTGCAGCCATAGCAGAGGCTCCACAGACTGATGAAAGCTTCGTTTCTTTCCTCTTTACCTTCAACAGGTATTGTTATTTTTAAGGGCTGAAATACCTTTTGTAACTGAAGATTTTGGAGGTATTAAGGAGATCTGTGGTGATTTCGATGGTGAGAAGAATGGAAAGAGCTACATAGAATAGTACCCCAGAGAAAATCACAATGAAAACGGTCCTATCTTCCATGCTCTGTGTTGTCTCCTGCTGAGAGGCTGTCCTGACAAACCTTGTTTACCCAGACTGACATCCTGAGCACCAAAGCTGAATGTTCAGAACACAAAAGCATCAAACTACAAGAAAAGAATTCATTATTTAATTTGGAAAGTGAATTGTATTTCAACTGTTTCTGTTCCTGAGTTACAAATAGCCAATAAAGAAGGTGCCTGAGCTTGAAAAAGCAATCTGCTCCCCATGCTGGATGACAGAAATAAATATCTTCACAAATAAAAAATTTAAGTGCTTATCACACTTTGTTTTTCTCTTGAGACTTCAGTATTTTGAAGTGGAGGAACATTTCCTCTTTGATGTACCTAATCTCACTAAAGCCAAGAGCAGCTACTTTTGGAGAGAGATGTTTCTCCTGGACAGGAGATTATCTCTTATTTGTCAAACAGCCAGTGGGCCATATAAATCATAGCTGGCCTGCACACATTTCCCTGATAACTGATCCTAGGGCAGTGCCAGATTTTCTGCTTTGATAAGGCACTGCCCTCTGGCAGAAAGCAGGAACTATCCTGTGCTTTTAGCCTGCTGCCCTGAAACTCCACAAAGTTTCCATGGGCCTTATTGCAACTTTTTCTGTATTGGATTATTTAAGCACTTCTTGGCTGTACCACATTGAATGACTCCCAGGTTAAGTGAGGAAGTCACCAGATAAAAGTAATGTTGGACAAATGGGTTTTTAATTATTTTCATCCAGAATTAAAAGTTTTCCCAGTTTTTCATGCTGTGTAATTACTATGTGGATCATTAGAAATAGGCTTTGGTACTGAGTAGTAAGAGACATCCATTCTCTTACGGAACGTGCCTAGGTTTTAGAAAAGAAAAGCCCCAGCTTCTTCCATCATCTCAGACTCTGTGCTTTCAAGGTACCATTCTTATCAAACGTGAAAAGGCAAAACCTGTCTAGCAGACATAAAAGTTTTGGATTTCACTTCAGCATAGCACTATGCTTTAGTGTGTCATTAAATGCAGAAACGCTTTAAGGCATTTTCTGGAATTAGGCTTTACAGCTACTGGCACCATGTATCACTTTCATAGCAAAGCAAGGAATAAAACATAGAAGTCATAACTTGCAGGCTTCAAAATTAAGTTTTCAGAGCATGTAGGAATGAATAATTCTACTTCATATTTTATTATTCTCATTTGTCTAAAGTATCTTATAATTCTTGTTTAATATACAGGAAACTTAATTCATTCCCACTGTTCCAAAGTGCCGGATACCTTGACAATAATGTTGAGAATAACACATATTTACTAATAAATATGATCACAAAAATAATTTTAAATTCATATTCACATATCTGAGTGATTCCTGGAATTACTGAAGTAGTGATAGAGCTACTTGTTAGATGTGGGCTGTGAAACACTCTGCAGGCTTTTCCACCTCAAGACCTCAATTTGCCATTGAGAAAAGTAAAGTAGGTGAATCTAAAACAATTCTAGTTCTCTCCAGTGGAGGTTAAAGACCATCCTCCAGGTTCAGAACCAACTCAATATCTCAAGAACTACCTTTCAGCTGCCCGTTACTACTTCTGTTCCCAAGCCAGAAACAAGAATTATTAAAAATATTGCAAAAATATTTTTGAGAAGTCTGACTTCTCACATTGATCAGGATTCACTATCTTACACAACTGGTTGTTTCAGGAAATCCGTGGTACTCGATACTGCAGTAGACTTCAAATTTTCTTCTATTGTATAATTTAGTACTTTGAAACCTATAGAAATTACTGCTTCACTTCTAACGCTGTGCTTCGTTAGCTTAAGAGTGGAGTAACTGTGTATTTGTGCTAATGCATACAACCAAATTCATCACTAGCTACTGTCACTAACTAAAGCTTTTGAAAAAGAGGGCATGCTTTTGAAAAACTTGAACAAAACAGAATCATGTACATTCTCAGAGGACAGAAAATTTCTCTCATTGATTTGAATGAATTTAGCTCAATGATCAAACATCATTCAGTAAAACCTGATAGCTTTAACTGTCTGCAACTCTTTAGCAGGATGCTGATAAACACGTGGTGTTGGTATGATGAGTATGGGGTTTTTCCATGTTTTACTGTAATCCCTAATTGCTTCCCTATGACTAACCATGACAAATTCCCAATGGTTTTTTTTTAAGCACAATTTAACAAGGGAAGTCAGAAATTAGGGCCAGTAGTAGCCAGAAACTTCAAGGGGTTTTTAAGATTTCTTGAACACTGTTTGAAAACAGAAGGGCACTATCAAACCTCAGTCTCACTGGGGTGAAACTCAGGACTACTGCAGCTCCATCTGTGCATTCTTCCCTTCAGACTGCAGAGCCCTGGCAGAGCAGCTGAATTACAGCAGTAAAAATAAGCGTAAAAAGCATTTTAAGGAAGAGAACTCTTGTCTAATCAGAAGCCATCTACTTCAGTTTTCATAAATCTTAATGACCGTACATTAGCACATAATGCCTTTAAACACTATTTTCTATTATATTAAATCTGCAGTAAGTAAATGCATTTGGGTTCTTCTGAATTGGAGATGAGACATTCTGTAATGTAAGTGAAATTGCTTAATAGCTGCTTCAAATCATATATTCCAGATTACTTTTTCCACAGAAAAAAAAAGAAAGGGCAAACCAAATTACTTCACTTAATATCAGTTCCTAGCCTGATAATAATTTTTCAATTTGCAGTGTGACACTTCCTCTTCCAGAATTTTCATCTCAAATAAATGAAGCTATAAAACACTTGGTTTCTCCCTTTAGGAATGTTGTTGTTCATATCATTTTTAACTCCCATTGACAGCAAAGTTTTTCCAAACTGGCTTGAAGCAGCAGTGAATGTTTTTGTTTGAGCAAAGCTTTCCCATTTGCCTTGTTACGTTGTCTGAGGACTCCAGACCCCTGCTCTCCCTTCTAGCTGATTCTCACAGGAGGCACTTGCACTTTACCACTTGGGAATAAACACCACAAATGCTCAATTTTGTCTTACAATGCAGAAAAGTCCCATATTTTGACTGAGCAGTTGTACATAGAAACAAAGATGGTTTTGCTTGTGCACTGTAGGTTATGAAACAAAGAGCTGTTACATTTTCACCCCTCTACTGCTCAGAGATATTATTCATGCACATTTTGTTGACTGGCAGGAAAAATCACAGGTATTTGCAACTTTTGTGAATACTTATTCAAGAGTACAATTAGATACTGCCACAAAATATGGGGCTACAGCTTTTACCAAATGCTTCAAAAGCCTGACAACGTTGTATTTAACTACTTGACAATGCTGCAGCTGGGTGAGCAAGCAAATTGTATCCACTGGATAGAACATCAACCACTATTAACCAAAACTCAGCCCTAAACCACATTGTTCCACTGAAAAGATTTGAACTGTCTGTTGCAAAAACAGTACTATCGATCTTCCCGGGGTGATTTAAACTTACAGAGACACAAAATAAAGGGGTTTTCTAAGACTCCCAGACCACAAATGTTGCCCATGATGTAATTATGGCCAGAACAGTGTCCTGGTGGTTCCTATTGTACCACTGGAGACTCTGGGAAGGAGCTCAGAGTGCCCAGTGTGTGCTGCATGGTTGGATAACCCCAGCCTTGGTGTCCTCTCAGTGATAGCACTGAACAGGAACTTGTTCCACTTCGGCTCCCAGACAAATAAACATCCATTTCAATCACCTTTTGTCTTTTTTTCTTTCACATGAATCATCCATTTAGAGATGGGGATGCAGGGTTTCTTTCTGTCTAGTGGTATTGATAGCAGTCTATATATAGTCACACTTGAACAAGATTAGATTTTAGAACTCAAGCCCCCTATTACATCATAAATCACATAATAACAGGCATTATATCTGATATTATTATTCTTATTGTCTTGGGGTGACTGTACTGTTGTATCCCCTACCACCGCTCTATGCCCAGACATGATTCCTAAACCTTTCTATACCTTTAAAAACTGGATACAAAAAACAGAGAAAAAACTGAGCGAACTTTTCAAAACAGTTTGTACTTCAAGGACACAGAGATTAGCTACTTCTGCGGCGGGCAGAGGAAACACTTTTTTTCTTCTGGCTTTTCAGTCAGTTTCTTCAACTCTGTTTCTTCAGAGAGGAACGGAGAGTTGAGTTTTTTTCGTCTTAGAACTTCGGTTTTTTTTCCCTTCTTCTCTTCTGGACTTGTTCGGAACACCAGAACATCAGAACCCCACTGGGGGACCTTCCACCGGCCTGGAGGGGGGCCCCCCACGCCAACCCAGCTCCGAGGAGGAGGAGAGAGACCACACCCACAGAAGGACTCTAAAATCTTTCAGGTTTTCTCTCCAGAACGAGAAATTTTATTATTTAACATTATTAGTATTGTTTTCCTGTGTGTTTGTTAAATAAATAGTTTTATTTTCTCCTTCACTTTCCTCTGAAGAAAATTTGTTTTTTCCCGAACCCAAGTGGGGAAAGGAATAATTTGTAACCTACCTTCCTTTGAGGAAACGTTCCTTTTGGACGTTTCCCTGAATTTGACCAAAACCGTCACACTTATTAATGCTAACAAAAACCATGTTACTACAACACAGTTCACTTCTATAGGGTAATTACTTATTACTCTTGGAAAAAATCCCTCTGCACTACACAGGCAAATCTTCATTGTACAGGGGCCCATGAGCAGCTGCCATTTTTGCTGTACAGTTATAGGAAATTTAATGAACGTTTTCCTTCAAGACAGTGATAAAATTGGGTGTTCTTTCTATTATAAAAATTCTATATGTCAGGAAAAAATAAACATGTTGATTCATTTAAGGCTGGAAAGATTGAGTAAACACAATTTAAACTGAGCAAATAGAAAACTACTGTCAGAGTAATTTCATTTTCAAAATTGATATGACAGTACACATCATCCTACAAAATTCATTTCTAATGATTCTGGTTTTCTCAAGTTAACTTAAGCTTGACATTAATTTTGAGTGTAATGCAGCAAAAGAAAGTTAACTTTTTGACTTTTTTAGACCTGAAAAAAATCAAAATTTGTGAAAAGTCTTAGTCACACATTTATTTAATTTTAATTTGGGGAAAATACACCGAACACACAATCTATTAAATTCGTTATTACAACAGACTGTTAATTTCCTTTAAATTCAATTAGAAAGAACGGATTTGAGCAAATTAATATTTGACAAGCCACAAATAATTTCAGTTAACGAGGCGGTTTTACAAATTAGCCCCGTGCCACATTTTGCTTTTGTGAGATGACATTCACTCAAAGCATTTTTATTAAGCTGATTATTACTGTGGTATCCAGCACCTATTTTAGACAGCTTTTCTTACAGGCAATGTAATTTTACTCAATTGCTCAGAACGATAAGAATATGGACTTTTAAAATAGGAGTGATTATAATATGCTTCCAAACTAGCAGAGCACAGCAGCTCAGGAACTCATCTAAACCAGATTCTCAACATTCACTTCAGGGAATTCCAAGTTTGCACCAATTACAAAGCTGTGGATTGCGGAACTTTAACCAGAGCTGGCTGGATCCAGCCTCAAGAAACACTGCATTTGGAACTATTGCAAAGGCATTTTGTTTTTATTTTGGAAGATACAAAGGGGCATTACAGAGGCTGGGCATTCGAGATTCTCAGAATTTCAGAACTGACCTAATTATTCCCATTAAAATCAGTACAAAATTTACTATTGACTTGTAAGAATATAGAGCTAAACTAGTGGTAAGTAATGCATTTGCCTTTTCAGAAAAAATATGAATTTATTGTTTGACTCCTTCAAGAGAAGGGCAGATAGTGTTTGGCCAAATTTTAACATCCTTATCTAAACTTAGTTTTTATATATTTAATGGAAACTGTACCTGAAGATAATCCATGAACAGATTAAGGATCTGGGATTTTGACCCCCTGATTGAAGCAAAGGAATTGCTTTGTTGTTTAGAAGCCTTCAGTTTCAGGAATATAATTTCCAGTATACCTAGGACTACAGAGGGAAATCTTAGCTTGTTTCTCTAAGTGTCCAAAGAAATGCCAGATAATTTAAAAAGTATTTACATTTGCATTTAAGATTTGAACTTAATAATGTCTAAAATACCTTATTTTTAGGCACATCCTCCCTCCTCGAGGATAAAATACCCTATGGAAAGCAGAATTATTTATTATAACTGAAAAATAACTATTAAAATGTAGAGATGTGAATTTCTCAGGACACAGAGAGCTTTTCCAAATGCTGGTATCTCCAAAATTCAGTGTAAAAATAGATACCCTTTCAGTGCTATTACCAGATTAACTCGTTTTCCTTTGAACTGCCAGATATACATATGGAAGAGTGTAAATATCTAGGAAACTGTAATTAAACAGGACATTTAAAGTCAAAATCATTAGGCCCTGGCAACCTTTGTTTCTTTCTTGACAGAAATTCCTGAGCACAGAAGGAGTCTGAGCAAGGCAATGGCAAAGTTAAAATGTGGATGGAGAAAACAGAATCACCGAAATACAGTGAACACCACAAGTCAAGAATATCGTAGCTACTAAGGCCCTATATATGTTAAAAGAAAATACACCCTAGATTATAATTAGCTGGGTTTGTGTTTAATGTATTTATAGTTTCAGCTGGTTGGGGATGAGCACAGCATAAGCTCTTCTGCACATGGAAGGGAGTTAACATACTGATTTCAATAGCTGAGCTATTACACATAATTTTGTGATTTTACTAACATGCTGATTCTAATTTTATGGCTGTGAAATACTTAAAGCGTTGTGTTTCTGCACTGGGATTTTTAGTATTTGGGGGTTTTTTCGGCTGTGGTTTGCCTGGGGGGTTGTGTGCAAAAAAGCTGCTGTATGTGAAGGTACCATAAATGAGCACTAGGAAATACTTAAAATTACACACACCTTGAATATAAAAGGCAGTTGAGCGCCCTTTTTGCTCTCCAGGCTTTTAAAGCTCTAGACAGTGATGACAAGAGCAAAACAAAATAGTTCTCAACATTTGGATGAGCTACCTGCTACAAGATATTTTCCTATTTTGTTTTAGGGGCAGGGGGAAGGTGTTTGTTTGGTGTGGGATTCTGTTTTGAATTCCACCTGTTGATTTTGTTGTGTTTTAAATCATTCCTCCCCTGCTGGGGGAGGACTTCTGAGTTTTTGTTTGGATTTTTGTTAATTAATAGATATTCAGTCTTCTTTGTTTTTAGATAGTTTATTAAGTTTTATCAGAAAAGTTAGAAGTACAGTAGAGGGATGCGTATGCTGAGGAAAATGCGCAGAATGTCGCCGAANTCTATTTGCTACTTTAACAAACCCAACACCTTTATATTTTCACCCTGTGCTACTTTACATAATATTCTATCACCTAGTTCACACCACAGTGCCTTCAACTTCTTTCCAGAGAGTTGGCAGCTTTCTCCATGGACGAAGGTCAAAAACAGTGCTGTCCAGGGGGGTAAAACTCCTTAAAACAGACAGAAAAATATTCTCCGCACTCTGAACTCTCACAGTTTGGTTTGGTTTTGGGGTGTTTTTCATCACCTCAATTGTTCAGACAGACTGATGCTCTTTTGAGCAGAATTCCTTTTCCAGAGCTGCAGACAAATACACACTACAATATATGTCTCCTGTGGGCAGTGGTTTCAGGGACTGCCTATTAATTTCATAGCTGTACATAGAGATCTCAACCTTTTGTTTTAATCTGGGATTTCCTTGTTAGAAGCTGTTCAGATGAGGTTTCTTTTTAGGGACAGTAATCCATGCATGATACCTACAGAGAGGGGCTCTTCAGAAATTTCCCTGCTCATTTATCATCACTCTACTTTTTATGGTCAATGGCAAAGTATAAAGAACTCTCAAATATATAATGACTGATGGTACAGTTCAGGAAGAAAAGGACCCCAAAGGTTCTCCTGCCACCTCTGTGGTGGTCTACACTTCACTGCAGGCCATGTTCTGCTATTTTTTGTTGCTATTTAGGAGAGGAAGAGTAGCAATAGCCATGCTCAAATGAAGGAACAATACTAAGCTGCCTGTCAGTAGAACTGAAGGGGGGGCACTAACTTGATAACTTGATAACTGTTGGTTTCAGCTGCTGAAAGCACACACATCCTGCCTGTCAAGGTGCTGATTTGGCTCATTCCGTAGCAAATTAACCTTGCTATGCAGGGAAGTGGGCTAGCAGCCCTCAGTCAGTGACCTGTGACATTTCTGTACCCTGCATGGGAAATAACTCACTCAACAGAAGCCTGTGGAGCACAGTGTGGAATTGTCACAGCCTGCGCCGAGCAGAACACCAAGGTTTCCACCTGCCATACATTTAGGAGTACATGATTCCCTGAGGAAACCTGAGGGAAAGCAACACGTGGTCCTAAGAGGCTGAATTTCACCGGAATACAGTAATAATGCCTTAGCTGGTAACCTCAAGAGATCACTATTTTTTTAAGACTTGTTCTAGGCAGACAGGTGGTGTTAGGGTCCCAATTCACTGTGGTATTTATATATTAAGGCAGTTCCCCCAACTACATTCTCTTATTAAGCATCAGACCATGAAAGGACCCAATTATATCTTTAATTAGGTGAGACTGACCTACAGCTGAGAACTTTGCACTCATCAGTAGGTCACTGTTTTATCAGATAAGTGCCATCCAACTGTGAGTAACTTTTAGTTGTATGGCATGGCAGCTACAAAATGAAACTGTATAAGAATCTTTTTATTCCCTTAAATGAAATAGGAAAAAAGGAAAAAGTTCATCCACTCAACAGACTCAAAGTGCGGGGGGAGTAACACCAGAGGGTGGGAAAGGTGATCAGGGAAAATTACGCAAAATCCTTAATTTTAGAATGTTTCAAGCTATGGGAGCCTCATCTTTAACATATTATTTTATGTGAAGCACTACATAATATACTATTGTAATACTAAATGTGCCACGTAATTCAGAATAATATTAATAAAATAAAATGCGCACATGTGTGTGTGTGTCCCCCTCAACCAGTTGTGTCTGACAGCACACAATTTAAATCTTGGCTGTCCATGGAGCATTCTGAGCAGAAAGCAGGAAAAATGTAAATGAGATAATTAGTCTGGAGATGAGACAATTGGTGCAGACGTACATCTATGCATGAAGATTCTGGGGATAAGGAAAAGGCCAAGTACTTTTCCTTAAGCCTCTGAGAGCTGTGCTACAGATTTACTAAGAAGGAAGATTTCAAAACAACTGCTTCATCGCAAGCCAATTAAAATTTGAATTATACTGTCTTAAGTTTTGAAAAGCTGTCAAATCTACAGATAATTCCTCAGACCTTAGCGCTGCAATGCATGCACAGTCTATTTTTATGTCTGCATGAAATAACACCCACCACAGTGTGCTGTGGGATAAAAGCAGCACATGCATCCTGAAATACATTTAACACAGCCAAATTTTATCTCTAAAATCTAGTTCTAGCTAATGTGCTTAGACAGTCTATTCCTTATGGGTGCTTATATGTGGACTGTTAACTGGATCGATTTGTCCTGTAACAGTTATAAATTGAAAGCACAACAACAATGACAGATTAGATAGAGCTCCTTGTTGTAGAACGGGACTATGATTACTACAAACATGGGGTCTGGACTTCTCTTAAGTGCTTCATATCAACTTCATTTTATTACCACTGATTCTGGTTAGAGTGCAGTCTTTGGCAGCCACCCTAGGCTTGTGCTAGAGATCTTGTAGGGCACATACATCCCTGTAGGTGTGCAGAGACAGCACAAATGATCGGGATTCTACAAAATCAAAATTTATTTTTGTTCTACAAACTATTCTTTGCCACTAACCCACATTTTAGGGCAGTGTTTACTGTAAAATAAGGAAGATTTCCTTTCTCCAACTCTTTTACCAGTATTCAGAACACTTGAAAGACTGTGTCCCACTGTGCCTCAAGATCATTGAGAGATTAGCACTTTTTGAATTTAAGGGCTCTTGGTTTTCACTGTTGTTGGTCCTCACAAGAGAGATTTAAGAGTTTCTTTGAGTGATATTCAGTGCAATATATACACATCTTCACAGGCCAGCCACAATCTGCTCCCTTACCTTGATACACCTGTTTTGTACATTTTAAATATTAGTTCAAAATTTCAGCTGGCATCAGTAAATATAAAATACATAATAATTGACAGAGGAAACTATGTGCTTGTGCAATTAGTGTTTTTGTTGGATTACTGTAAATACAGGGATTACAGAGTGAGCAGGGTACAGAAGAAAAGTATGAAGGGTATAAAGGGTACCACTGATTTTTCAAAGAGTAAAAAGGGAAATAAGGGAGACAAGAAATCTGAGGCCAGAGCTTGACCACTGCAAGTGTTAGAGAGACCACTATAAAGGCAAACAGTGCCGCACAGTAAATGCTGCAGGGCTCCAGGTAAGAGACAGGTGCAGGACACAGGTCAGGAAGTAGCAGATCAGGGTTTCCTTGGGAGTGACCCCATTACCCAGGGCTGCTTCATTTTCTGCAGCAGTGTAGTACCATCTCAGGAATGCATCACTGCCTTCTGCAGGCGCCTCTGGAAAGGCAGAGAAGAATTTCTTTGCAAGAAATACAGACAATTGATTTCAATTATTTTAGACCACATGGTGTCCGTTCATGTTCCTCTATAAAACAATTTAAAACTACTGCACTTGTAGGCAATCATTACAGGTACACCACCTTTTTGTCATAATTTGGAAATTTGAAATATAGTCACAAAAGAAGAATGAGGGCTAAGAAAAAAATATAAACCAGAAAAATTAGAAATACTGAGTTAGAAACTTCCAGAGTTTTCAGACTTGCCTGATCACAGCGAGCTAAAGATTGTGCAGGTCATCACTGTTCCCAGTTATGAAAGACAGGGATTCGAACAGTCTGTTCTACTGCAGCAAAGCTCAGCTCAAACAAGGAAGCTTCACTGAGAACCTTGCTCCATTTAATTAAACAAAAGGCTGTTTTTGAAGTTCTTGGAAACCATCAGTGCCTACTGTTCTTATTCTTGGGAGAAAATATTTAGTCAGCAATATTCAGCAGCACCAACTATGGCCCTAAATGCTCCTTATCTTAGTTCAGTCTTTCTAATCATGGGAGACGTATTTCTGCAATGTCCTTTGGTTGAGAAAGCATCACGAAGCCAAGATTTGGGGAATTATTTCTTCTCTTGTTTTCCTCTTATTTTTCTCTAGCTGTCATCAAGAGGTTCTCCCCATCACTGGAAATTCCCATTTGCTTATATTTTCCTATTCCCTTTCTCTGCTTTCTTTCTCAAGGGATACTGATCCTTCTATCCAATTGGAGACTGCTCACTCTAAAAGTGAAGTCTGAGATGGAAGAATATAAACCAGAATGGTTCTTGTGAATTTTGGCTTTCCTCGAAATAAATATATACGGAGAACTCTGACAGTTGGTAAAGTCACAAAAATATAGTACTGGGTTCAAACCTATTTTCTTACTTTTCATAGGTGCTGTATACTTGTGTTTAAGGCACTGGTAAAATTGCATACAGTTACCACCACCTAAATACCCAGCTAGTCATAACCTCTGTGTTCCTTCTAATTAATGGAAACAGATAAGGAACACGAATTTGGTGAACATTTGGGTGTCTGTGATTTTAACTGGCATAGAAATCTGAGAGCTGATGAAACCTTGCTTCCTTCAGGCCCAGATTTTGTCTTGATACACATATTTTTCCTGTGTGAAAAATAGATTAGTTGTGAAATGTGCAACCGTTCTTTCTGGTTCCTGCTTCGTACATGGCTCATGTTCCCTTTGCACAGAGGTTAACAACTGTGCTGAATAAAATGGGGCACATAATGAGGCATTTCCTGATTTGGATTCATGTTACAGTGCAACCCTGTGTTCCAAAGCCTGCCTTCAACTGCAGTTCCCGTGCTCTGAGGGTGTAATTTTGATTTAGGTTGTTCTCAGACAACAAGATATTGATAACTTTAACATTCTTACTAGAACAATGCAACAATTACTAACAAATCTTCATCTGATTTTCAAAAAATATATTCTGCACATGCAGCAGTGGAGAGTGCTCAGAGACCACCTTGCGCAGTGCTCAAACACAAAAAAATGACAAGTATTTTCCTAACAGTTAGCCAGCCATCCTTCCTGAAAACTCATCTCATCCCAACTCCAAACACTCCTCACACTTCCACAGACCATGTTACAGAAGGGATTGTTTGCCTGAGAAATCTTAGTGACCTGATCACTTCGTTGGCCAAGTTTCTCAATAACTGGACCTTTAAGTCTGGAGGCCTAAACCACGTATTTTATCCCACACATTTAGGAGACAGCCACCTTAAATGGTGTATAAAGCCTACGTAAGCAAAGAAAAGGCTTAGTTAGTAAGAACAATCCACAGTAATATTCCCATTCCAATTGCCAGGCTTGAGTTTCTGAATTCCACAGGTAAGGATCAAACCTCTGCAGTCCATGCAAATCCAAACACTGAGCTGTAACTGTTCAGCTTGGAACACATTACAGTTATATTGCAAGTACTCTGCAGGCCTTTTTCCACTGCACATCTACAATTACAATGAGGTCTCATGTCTGATTAAGGAGTGCATTTCACTCAATACTAAAAGCCTGGGGGTGAACAGCATAGAAAATCTATTGTGAATGCAAAGAAATGACCATATTACTTCTTCATTTAGCTACAGGCATGAGTTCCTTCAATGTTGCTGGAAAGTTTTAATGATAGTACAATATATGTCAGAGAATTTTGAAAAATATAATGATATATATGGTAAGAACCCAGTACTTTCCTGGTAAAATAACAGACAAACATGTTTAAATAATTTATGAGACTGAATATACAGACTGTCTGAAAGCCCTTTTATCATTTCACACTACCAAAAAAGGAACACTACCTTTACACAGCGCAGAGAAACTATTAATATTGTTAACTCCTTGTGGGAGATAGAGAGGATTCTGGAAATCCTAATGACAATTAGGATTGTCAGGTATATGAAAATCAACACAGCAAGTTGACCAGCAGACACACACTGAGCAGAAAAGAGCAGCAGCTGTTTGGAAAGAAACAAGAGATGTTTCCAGCTGTAATTTCCATAAGTAACTCAGGCATAGATTTTAAGCTTCAACTGACAGGAGTCTGTCCATGCAGTGTCACCAGGAAGCATCCAGAGGAAAGGATCATACCCACATTAGCCCAGCTAACGGTAATGGTACCATGTCCAGCAGAAGCAGGGAATGCACAGAAACTACCCACTGGAATGGTCATTGCATGGACTTGACATCCTTTGAGTCAAGTGTGGTTAAAACACAAGTTAAATGTTATATTCCAGATAACAGCAATAATTAAATTGCTGAGCAACCACAGCTGGGATCAGATGCCTGGAAACATTTTCAGAAACAAAGTAACTAATTAATTAACTGTAGAAGTAGCATTTAGCATTGAAAAACACAGGACTGAACAGAGGGGTATAATTCCAATCTTGAGGAGTTCACCAATCCAATAGGAACGTGAGTGATGCTGAAACTTCTTATATTTGCTGCTAAATTCCGCTTAGCCCCAGGACACACTTTTCAATTAGTGAACTGGTTAAAAAGCTTTACAATCAATATGTCATTGTATGCATAGACAAACTCACAATAGGCAACTTCAAGAGCATCTTATGAATTAATGTACCCTGTGAGATAGTAAATGATAACAATTTTGTAGTGATTTTTTAAATACAAAAAGATATGAAATACCTTCTAGAGTTGTTCTTTGTACTTCAGGCACTCATAATATAAATACAGTACCTCCAAATTTCTCACTTAAGATCAAACAAACAAAAAAATATGCACCACATAATCCTGGGGGTAGATGGCTCCCACAGACTTAAGAAAATAAGTAAACATAAGAATTTTTTTCCAGTTTTTGAAGTATTCCTGAGATATTCCCAAATGGATGGGAAGAAAACCCCAGGATTTCTTTTTTACGTATCAAGACCAAGACGACCCGAGTTGTGCCGTATAACATAAACATCTATATAAATATATGTGCACGCTAAGTGCCTTCATATCCATTAGAAAAAGAGCAATCAGCAAAGACACTGTTTCTCCTCCTGTGGCTCTGCTCCCCCAAAGAGAAACAGCTGCACGGCATCCCAGCAGCAGGAAGGAAGCTCGGAGCCCATTTCAATGCAGTTTAATTCCCGTTTCCTCAGTTTAGATGCAAAAGCTCCCATCCCACCTCATTGTGAAAATGCATCTCTCAAGCACATGCACAGAGCGTTGTGCTCAGCAGCAATGAAAGAGATGAGATAGCACTTGCTGAGAGAGGCAAAGTCTGTCAGAGCTTCATAAAGGACACAGAACCTTTCAACGTTGCCTGAACTCCACTGCACTTCCAGTTAGGTTTAACTTTAGGAATGACTGTGAATTGCTTTCCCACAGATGTGGAAGATGCAAAAAGTCATCACAAAATCTCTGTCATGATCTTCATGTGGAGGACTCTGCCATCTCACTTTAGCTTTTACTCTTCCTCCTATTTAGCAACATTATTTTCATTCATGGAATTCAGCATAGTTTGAATTACACAATCAGACTTTCTGCAGACTAAGTCATACTTGCTATTTTCTTTCCTAAAAGATTTTTTTCCAGTTTTCTCTTTAATCACAGCAAGCACACTGTATCATTGGGTTTTTTTTTTTTTAATGGCATTAATCTCTATATTTTTTTTAACAGAAAAACTTTCCCTTTTTTCCCACTGCTTCTTTCCCTGCCTCCTTTTAAACCTTACAGTGGAAGAACTCCTGCCTGTTTGTTCAGTGGCCAGCCCCTAGCGCTGGGCAGCTTTCCAGCAGGAGAATCTGGACTTCAGAGCCTGACCTTTAAGTACTCTGCAGTCAGTGTGAAAGTTTCCATTGATTTCAATAGCATTTGCAGGAGGGCCTTGGCCCTCAGTGTGACCTTATTTTCTGCCTAAAATGTAAATTGTTGACAACATTGGGAAAGGCAATCAATTTATTCCAGCTGTAAATTTGATTTTATCAGTGTGTAGCCCTACAGATCTGTATGAAGAATATTCTAAGCCCTACAGTATTATAAACCTGGCCTTACAAAGTAAAACCTAATGCAGCAAAACCTTCAAAACTACACCCACCCAATATATTCCCATCAATATTTCTAAGATAGTTTGTAGAGTTACGTACAGCTACAGATTTGAAGATCAGTACGCTCCTCCAAACAATGCTGTCCAGTAAGTTAATGGGTTTCTTCCATGAAATGGAGTTCTCACTAGGTGAGGACCTGGCCATTGCACTGGATATTGTGTAAGAAGGGGCTTCTTGGCATGCAGCAATAGATATGGATGTGTAATCTCTAGGTACTATTTTTCTAGCTGATTGACATTAATTCCTGCCTGAGCAGCATTAAAACAATGTGCTAACACACCAGGTAATCAGGGAGCAAGGTCCAGTACCTGTTCTACCACCGACAGTCTCATTCAAATAGCTCAGGCTCAGGAGCTGCATTACTATTCAGTGTAAAAGCTTTCACTCTGTGATGTGAAAGGCTGACCTTTGTGCCCCGTACAGCTGGTGGTTCAGAGCCAGAGATAGCATTTATTCAACTTGAGCTGTCAGATAGAAAGGGCAATTGTAGCGGCAGGTAAGTGAATTAAGCACTGCTCAGTAGTTAGTAATATCTAATTATTCATGACGCATTTGTCATATGCTGTTAGAGGCCATTAAAAATGCTAATGCCTGGCCATTCTATTCAGTAACACATCTGCTGAGAAACACAGAGGGTGTGTGTTTCGGGTACTGCTGATTGCATTCCTGCTTTCTTCTCCTCACAGAAAATATATTTCATAATTTTATTTACTTTCAAGTGGGCTGCAGCTTCCATACAACAAAAGCAAAATAAACAGAGCTTGAAAAATCCCTGGTTGCTGCAAAGGGCAGTGCAACAATGTGCTGTAATGCCTGCTGTTTATAATCCAGTCAGAACCCTCCAGCACTGCTCTGTATCTTTGCAGTGCAGCACAGAGCAGGTATTTTCCTTTGGTGTTATTCCTGGCTATTTAACTTGCATTTTGGATGCTATACCAGGGTTCTGCTAGTTTCCTGTAAAGCAAACAGTCGCAAACTCATTACTGTAAATGAGACAAATGCTTGACCCAGCTCTCTATCAAGTTAAGCAGTAAGAGAATGAAGATATACAGACAAAGATTTGCAGAACTCAGTACGGGAATGTCTCGCTTTGGAACTTATTCTAATAAGAGCTTAAAATATCTCCAATATAATCAAGTATTTAATTTCTAGAAATTAACAAATTTAAATAACTTCTGCTGATCCTCACGCTTCGGTGGGAACAAAAGCACCTTCAAAGTAAGGCTATCTTGCTCTGAAATAAAAATATTTCTATTGAGTCTGCTTCTGGAATCCTTAATGAAAGGACTAAAATTTCTGAAGAGAGCTGAACTAGTGCCAGTCTATATAGCTACTCTTTCACAGCTACAGATGGAGTTTGTGTTCATCACTCTCCTCATTTTTACTGTTATTGGCACTAATGTAAATATATTTTATAAACATCTTCTGCATAAGGATTGTTTTGGTAGTTCTAATCGTATTGACATTTGTTTGTCAAGTATAATATGCCCTCATCAGGCACAGGAGAAAATCATCTCTTCCTCCTGGCAGCTTAAGTGCCAAACCCAATCAATTCAACCACTTGGTGCTTTGCTAAACTGCACGTAGCTCGTGACTGAAAAGCCCATGCACAAGCTAATTGACCTGAACTTCAGGGGAAGTAGAGAGGTCTAATTCCTCTCATTTCAGCACAGCCACATCCCTGGTCATTAGCTGAGAGGACCCAGCTAAGTGGCCAGCGGTTCACACTGCCCACATCACTTGCAGCACCCTGGGAGATAAGGACTGATTATCCACTCTCCAACACTCTTCCAGGGCGGCTCCAAGGGCACAGATCATCCGAGGAGTCTGGAGCAGCCAGAGCATCTGTTTATCAAACTGCAGTTCCTGTCATGGGAACAGTTCCGTGTATGCTGTCACACCATCCATCCTCGGAAATGTTCTAAAGGTGTCTGGATAAAGACCCGAGAATACGAGTCTGAGCCCAAAGCTGACCCTGCTTTGAGCAAGGGCTTGGACAAGAGACCTCCTAATGTCCTTTCTGACCTGAATTATCTGCTGACTTTTCAGTATTGGAAAGTAATAAGAAAACATTAAAAATCTAATTCCTGAAAAAATAGAAAAAATATGGATAAACTGATTCTTCCATTTAATGTAAATTTGGAGGATATCTCAAGGAAGGAAACTAATAGGAATCCCACAAGTACGACTGTCTTTTATTTATTCAACCTCTTCTTGTAACTTCCCTTTTCTAAATAATGTCCAATTGAAATCCAACATTATTTGCTGAAGTCAAGACATGTATAAATCTGAACAAACATAATGTTAAATCCTTTGCAAGAAGAATGACTCTGAATACAACAATTATGCACTATGGGATACAGGAATCCCCAGCTCCTGCACACAATTTAATATTAACAAAAATTACATGCCTATATTAAGAGAGAGATAGCTTTAATCTCAGCATTGTAGTAAATTATTTTCTCTATGAAGAAATCTCTGGAGTATGACTGTCCATAATTTTCCTCAAGGGATTACTCCAATTAAATGGAGTTCAAAGTGGACTATAAAGTTATCACTCTACAAGTTCTGAAATGTTATTCTGTAGCATGCCTGTATTCTTCTGAGGTTATTTACCTGGACTTCTTCAAAAATGGAGAATAAGATTTCCTTTGAAATGTTGTGATTCAATTTTAGAAATGTTTGGCCTGAGTAAGTGTATCCTGAAATGGCCTCTGTAAACTTGATTTTTTCTACATGCAAAACACAGAGAGAAAAAATGTGTGAAAAATCACTTACTGTGAAAACAGACAATCCCATAGAACTAAAAGCTGAAGGTGACACAGAGAATGAGATAATGAGTATGGGAAAAAAAAACCAATAGCAACAATCCACAAATCAAAGCAAACACAGAATCTCCACATTTGGGGAGTAGGAGGCAGTGGGGAAAAACCCCAGGCCAAGCAGACATTGATGGTATGCATGTTTGTTAGGAACACCTATTTAAAGGAAAGTCATTCAGACCCATAAGTAATCTGGAGACCACTCAGCTGTGTTTACAAGATCTAATGTACTCCACTGCGTTGGGATTCATTTCTATTCATCACCAGCCATCCTTTAGCTGCCACAGGGCAAAGGCTCCCTCTGCCCTTGTGCTGTCCATCACACTGAAGGCTTTGGCCAGACCCCCGGCGAGCTGGCAAGAATCACTTGGCAAGTTCATGACACTGTCATTTCACACCCTCTCCTCGTGCCCTGACCACTGGCACTGAACCTGACAGTGAGAGCTCTCCCCAAGAGCTCTGTTCTTTGACTGAGTTGTCTGTTGTCAAAATACTGATAGACCGAGATGATTTTCAAAACCACCATTTGGCAAAAAGCTGTTAAAAATACCCTGAGCTTTTCAGTGATTTCCATGCATGAACAGATGCAGCCACAGTGTGAATAACAGGAATGGAAGCAGAGGAGGAGTTTGTGCAGAGCTGTGCAGCTACGCTGTGATGGGGAACAGATGTGCCCACCTGGGAGAAAGGGAGAGAAGGTTGGCCTTGGCCTCTATGAAACCCTCCCTGAGCAGATCCACCTCTTAATACACAGGAAAACTTGTACTGAGACCTACCCCCTGTGTTTCAAAGGTAATTTCAGATAAGTTCACTTCAGTGTGGTTGTGATAAACTAAACCAGATGAGATCTCCCACCTGCAACGTTCTAAAATTGATTACCAGGCTTTTTCCTTTCACTGCTGAGTCCTGCAAGTCATAAGCAATGCCAAAATACAAGAAGAAAAATCACAAGTAACATCCGAAAGAATAACACTAAAAACCAATGAAAATGCTCCCTGAAAATAAAATAAACCCTCACATTTTAAATTGTACCTCTGAAATATTCATACATCATTGATTATCATTCACATTGATATATCTAGCTCCACTAGATTCACTCGAGACTTTTTCCCAAGCAAATTTACAATTAAAAAAGCCCTAAGTGGGCTGATTAAAATTCCCTCACACCTTGCATGCCTGTTTGGACAGAGCATTAATTTCTCTTATATACTCTATTAGTAGGATCTTTTTGTGAGGCCACGGTACTGTACACCGCATGGGCAAACAGTAAGAACCAATGTTTGATGCCAGTCTATTTAATTAAATAGTCCAATTATAAGAAACATCAAAATATTTGTTGTATGTCTAATAGAAATGGATCCATAATAAATCAGTGGTAGAGAAGTCAGTCAAGTATTGATAACTTGATTGTCAGCTGAGCAATTCATTCCTATAGGACACCAAAACCCCATTGCTCTCAATATGAATCATTATTCCTCATTCATTTTAGTCTCTGTGATAACTTTGACCAGCAATGCCATGAACTTCCCCAGGTCAGAGTGAAAAAGCAGGAAAACAAACCTTTCCTTGTAAGAAACAACTTGTCTGACACAGTTGCTCATTACAATTGTTGCTCCCAGCTCAGCTTCCTCTTTGTTTTACCCAGAATTTAAAATTCTTGAGAATTTTCCGATCAAAAAGGACAAAGGGAAGAAAACCACCTCTTCTCCTCCAGGCAAAGGGCTGAGCTTTGAGAAGGGCAGCTTTTTGTGACTGCAGCCAGAAAGGCTCTGGTACCTCAGCACACGCAGTGTTCACACAGCTGCAATAGCCCCCAGCATTGTGCTAAGGGAACAGCACAAGCCTTAGGACTTCTCGGTATATTTCAAAACTAAAAACTAAATGTTTCCTTTGTTGTGATATACAAAGGATTGGTTTTGTACTGAAACAAAAAGAATGGGGGGAAAAAAAAAGAAAAAAGGAAAAAGTACTACCAAATGAAAACAAACAAACTGAACAAAACTGACTGCAGTCTTCTGATAATGTATTGTTAGTGAGATTGTCTGGTTAATGGTTTGAAAAAAAAAAAGTTCCAGTGCTCCATTTGATGCTTCATGAAATGAAGCAACTTTGTCATACTTCACTGCATTTAGACCTAAAAACATGTCAAATTTTTCTGAAATAAACTGTGGGTCATTGACTGAGACAATTTCCTCTGGCAAACCATATGCAGTGAAAAATTCCCTTATGATTTCATTTATTTATTTCATAGTAGTGTAGTCTATAGTGCCACTACTCCAGATGCTGTGAAGCTGCTGATCTTTGAAAGGGAAAAGCAAGGTACAAATAGCAATCCTAAACACCACTGAGAACAACTTTTAACCTTTTTTTTTATCATCTGGAGTGCCCACTGAACCCTGCTTGCCCACATCCCACATGGTGGCTGAATTCCTGAACTGCTGAATCAGTGTAGGTCCTTCACTGGAAGTGGTGATATTTCACAGGAAATCACAACATTTCACTTTCTCCTCCTTTACAGCCAATAGCATTGCCTGTTGAACCCCAAGGTGTGTGTGTCAGCCTTCTATTTCATTCCTTATAGCCTTTTTTAGCATGACATCAAGAAAAACATTTCCAAATAAATACCTAGGCACTCACAATTTATTGTATCTTTTATGGGATTTACTCCTGATAGAAGAGATTCAATGTCCTCCAGCAGTGATTTGTAATTGTGAATAAATGTTGAGCAAATCTAAGTTCAGTACATATATAGTTTAGTTTAAAATGGTTTAAGTATATGTCAGTTCTCAAGACTTCTAAGTTGCTATCTTTGAATCTTTTCTAATCTCATGCTTAGACAATAAATTTACTTTAAGGTAAATTATCATACAGACAGAGTATTCTGCAAATATAAGGTAACTTACACATGTAAATACCATTTTCAGGACACTTCATCTCCTGAGATCCTAATTTCCTTTTCAGGTAAGCAGGATTTGGGCATTTAAGTTCTCCAGCTAGAAACCTGAGACATCAATTTCTAAATCCTTGATTTTAGATTTACAAAGAGAGATGTGTGCTTGTCACTTGGTGTGCAAGTCAAAGCTTGGATCCTCTGCAGCTCTGCATTTTTCATTTTCCCCCTTTGGATGCTATAGGAACATAGTTGTCTGAAAACACACACACACTTACACAAATATCCCCAAATTAAAGGTATTGCATTTCTTCCTGGAGATTCTGTTCCACTTCACATGAATATTTACTGGCAACAGAATGAAAATCCAGTTTCCCCTTGCTCAGGGAAGCGATTTAACCACTGTGGTTTCAAGTCAGCCTGGGTTTTACCTTGGCAAAAAGATTTCTCCCAATCCACAGAATTTCCTATAGCTCAATAATTGAAGCAGTTTAACTACATACAGCTCAGCCAGATCAGCCCCAACCACCCCAATGCAGAGAATTGACCAATACTTATTTTACTTCATGTTCCAGATGTAATCCCTATAAGGTCTTATTATAATTATTCACGTGTCTAAGACTCTCTGAACTTCATTTAAGTCATCTGAAAAGTATTTAGGAGGAAATGTGGATTTATAAATTAATTAATAATAATTAATTTTTCTAATGGTAGAAGTTTAAAAGTGGTTATATTTTCCCACTATTAGCCTGCAAGACCTACAGGAATTAGAAGAACGATAAGGGGAAGTGTTTAAAACAGGTTGTTTTTTTCACATAAAAAGTATTCTGTGATAAATGAAGAAATGATATTTCAAAGGAATAAACCACAGACTTGAAACTTATCTTTCTCTAGTCTTTCTTTAAGCTTTCTTTGTTTTGTGTCCTTTCTGTGAAGCTTTTGGTGTTTGCTCTTTGTGTGTACACCAAAAAGCAAATATCAAACGCTTTGCCATTATTTAAGAATGTCATTAAGAAACACGGAGCTTCTCAGAACTTCCACCAATAGGATTAGTTTAAAACTGGGATCTAAGAAGCTGCCACAAGCATTCTTGCAAATGATTTTTCCTTCCACTGGGAAGTGTTTGGTGATATTTCACTGATATTTCAAGAAAAGCCTGACTGATTCAAGAACTGGAGAGGGAAAAAGCAAAGGTTCTGCATTTGGTACATCAGTGACTAGAAGATCCAAAGGGACCAGAATTAAAACTTGCTCAGTAACCTCCATCAGGAGATGCCCAATGTATTGCTGCTTATCAATATATCAAATAAAAATTTCACCATTTAGTGCTATGCTTGGTGCATTAAAAAGAAACCAGTAAAATTCTAAGAGTAAAGCTTATGAAGACAAAAGCAGCAAACTGAGCAGAGCAGTGGTGTTGCTTTATCACTTCACAGCTGCTGGGTAATGGGTTTTTTATAGCTGCCCCTGTCAGAGCCCCTACAACTGGCTTGTTTGGAGGGATCTCTCTGGGAAATGCTCTGGACCTGCTTGAGGATCACTACACATTTCCCTCCCTTCTGCCGAGATATTTATCCTGCAGACCCAAACAGCGTCTCAGTCCAGCTCTACTCTGCCTCACATCCACTGAGCTACTGCATGGGCAACTACTGCAATACAGGACCAGGAATCAGGTTCATTTTACTTTCTCAAGTAGCTCTTACAGCAGCTTTGTTGTACAATGCAACAGAGATTCACATTAGTTCCTCGTAGCTGTGGTGCTGTCTTGAGGTGTACTCTGTATAGAAGTTCTAGGTTCTATTCTGCAAATCATTATTTTTAGTTGCTCAGGTATGCCAAAATGACCTTTAGTGCATTACCAGTCTTCAGCTTTACTGATCACTTTGTTCTGTTTATTACATTTTCATGTCAAGCCTGCAATATGCTTGGCTCCCTTAGGAACAAACCAAACAAATTATTTTTTAGGCATAAGAACATCTAACTTCTCTGTTTTGCTCCCTTCCTTTATGTCTTAGCAGAACCAGCTGGGAAGGTGATCTCAGTAGATGCAGCAGTACTTGCTTTTGCTCTACTTAACATTTCCGTGTTTTCATGAATACAAAGGAGGTCTTTAACTCACACTTAGCAGGCTGCAACTGCTGAAGCATCTGTGTGAGCCTTGTCTTTCAAATCTCACTGGTAGAATCCTTCCTGCTGTACAGTAACCAAGAACTGGAATTGCCTTCATCAGTTCCAAAATATAATTCCTTTCCACAGTGAAGCAGTTTAGTGGATGTAACAGAACCAAATTCTGAACTGAACAAATTGCACAGTTACAGGTTCCCATTCTCTCTGTGTGCCATGGGAACTTTGCCTGGCTGATTATTACAGTCAGCTTCTTAGAAAAATGTAACCCTATTTCCAGTACAATCTGGTTTTCCTCTGTGTGAACTACAGCTTTCCCATTGAAGTCAGCAGAAATTCAAGGCAAAGAGGACTCTAGCACTGCTTGGAGCATCAAGCTCTGTACACGGACTTGGCTTTTCAAACCCTGATTTTATGTTTCATCATTAACAGTATTCTTCATGTTGATATACTGCTGTCTGACTTCATCTTGGGAGTATAAAGGGACCTTAAATATTGCTAGATTCCATGAATTATTTTTAAAAAGTTGAAAAAAATTTGCATGGACACAGCCAGTCAAAGGCTGCTTGCTGAATTTTTGTAGGGTGCACTGACACCTTCCTGAAGCAGCGAGGTTGCTGTTTCAGCTCATTTGTATCAGGGTTGTTTGATGTGTTGAATAATTGTTTAGCTGCAGTCCAACATCTCACCAGGTTTGCACCAGGACGCGTTCTGGGCACTGAGCAAACTCAATTCCATCTACCCAATATTTATACCGTATTTCCCAAAGTGAAATTTCATTCCTTCAGGAGAACATAAACTTTCTGCTATTTCTACATCAAAAGTTTTATCTGCTAAATTAGATGAAATGAAGCAGATTCCAAAAGCTGTTCCCTGGAAATGCTGTGTGAGCTGCCGGCATATCTGCCCAAAATATTTTATACAGGTGGTTGAAAAACTCAGTTTAACTGTTCAGACCTACTCTGTTAAATTGTACTTTCATACCCTTCTCTTGGGGCACTTTGTGTCAGTTTTTACTCATTTTTTAATTAAAATCTCAGCTACATGATTAGAGTTTTGTAGGTTTTGGTGTAGCTATACCTTAAAACATTCATTTTAAATGTCCATTGCCTATTACCTATAATAAAGTTATTATTACTACAAAGAACCACGTTCTTAATTTGGCAGTAGTTTAGAAGTCTGAAGAGACTCTTGCTTATCTCAGTCAAAACATGACTGGATGGGACAGGTTAGAATGAATACCTGTACTGCAAAAGAGTAATTCATGTCATAATCTTTTAAGAGATTTGGGGTTAATTAAAGTTCATTAGAAACCTGCTTGCAAACCTCAGAGTGGACATGTTTACTCTCAGTTCTACCCTGCTGTGGTGTCCTCTGATGGTCTCTAGGCTCCCCCACACTGCTGAGGAATGTGGCTCCTGCTGCACTGCCCTCCCTGCCATCCCAGCTCCATGGGGAAAGCTGCCTCTCCAGCAGTACGATTGGGGGCAGCCCCTCACTTTTCCAAAACTGGCCTCGTCGACACAAAAGATTTGCAGGCAAAAGGAAACCTTTATCAGACGACAACAGTAATTATTATAAATCATTGTTTTCATCCAGCATGAGAACGTTAATTAAGCCCAGTTAAACACAAAGGAACATAAGACATAGGAAATCTTGTCTGTAGCTGAAAACATGGGCATTTTCTGAAGCTGCTGTTTCAGCTGCTTGTAACCTTGCAAGACACGAACTCCAAGCCTGCGTATTCCAGTTCTGCCCCTGAAACCAGCAGGTAAGTAAATAGCTGAAAATTACCCGGATGAAGATACTTAGAATACAGTTTTTCAACACTAAAAAGCTGCTCTGCTACCAACACAATGTAAGCAAACGTGTAATGAGGCATTTGCTATTTCCTTGAGCACAGGGCTCAACTGCTCCCTGGAGTAGTTCCAGGGAAGTCAATGGAATTGCCCAAGGGATAAACTTAGTTCTGTTCAGATGACCGCAAATGATCAAATTACTGCACTTTATGATATTATGCTCTCACCAGAGTTGTTCTAACAGATTGTGTGTGTTTCTAACTCAATTGAAAGAAACCAACTAACTTAATTAAAAGGTGCAAGTTTAAGCTTCCAGCCTGCATCCACACTCCCATTTCTCCTACCAGCAGGCACGCTTACTGACTCCCCCCTCTGCCATTCCCTATCCCCCTGCCATTCCCTAGCCAATGACCTCAGTGACACCGCCTGTCTGCTGGGCAGCAGTGACCCTTAGGAGTTGCCATTTACAGGCACTGCCCTCTTAACCAGCCAGCTTGTGCACTTACAGCTGTGTGGAGGCACGTCAGGCAGAATAATTGCTTTATACTTCACCGCCTGGCACAATTCCACTTAGGAGAATAATCCCACAAAATACTTTTAGCTTTTTTTGTTTTGTTTTATATTCCAGGAACACAGCTCTGCAGCTAAGAACATTTCACATTTTCTTGTTCAAGTGTTCATTACAGATTGAATTGAGGGGGTTTTGTCATACAGATTCATACACTGAAACAAAAAACAGTTTTCTGCTTTTGTGTTGCTTTACTGTTGGGTTTAGGAGGTATTTCACAGGAGGCTATTAGGAAGATGAAACCTGAATTCCCTTCATTTCAATGTCCATTTTTTTCCAATGGAATGACTGAACAGAGCAAACCAACTGATGGTTTGTATATTATTTACTGTTGCTACTCCATGAGACTTTAGAATTTCAACTACAGCCACCCATCACTTTGATAAAGTTTCTTTTGTGTTTTAGGAACTGAGGATGTATTTCAGGTGTCTTAAAAAGACACAAGAAAGGTTGCAGAGAAAGAAAAGTTTGCTATTTGAATTCTCATTCTGACATCAGAGATTTCTGCCACTGGACTTTGCTAGGTTTTTGCGCTTTTTTGGATGAAAATTCAGCATTTTAAGTAGGAGCACAGAGTCAGGGGAAGAATGCAAATCTATCTTCCTACTTGCAATGGAACAACTAATATATATTTGGGAATATGGTCAGATTGATTACTGGGGGGGGACAACCTGAGTCACTTTACTCAATTATGTAGATTAAATAGTACAATTTATGAAACCAGACATTGTAACTTGAAAGAATTATTTCCTTAGCTTCCACATGCAAAGCTTCTCTGATTTTTTTACTGTTGAGCTTTACCGAGTTCTCTGCAGACAGCTATGTCTATTAAAGACTATTCAGCTAATTTATTGTTCTTTCAATACACTCCTCTCTAATGTATTTTCTCCTGTGGATTAATAAAATAAGGGTCAGGCTTCAGAGAGTGACAAAGCACGAGTCAGTGAGGATGATTTATAGTTCAGCTGAGAGTGCCAACACCACCTTTTGATAAATACTCCAATCAGTTTAAAGTTGTCTCCTAACGATGACAGTGAATGTTAGTGATAACTTCTCAAGCAAGAGCTGCCAGGGTGCAGGAGTTCATAATGGCAGGAAAACAGGTAAAGGCCCAACTCCTAAGGAGCCCCTGGAGATTTTGTAAACTTGCATCTAAAAGAACATGGCTAGAAAACAGAAAAATGTAAAATCTTGTATCAACTGGTTTTTCAATTCAGAAAAGCATTCATCAGAATACTTTTTAATATTCTTGGTTGTTCTGTATTTTAGCATGGAACCCTTTTCAAACAGAAACACAAAGAAAAACGTATTTCTTTAAAATGTATGAATGGTGTTAGAATGAAAAAGGTCTTTAGAAACCTTGAGGGAATTCAGCTATAAATAGAAAACCACAGTCAAGAGCTAAGTCACTGAGCAAAGTGACTCAGAACAGATTATTGCAGTATTAACACACACTTTCTAAGGAGCCACACCGAGCAGAAAATGGTATTGATGGTATTGTCTTCTGGGTGCTGCAGCCTCTGGGCAGCAGAGGTTTCTCTGCAGAGAGGTGCGAGGCTCCAGGAGAAAGTCTTGGACAAGGAGAAATGGGGGAATTCCGCTGAGGAGAGCACTGCAGCTGCCCTGGGAGGAAAGCTGGCCCTGCTGGTGCTCCCAGCCCCATTTAGTGCTGCCACGTTCAGGGGCTCCAGGGAGAAAGGGGTGTCCCAGAATAAAACCATGTACAATACTAAATTACACTGTTTGGGACAATTCCTAAGAAGATTAGAATATTTTTATTTTGATCTTAAGACTCTGTTTCACATCCCTGAAGTAATTACAGGTCCATGGAGTGCCTCTAGTGCTCTCTATGGTGGGGATTAAGTGGATCGTGTGGACGGGATTACCATTTAAATTTTCAAACTTGAACAAAGTTGTATCGCAAAGTCTGTTTGGAGTTCTAAAATCAGCCCCCACATTACTGTAAGAATATAGATTTATATGCAAATCCCATCAGCTTCAAAGATATTCAAATGAGACCTGTAAGAGTTATTATACCACAATTGATTTTACAAATAATACTAACTTTTAAGGACTTTATAGAGTTTTCAGTTCATCTAGCCTTGAAGCTTGTCTTATTACCCGATTAAAAACCAGCACTGCATCAAGGATTTCAGAGCCTAGACAGTTTCTCTAGCAAGCTATGAAGCCTGACATTTAAATTTCTAAGAGAAAATTAAATCAAGTTTTATATATTTGCTCTGATGGGATGCCTCTAACTGTGAGCCTTGGAAGCATGGTGGTACCATTTGAAATTTCTATGTCAAAACACACCCTTTAAAAAACTGATAAATAAATCAAACAAGTGCAAGTGCATCGAAGACTGACATGGTAAAGAAAGTGTGACCGATACTGAACTGCCCCACCACTGACTGCCCAACCACTTTGGTCGCTCATGCTCCTACACAGAGACAGGAATGAGCTCCTGTGGTCCTGACAAAAAAAAATATACAGAATTTGAGCTGGGGACAGCACTTTTCCAGAGATCCATGGCACAAAATATCTTCCCTTTCTGTCCCAATCCTTAGCTGATGGACCTTCAAAACTTTCACACTGCCTGGAAGCCCTGGAAAATTTACTGTAAGGATTTAGAGCTGAAAAGCATGGATGGAATTCCTACCATTGAGCAGCCCTGCTGTGCAGCTGTGAACTCATTAACTCCCATGGTCTCATCTATTCCAAGGATTCACAGGATTTGTTCTTGGCTTTACAGAATTGCATCTGAGAATCTTCCCAAGCTATTAATCTTTCTGTCCAGCCATGACTATAAAATCTTGCTGGCTTGATCAGTCTGCAAGATCTGAGGCTGGTCTTTATGGCTGAGCCAGGAACCTTACAATTTGGACTCCTAATTCAGTTACTTTTGAGAATTTCAAAACCTTTAAAATTTATTTCCTTCAAAAGTGAAATTTTGGAGAAAAGATAATTGGTTGTTCTGGAAAGAAAATATTTCAAAACATCACCTTTTCAGGGAACAGATGTAGCAACCAATTTTTGTTTGTCTTAGGCTGCAGAGAGCCTAAAATTAGGCACTGAATGCATTTTTCATTCTAGTGACCATTCACTAGTGCATCCTGGCAGGCTTCTCAGAGATATTTCAAGCTTAACTTTTTTTTCTTTTTAAATACTACTTTAATGCCAGAGGAGAAAATGATTTATCAAGCCCAAGATTTGCCCACAAGGGCAAGAGAAGGCAGAGTAAGGAATCTTGAGTTCTTGGCTCCCAGGCACTGGGGAGAGCAGAGTGTGTTCCCCAGGCACGTGCTCCTTTCTTGGGCATATCCTGAATATGTGCAGTAACTGGCACTGCTGCAAGATACCCAGTTTTGGCTCTGAAGTAGAAAAAAGCTCTCTTGTCTTGCTTCACTTGTCCCCAGCTATAGGATAAAACATTGCAATGTCTAATGTAAATCCTGATTATACCTTTTAACTAAACATGTGGCACGATTATATAAAACATCTCAATCTGGCTATATGGGGCTCCTTAATGTTTTCCTGCTAACAAATGGAATTAGAGCAGCTAGCAATAATGCCAGCTTTAATTAAATTTCATCTTTTGACTACATCCACTTATTTTAGAGCCCGAGTCATTTAAGTCCTTACTAATATGCCTCCTTTTGTTAACCAGATTGCTCTGTTTCACACAAAGGTCTGCATTTAAATATAGAAGCAGCAAACACTATAGTTGAGATTGCAGAACTATTTTTATTTTGTCTTCCCTCAGCTTTTGAATAAAAGGCATGATATTTTCTGTGATCAGTATGAGCCTGAAAGTGAATACTTTATTGGTTCAACCAAAAATAAACACGCATTAGCACTGGGAAAAAGGTATGTCTTTATAATAATATTCTACTGATGGGGGGTTTTTGGGTTGGGTTTTCTGTTTGTCAGGGTTTTTTTCAACAGTGCTAAAAATGAAACAGCTCAAAGTCTAAAGCTTACCATTGCAGTAGTTGTCACTTGGAAATAGTTTTGGTTTTTTTTTTTTTCTGATGGATATGGCTTTTAATTAGACTGTGTTACAGAGACAAGTCTTTGCCACTCAGGTGCTACCTCCAAAACTCCTACAATGTGCAGTGTCACCTTCGGCTGACCTTCCAGTAACATCTGCAGTGATTTATTGAGCACGTGCTTGGGTCTGAGGTGCATAGCAATTAGCAAGAAAAGACAAAAAATTTCTCAGGCTGCCTGGATCATAAGGACTTGAACAAGAGAAAATTTTAAGATGAAGAAAGTCTGCAATACGACCTTTGTAACTTTGCTCTCGTGTGCTCTCTGACCAAGCTGCACACCACAGAGAAATTATTCCTTGGCAGGGATATCACAGGGATATCTTTGGAACACAACAATTATTTTTCCAGAACAAAACAACATGCTGTGATCTGCCTCCAATGGTAACACTTCAGTGGAAAAAAACCTGTGCCAACAAATGGTTTTTATCTTAAAATCCAAGGGTGAATGTCCCAGTTTAAACCAAACGAAAACCAAACCCGTTTGTGAATGACTTCAGCCTTGCAGGCTTTTTGACACCAACTTATGCATAGAACTCAGTAAGTATATGACAATCCTAAAATCAACTGTTCTTAGACCTTTTTTAAAAAAAGAACGAGTATTTGCATTTATCATTTTAAGCATGTCCCTCTCTAAAGTTCATTAATCCTTCTTCTAGTCTGGCAATACAGATCACTGGTACATAACACAAGTAATTACCTCCTCTGCAGCATTACTTCTTTATTTATATATATTTTTATCCTCTGCATTTTTTCTCCAAGTAAGCACTTTCAATCTTTCAAATCCCCTTCCTATGGAACACTTTCCTCATCTCTAATCATTTAATCATCTGAATATGAATCTCCTCTATTCATGTTTAGGAAGGGTATTACTGTGAATCCTTGGACTTTGTGATGCTGTAAGCTATGCTGGCTGCCTCTTAAGGAGGCAGCAAGCTTGAATTTTTCACATTTCATATTTTAGTGTTTTATGAAGGAAGGGGAATGTTTAGGGCCTTACAATTTCTAGAGGACATGTTCCAGAGGCAAGTAAGTCAATTAGAAGAAGAAAGGAGCTAGGCAGTGCTCTCTTTAAAAACCAGGATGTTTGGAGATTTTAAAGGCTTATTGCCTGGATTAGCAAGACATTTTATCAGGGTGTAAAAATTAAATCAATTAAATCAAATTAAATAAATTAATCAAGGACAATCATAAAAATTGTTCCTAGAGATAAAGCTGAGCTGGCTATTGCAGACTACTCCTAACAGCATTTGTCCAGGTTAAGACCAAGCTGTGTTTGCTGCACTAAAGAGAGCGCACACAATACCTGTACATTTGATGATG
The DNA here is from genome assembly GCA_013399875.1 of Gymnorhina tibicen. Lineage (NCBI taxonomy): Eukaryota > Metazoa > Chordata > Aves > Passeriformes > Artamidae > Gymnorhina > Gymnorhina tibicen. The sequence goes on along the minus strand of VXAZ01009789.1, from coordinate 1,590,653 downwards.
CCCACGAGGCCAGGTTAAAGGCCAGCACTAACTGTTTTATTGCTATCACAGCACCTCGCAAAAATGAATTTTATTGCAAATACTCTGACCTGATTTTAACAAAAAACCTCCTTCTAGAAACATTAAAATAAATTAGCACAACAATCTTGTTACACGGGGTTAAATTCCATTTACATTGTAACTAACAGGTTAATGAAAGCATTACTCGTGCATCTTCTGAAATGTTTCCATTTAATATTTTGACTTGTATATTAAAGATTTGGTTTATTATCTTTTCAGTCTGAGGCATAGTCAGTGCTCAGTCAATCCCAATGTACTAAATTTGGCTGTACTAAAATTCCCCAAAGATAACTCATTATAAAATAGGAAGAATAGATTTTCTGAAATCAACTCATTGATGATACGTGGTTTTTTAGCCAATTTAGTGTTATATGATCCTGGAAAATTGCTTTTACTTCTCTGCCCTTGCAGCATCTGTTTTTGCGGATTTGAACCCCAGCTGCCGGTTCAAGTCGAAAATGAATTTCACACATTGAATTGGTACACGAATTACAGTCATGGCTGGTGGCATCGCAACGCTCTTGGAACCAAGGCTCGGAAGCAGGGAAGGTCACTTTCTACAAAGAGATTGTTAATGACAAGGATGAATAGTTGGAACTTAATGAGCACGGAAGAACCTCTCTAAGTACTTTACTAATCTTCCAAACTGCTCCACAAGATAGCAAGTTGCATCAGTTCTGTAAAAAAGCTGAATCAAAACAATGACACTTTGCAAACCTAGCTAAAACAAACTCAGGAGGGACTAAGCTTTCAACAAGATATGTACTTCATGTAGTGGCTAAATATAGATAAATGTAAAGCTCTGGCTCAGAAAATCTGACTTTAGGGTTGTGCTGAGGCAGGAAACAGAACAAGATGTTCTACTCACTGTGGCCCTGACCCAAGCTCAGGTGCAGCACTGAGGCCTCCTGCCCCTTTGCACAGCGCAGATGATCAATGGTTGGGTTTGGGAGCAGAAACCTATTTGTAATATCCCAGCTCTGAGTGAGGATGATTTACCATCCTGCCACAGCTGGACTATTTCTCATTAGAAACTCATTTAACACTAGCTTAGATTTTTCTCTGGTACATTACAGTGCAAACACTCAGACGTTTCATTGGAGAGCTTCATTCTGGGAGATGATCTGCCCTGGAACGTTCTTGTATCTACACAGTTTAGATGACAAAATCAGGACTTACTCTTGTGTCTTTGCAAGCTCCATTTCTGTCCATTATGTTCAAATAAACAGCAGGAATGAGAGGGGAACTTAACAAGGTCGCTGTATCTTATCCTGCAGTGTAAAAAAACCACCCCTGATAGAAAGTTAGCGCAAACTCTTGGAGTGATTTCCTGCCACTGCTTTTTACACCATCCTCTTGCCATCACAGCACCTGGCAAGACAGGGTCTTCTGTTGTGGTTTTATCTTTACTTTTGGAGTGTTACTCTAAAATCTGCTTGATCATTTGTTCGGGATACTCCTCAGTGTTGAAAAACAATACAAAATGTATGTTTATTGAAAATAATGCCTTCATATTCTACCATTTTGTAAAACCAAGCTGGGAACAGGAAGCAGAAATTGGTCTTTTCTGCAGCACACAGGATTCGTGTCACTGCAGTCTGGATCTTTATTTTCCAGAAGAATTCTGCTGTGTCACAATAGCTTAATCAACACAAAATGCCACATTGTTGGTTTTACAGCAAAGCTGAAGTTTGCTGTGTACAAATACATGGCTATCAAAACTCCTGACTCCTCTAATCATTGCAGTCAGTCTCTAAAATAACACCTTGTATTACTATACTTGCATATTTTGACTGAGGCATCAGCAACACAGAAATGAGTTTTCCTAACAGGCATCTAAAATGGCAAGAAATAATTTTTTCTCAACTGTTTACCAAATTTCTTAGTAAAACTTTCATAACAGATCAGACAAGCTGCACAATACACAGCCACAGACATGAACAGTCATATACTCCTGAATATTAAAAGGTGTAGCCACAAACATTTGCTTAGGCAAATTTGGGCCTACAAGTTCAAAAAGATGTAACATCCTTTCACAACTTGGCATACAAATTAAAAACCGGAAGCTAAGATTTTAAAAAAGGAAAACTACAACACAAAATTACTCAATCTTGAAAAGATTTTAATTATTCAGAGACCATGCCTTGTGTTTGGAAATTATATCACATTATATCTTTTCTAAGTGGAACAGAGATTGTTGAACAGAATGTCTCTTAAATAATGCTTATGTAACCACTAGTATGTGGTTTCTGCTGCTGCTGTTTGACCAATTATTGTTCATAAATCTAAAGTTTGGATTGCTTTCATCTTAAAAATAAAATACACATCAAACCTTAGGTTGATGCTAATACTTGGACCCTCCAGTAATAATTTGCTGAATATCTGTGCATCTTTACAACAAATGTCTGTTGCAGGGCTTAGTTTACATTCCTGATGTCAAATTTTGTTCCATTCCTAATAAATTATAGATGATAGCTTTAGCTACACCGTTATTGAAGCAGATAGTGTTTGATTCAATACATTAAAATCCAATTATATTCCTACATCATAAGTGGATAATAATTGCTTTATTATTAAAACATGGCTTTCATTCTGACAGTGTTTAATGCCTTTTCTGAAATCAGTGCAGCACAATAATATTGACAGAAAAGCTAAAGGTTATATGGACAGCAAAATGTCATGTGTTATCATTATACAACACAGAAAAGGTTTCCATTTATAGATTTCATTATCAGCTGCATTTTATGTTCAAAATATTTAATCTGTCTTTTTTATCTCAGAATCCTGTGTTGACCTTCATCTTTAGGAGGATTTAAACAGTGTACAATGCTGCTGTTCAATCATCATTATTTTAGTTTTCCTGAAAATAGTCTATTAAAAAACAAAATCAAAATGTCACATTTGTTATTCATTTTCTTCCCTTTCTATCATGGTGTCTTTTTTTTTTTTAAAGATCGTGAGCCTGGCTGCCTTGTGAGCCTTTGCACATAGACTGAGCTGTACACCTCTAATCATCCAGAAAGTGGGGGCTTCAGTCTATGTGTTCCAAACACACTCATGATAAACTGGGTAAACTTTCCCTGTACTTTCAGTGTGATCAAGGTGATGGATTCTCCTACCAACTTGAATTTTACATTAAAAAAGCATTTTCAGGATCACCTTCACAGTGCAATCACAGTCCATTATTACACCTGTAGTGATGTTCTAAAGAAAGCTTTTTCTCTCCTTGGTGACTGTTGGCTTTCTCCTGTTCCCTTCTTGGCTGGTGAGTAGTAAAATGTAAAAGAATTTGCAAGGTTTGCATGTATATGCCTCCATAAACTCATGTCTCCAGAAGGCAGTTCTTTAAAGATTGAATTAGGATTTTGTTGGAAACAAAGATGATAAAAGTGGCTAGATTACTTCTAGTGGATTTTTTGAGAAATGCTATTATATAAGCATATAAAATGTAAATACCTTCAGCCAAAAAAACCCAACAACAACAAAGTAAATGATAAGAGGATTAAGTTGACAATCAACAGGAAGAGTTCAGTAATCTTGCCATGCCCTGCCTTCCCCACAGCGGAAGCTGGCAAAGAGCCATGGAGGTGTCTCAATCAGACAGGTAAGGACTGGACTTACTGTACATTTGACTTTGTTTAAATTGACCCTATGATATACCTGAAATAAAACTTAAAATAAAAAATCAAAAATCACTCGTATGGTATTAGGAAGTTCTAATGACACAAACACATGGGCTACAACACAGCTTAGAGATACCAAGGCAAGCTATTTCCAAACTAGTGTGTAGAAAATGGGTTAACAAATAACATTACCAAGTGTTTGTGCAAACCACAACATTAAATCCACTTCAAAAACTGCAGGTGTGCTTAACCTTAATTCCAATGACTGCCAGTGTGCCTAAGGGCCTTCAGTACCAAAAAGGCTTGCAGTACTTAAGAGCTCTATACAAAACAGAGGAAAATTTGTGGAATGCTGACTTCTGAAGGTCTCTTGTTACATCCCTATGCTCAGGAAAAAGGAGAGGAAACCAGATCCCTGCAAACCGGGCTTGCAAAACAACAGTGTGCGTGGAGCATAGTGTCCTGCCATTATGATGTGCTGGAAAGCCTTAGGGCACAGTTCTGGTTATTCTCTCCACCAGCAGGTAATAGCCCGCTCTGAAATCATGGAAAGATTCATAAGAGATTGTATAACACTGGAAGAGACCATGCCTCAATGCCTGTGACTGCAACACTCTCTTTGTGTTTTTAAAAAGTTTCAAGACATCTGGTATCTAGAGAGCCAGTAACCAAAGCACATTTCAGTGGAAGACCTGAAAGACCTGCTGAATCTGAAATACACAGGATCCTAAACACCTTGGGCCACCAGGCTGCCTTTCATTATGCTCTTTCTGAATAGGCTCAGCCAGTGCCCAGCCCTGGAGAGCGCTGGGAGATGTGAATGCTGCTTGCTGCAGGCGCTGCAGTGACTTGTGGAGCTCATTCCCAAAGGTGCTCTACCTCACTGTTAGAACCAGACACAAAGTACATTGAAGGCTGAATTAGTTCTCTTAGAAGCTATAAAAAGTCTTACAGCCATGATCTTTCCTGAAGACATCTTTCCCCATCCCATTTGTGACCAGTATATATCTACAATTTGACAGGCAAGGCACTCATGAGAAATGACTGTAGGTCAGGCGAATCCAGATTAAATCTGGATTATTGGTGAAGGTGATTGAATTCACTGAAAGGTATTTGTTCCTTCAGTTCAAGACTTCAAATTCCTGTTAATGTTCTGGACCTGTTATTTACAGACACAGAGATGGTCAGATCAGTCCAATGGTGTGATTTAAACCCACCAGCAGTAATGTTCTGTTCTGAATTCAGCATTAAGAACAGGACAAGTATTTCAATTCTGTTTTGATGGTTTTGATAGTGTCAGCTCTAAGACAGTTTGTCTTCCTTTTCTGCTGACTTAAACAGTCTGTTTAGAAATACAGTGACCAGCTGGCATGCACATTATAAGAGGAAAAATAAATTCATTTAATGCAAGTGTTTGTTATCACTTTGTCTTTTCTCCAAAAGATCATAAAAATAGAATACATATTCAAAGCCATAGAGAAGACAACATAAAGGATTTTCTAAACAAAGCTGATCAATCAAAATACATTTTCCAATAATCAGAAGGAAACTACATCCCCTTGCAAAAATGTGCTGGAAACCACATTACAACAAAGCCCTCTCAGAATTGCTGTTGATAAGTTTTCAGGCTTTGTCTTTGATAAGAAAATTAATAAAAAACTTCTGATGCATAGAGGGCATCTCTGTTTTGCACTTCTTGGTGCATGAGCTAGAGTGAGTCAGAAATTCAGAACAGAGCCCTCACAAAGAGGGATGAAAACAAACTGAAGCAAACACATCCTGTTCACTCTCTTTCTCTACAAGAGTTTCTTCGTAGTTTACAATACAGACAGATTAAAACAAAGTGCTGCAGTTCTAATATGTGTGTATTTACTGGGTTGCTTCCTGGTGAAAATGCAAGCTGGAGTTATTACAAATGTCCTGCAGTATTGCTTTGAAGTTAATGCAAATTTTGGGCCTTATTGTACACATCTGTCATCCTGATAAAACCTAAAACCTGTAGTAAATAAAATTAACCTTAGGATTAATATTCAATGTTAATTATAATTTATTAATATTATTAAGAATACTCAATTTATATGAAATTGATTTCAAGATGTCTGAACGTGCCCCCTTGGACAGAAGTTTGCATTATAATTTCAATAATTTCCCAAACATCACTGTTTTCAGAAAGGAACAAGAACAAGTTGACTTTGAGGACAGTAGTGAGAACAGTGAGATTTTGACTTTAACGTGACGCTGAACAACACCTTAAACACTGCTTCAGTCATCTGCTGTCCACACAATTTAGAAGGCAAGCGGCGAAAGGATGCTCACACGCACCCGCAGTGCGGGCTGTGTCCGTCAGAGGGCGGCGGCGGCCGCGCCGCGGGACCGGGAGCTGGAGCCAGCGGGAAGGGTCGGGAAACACCCGCGGCACGGCGGGTTCCAGGGATTGCAGGGAGCTGGAGCCAGCGGGGAAGGATGGGGAAGCAGGAAGGGCGGGGAGCAGGAAGGGCCCGGCGGGTTTGGGAGCAGCAGGAAGGAGGCGCTGGAAAGGAGCACGCCGGAGATGCTGCAGGTGTCAGGGGGTTTTGCCAGCCCCGCTGTTTGCGGAGCTGAGACTCGGCCGCGCCAGCAGAAGGAGCTGCCCGTGCTTTCAAAGCACTCAAAGAGTTTGAGACCAGTTCTGGTCGCAGCTGGTCCTGCACTGCCTTTTTATGATGCTCTGCATATTATTTGTCCTTATAATCAGCATGAGGTTTTGATTTCTATTAAAGAAAGTTGCTCTAAGCCCATTCAGCTGCTGAGTTTGCCATCTCCTAATTCTTGCACTAATAGATAGAGCTCTATAAAATCCTTACGGTGCCTTTCTCACAGATAGATTACCTTAGCTGATCACTTCGAAAGCAGAGATCTTTTCATAATCTTTCTTACCAATAACTAAATCACTTCAAGAACAGCTAACCTCCTAGAAATGCCAATGTCAGGATAACTAGTTAAAAGGACACTAAGCCTAAATATTTGTGGTAAATTCCCAGAAAAGTCCATGAAAACACTGTCTCTGTTTTCAGTGTAAGTTGCAAATATCCTAAGAACCCCCACCCCAACTCAATGGAACACAGAGCATAAGCTACATCCATACTTAATGCACTGATATAAATGTAATTCTGTAGATTTGTTTTGTTACACACTATGAAAACATTAAAGGGCACGTACAGATTTCCCAAGAAATTGGAAATAAAAAGTTCAAACCATTTTCATTGTTGGATATTACCCAAAAAGTTAAAGTTTTCTGATGAAAGTATTACTTTTCTTGTCCTGGTCATTGAGGACAAATGCTTTTCAAGCTTTAATTATGGCCTGATTTTTCACTGAAGATGCAAAGTTATAAACTTGGACAAAAGGAACTTTCGTTCAAAGACGTCTTTTACTCTTTGTTAAAATGCAAGTTGGTACAACTTAATGGATAATTTACAATCTTTAGCCCAGCTGTACACTGATACATTGATTTCTTGATCTTGCATCATTGATGAATGTGATTCCCTTGAAAAGATATGAAAAATGCCTACAGATAGACAGGCCTTGCACAGAAAATAAAGGAGACTGAAAAAATGTATTTTCTGGAGTAGATCAAAGCAGCCCACTGGAGGGAATTGTACACGGTGATATTTAATTGATCTTGCTGCACCTGAAGAACAAGGCTCACGGGACCTCACCATTAAGAACTCTTGTTAGACCCACATGACTTGTGCTTCAGTTTTGTCCAGGATTCCGTGGCTGCTGCATTGAGAAGCTGATTAGAAGCCCCCAGGGAGGAAGAACTAAAATGAATAAACATTCTGCAAGTGTCAGGCACCACAGAACCATTCCGCTTACTGGTGATAGAAAACAGTATCTGCTACACCACGTCTCAAAATTGAAGGTCCAATAGTTTCCCAGTTTATTCCTTCAGTTTCTTTGAAAGTTCTTATTTACAATAGATTTTCACATGCAGTACCTTCATTAGACTGAATTTAAGGCCACAGCAGTGGAACACCTTTGCCTTGAAAAGCTGAATGATTATAGAAAGAAAACGAGAAAACTAAGTTTTAACAGCCCCGAATACTTCACTGGATTCTAGACAGCAAAGTGTGGGCTAGAGAAAACTTACATCTTTAAAGGATGTAACTTGATAAATTTTTTGAGAAAAGCCAGCAAATACTGGAAAGCACGTTTTCAGAATATTTGAAGAAAGACAACTAAAGAACAATTACTCGATTGCCTTCTAACAGCCAGCTTTTTTTCTTTTTTTCACATAACTCCAATTTATTTCATCTGTTACTTTCTTCGCCTCTTTTTTGGGTTTGCAAATTGCATGCTAACAACCTATAAAGCTGCACTGATCAACTGGAGCTCAAAGAAGAGTCCATTCATTACAGCACGGTGACAAGACTGGGGAAAGGGAACTGGGCTGACTCTCTGTGAATGATCATCAAATCTCTTCTATCCCAAATTCAGGATCAATGCACAATGAAGTTTCAAGAAGCTACCAGGTAAATTATAGGGATCAGGTATTAAAAGCCTAACATGTATTACAACAGGATCTTCTTTTAAATAGAAACAAATGGGACTTAGTCACCTATTGGAGAAAACAGTGGTCACTAATTAATTAATACATTAGCCAGAATCTAGGTTCAATTCTAAATTGTGCCACTAACTTCCTGTATTTTCCTGAATGTGTCAATCAAATCACTTTTTGTACATAGAAATACACACAGATTAATTCCTACTATCAGGCCTTTTGAAAGTGCCATATTAAGTCCCATTTTCACAGAAACATTAATTTACACTTCTAAAAGTGACTGCTGTCATAAAATTAGGGTTGTATTTTGTTCCCATTGAATATCTAAAGCATAATTTTTAAATTGCTATGTTCAAAGAGATTCCATTAATAACAAAAGAAATTAAATACATAATATTACATAAGCAAAGTACCTCTGATCATTCTTTTCTGCTGACAAAAATACAGATTTTCAAGTCAATTAAAATCATTCATCTGAGAGAAAATATTTTGTTGAATATTTCACATATTCATAAGTCTATCTAGAGTAACTGACTGAATTTTATTTGAAAATATGTTGCAGAGCATTAACGAACACACCAATGCAATGAGCTGCAGCTTCTTCTTGACAGCAGTGTGCAGAAAATTATGAATTTTTTACATGTCTGATTAGTAAAGTCCTGTTTCCCACCTTTGGTTACTAAGAAAGGTTATATTTGCCAGAGAGACTGTTTTTTTTTTTTAATCTACGACCAGCAAACTTCAGTGACTGGCAAAGAAAATATCTGGACTATTCAGCTCAATTTAAGACCCACTTTAGTTGAGCCAAATTCTCCTTCCACTATGCAAAAAAAATTAAAGAATAACTCAGAAGAACTGATAAGGCTCAATAGAGAACTTGCTTGAGAGAAGTCAGATGAGGATTTTAAAGAGCCCAACATCACTGCGTGGTAGTCATTTGACACTTTGCCATTGATCCAGAGGTGCACGTTCATCCACAGAATCATAAAGGGTGGAAAAGACCTTCAGGATCAAGTTCAACCTCCAACCGAACACCCACCTTGTCAGATAAAAGCACGGCACTGAGGGCCACCTCCAGGCATTACCTGAGCACCTCCAGAGACAGCAGCTCCAAGCCTTCCCTGGGCAGCCCATTCCAATGTTTAACTGCTCCATCTCACTCTTTAACCTAAGACAGTGGCAATCTAGGACTGACTTCAAAACAATCTTCACACCGGTTATCTCTCTGAAGACAAGTGCTTTCCTAACAATTAATGCAGGAAAAGCTCTGTCTGCCAGGTCACATCTTATCTTTCAAAATGGACAGCTCTATTCTGTTGGTTCCTTTATAGGGAAAAAACCAAACAAAAACCCCACATAACACCAACAATCAGAAAAACCACACACAGCTTGGAAATCACACGTGGCATAAACTTTTCTGGGAGGAAATTCTCTCCTCACCCATTCTCATTGAGTTTTGTCAACATGCACACATCCAAAAGAAAAACACGCTCCAAAAGAAAACAATGTTTTCCTTGTCACAAGAAAATAGCATCTAATGGCTTAGACTTGCACAGCTATTTATGTACCTAAGGCAATTGTTAGCAAACAATTTGATTTTCAGTAGTACCTGTGCAGGTTACATTCTTGGCTCCCACTGGAAAGAGTAATGAGTTATGCAATAAAAATACGCTTTGGCATAAATTACACCAGTCTGCCACATGCTGCTTTCAAATTACAGCTGTAAAATACACTATATTTGTCCAACAGTTATTGCTTTGAATTGCTGCAAATCTCCCTGATTTGGGGCCAGAAGCCTGAGTCTTACCAAGGTCAGTGCTTAACATTTCATAATTCTTTAATCAATTTTCTCTTTCTACTGAGAGCCCACCATTTTTATTGTCATATGATTTTTACTGAAAATTCTTACAAACCAGTAGCATTATTTCCAGAGCTGATAGGTCATGAAACCCCTGAAGCTGTCATTAAAATTCAAAGACATTCTCTCATGAACTATTTTACTGTATATATACATTGCTGCAGGGTGGCTCAAAATATGACAGGTGTGAGCCCAAAAATATACCTGACCTGCATTTTAATTTTGTCTTTCTCATAATCATATTTCAAAAGAGTTTCCTTTCTACAAAGTCATTTCTAATAACAACATTACAAATGCTTTCAGATCCATAAATAATTGCTACTCCTTTTCCAGCTCATAATGGACTTACTTTCTTTTGAAAGATACCTGTCTGTAAAGGATTTTTTCCATTTTAAAATTGCATTTTCTTCTTAATACCGTGTGCTTAATGCTTTTTGGAGAAATAGGGCTTAGGATTTTATTCAAAGCATATTCCTGAAATCCTTGTCTACACATAATGTGCACTCTTTAAATTGGAAAGGAGGCTGGCTCTAAAGCTCACTGGAGATGGAAAGAACCTGCCTTTGATAATAATGGTCCTTCCTTCTCAGTAAGTTTTAATACTGACAAGGTCCTACCTTTGATTATCCTTGACTTTGTTTTTTAACTTTTCTTTACTCCAAAGGTAAACACCTAGAGACTGGATTTTATGCCTCAGGATTGTGCTTTACTCCAACATTACAGCTAAAATCCCAGACAACACTAGAAGCATGATAATAGAGAATTCCAGCTTATTTTAATGAGGCCAAAACTTCATCCTACACATTTGTGTTTTTCTTTCCATTTAAACACTGAGACCTTTAATTTAAACAATTACATAAACAGGTATAAACTTCCCAATTTAAATATTATGCAGCCAATAATCTGCTCTTTCAGCCTTGAGCTCCCTGGCACAGATTTGGATTCTGGGTAAAGAAAATACCAGCTGGGAAAATCAGCAGTTAGCAGTGACTGACTATGGAGTTACCCTGGTACACAACTATTCCGCCATCCCAGTGTGCAGCGCCTGGAATTAAACATCCACATGTGACCTGGTTCAAAATGTCCCTCTCAGACACACAAGGTGTCAGAGGTCATGGTGTCTGTTACGATGTTTTGCAGGCAGCTTGTAGGATCAGGTAGGGTGGGCAAGTCTATGTAAAACTAGGGAGTCACACTCACACTGATCTCGCTCTATTCCCATAAATAATTGCCCAGAAACACGTGGCCTTGGAGATACTCAGGGATAAGCAGAGCCCTGCTAACCTGGTCCAGTTTTGAAGTTTGACAAGATGAATGTCACAGAGATTTTCCAACCTTAATAATTCTCAGTGGAAAATCTCCATGAAGGGTTAAGCCATAACGCCATTCAGCAATATTCAATTTATATGTTTTGTTTAGAATTCTAATTTTAGGAATCCTAATTTTAATATAATCATGGCCATTTCATAATTGAGGGGAAAAATTAAACTCTGAACCTCTCAGTTCCTTCAGGAAAATCAGAAACAAAAATTAGCTATGCTGTAATTTCATCACTAGACCCATAATTTTCCAGACATAAGAGAGTCTTATTTAACAGTTCGGTCAGGGCTGTTAAGTTTTGCAATTTTAGTGCCATTCCGGTAATGTCTGAAGTTTATTTGATACTCTCAGATGCAGCTTCTAATATCTGCCTTTCAGTAAAAAGAATATCTCGTTTGTGCAATATGCTATGCTTGGATTAGCAGCAGAAAAAGAAAGACTCTTTCAAAACCACTATGCTTGATATTGAGCATATATTCATGTATGTTCATCTGATTTGAAATGCGCTGTTAGTGCCATAGCACAGTAAATCCATACGGCCATTGGTCACTTAAAGCTTTCCAGAGGCACCAAACTACCATACATTTTTCTTTCAGAGACCATGTCTTCACCAAACTTTATCACCTGCATAATATTTGAAGTGTGTAACCTGGCTGAAGAGAGCATCACTTATTTTCCTGTTTTAAATCCATTCCAAATTAAGAACTGGTACCTCAAATTATTATTTTGCAAATTCTTACATGGAAATATGATAGAGATCAATTGATCCAGAAATAATATAGCTAAAGAGGAATTGCTTCCAAGTTATCTGCTGTAGCCAGCGCCATACAAACCTGTTATGAATTTCAATATGAAATGCAGATTATTGCTGTCAAAAACTGGTAAAAGACTGTCATGCCACAAAACACAAGACAGTACAATGTCTATTGGAGAGGAATTAGGTTTTTTTGAACTTTTATTTGGAAAACTGGGTTATTTTGAAAGAAGTGATTCCATGTAGGTATAAATTAGAGGTGAAATAAAAATTAATTTCTTATTGCTATATAGTGTCATGGAAACCTGCAAGAACATTGAGCTAAGAACACATTTCATGTTTTCCCTGGAAACCTGTCTGCATTTGGAAGAAATAATAAAGAAAGTAGCAGAACTGCAGACTCACAGGGGAGAGGAACCAGAGAAGGGTCTCATTTCAAATCATAGGTACCAGCACCTGTCATTGAACCCTGCCCAGGCTGAGAAGCAGAATGCACTCTGAAATGCTGAACCCCAGACTGGCTCTGGCAGCTTTCCTCCGACTGATCAGCTTTGTGGCCAATCCTGCTTTTATCACTTACTCTGAAGTGAGGAATTATGCTTAGTTATGATTATGCTTGCCTAATTATAAATACAGCAGATAGAATACTCAAGCAATATGAGGACTGGATAACTTAAGGACATTTTGAATTTCAAAATTACTGAAAATTACTCGTGAAGAAAGAAAATGCATTGCCATTCAGAAGTGTCTGTGATTACAGGCATTTAAATTATTTAAGTGACTTTCAGAGTTGCCAGCATAAGTGAGATGCCCAGATTTGGGAAATCTTAATGGGATTTCCTTGTCTAGATAACTGCCTAAAAAGAACAGACACTCTAAATGCTTATAACAGGCAAAGCAAAATGAGGAATTGTTCGCCACTGCAAATAGCCATGATCTTCCTCCTGGCCAGTTTGAAAGCTGTAGTTCATGATGTGTTTGCTATGAAAACAAAGTCAAATTGTCAGAGCATCCAGGACAAAACCAGGGCCAAACTGTGCTAAATGCCGAAGAGATGAAGGAAATTGGTGATCCTTGATCAGAAGATTTAAGCACTTCTTACACCTCTCATGTCTAACACTAACTGCAGACTGCAGTGATGCCTTCTGATTGTTCCCCATCTTGAAACTTCAGATTAGCCAAACTACACTGAAAGGGAGAGCTCATTCTGTCACAGCACTGCATCAGAACGGTCAAATATCCAAAACACAAGTTTTTGCCTTTGCTGAACGTCTTGCTGTAAGCAGTTCCTTGTACATGTAAAAGGAAATTATATACGAGAATTCTTTTTTCTTTTTTCAAATGCTCACAGTACAATAAACTGATTGGAAAGAAGTAAAAGTCTGTACACAGCTGGGAACAGAAGAAACTGCCGTGCAGAAAGAGTTTCACCCAGTGGCAGCTTGCCACTGAAATGATGGTAGGCAATTAGATAAAGTGGACACTCCATGCAGAACTTTGTTGCGAGTTTGCCAGCTCCAAAGGGTTGGCAATTGACTTTGGCAACATTTATGGATGCATGGTACTTCCTGTATAAAGTTCCTGGATTGGGAGATATACCTGGGGAAAAGATGGCTGCACACTGCAGTTTGAAATCATCCATATTCATTTCGCTGTGTCTGCATGCAGATGAAGGATGCTTCAGATGCACATGTTGGCAAGCCTGAGAGTTTTTAAAAGGCTTTAGAGAAGAGAAGTGGCATATTCAAACAGTGGAAAATATTCCAGAGTTTGCTAGGGGCCCGACTCCTTAATAACAGGGAAAAATACCTGAAACCAGAACCATATTCTCCTGCTGTTCAATGTGTTTCCCAGCAGGAAACACATGAGAAAATAGGCTTCAAACTCTGCTTCTGGCTTAAACTATGGGAAGATGATAAAACAGATCCACTCAATGGCAAAATACTTAAGGCTGAAATCTGAAGAGAAGCCAGCCTCACTCTAAAATTACACTTTCACAGTGAAACATAGGAGATTTTTACCCATGAAACTTCACATCATTTTAAGACCAATCCATCCCCAGATGAAGAACACACGCTTCTGAAGAACCAAATGGGAGAAGAATTAAGTATCAAACCCTGCACTAGTACAGATAATTTCCCCATCCTTTATTTCATGACTTACATGTTGATAGAATTGAAATCCTTGTTTCCAGGAGGTTTATGGGAAATACTAATAAAAATCACTTCACTGAGCATCTTTAATACCCCCAGTAAGGCAACAGACACCAATCAAGCAGCCTTTCACCTTTAGCCCTGACAATGCTGCTGGTTTTGGTTTTTTAGTTTTTTTTTTTTCTCTGTAATATTTTGTGTGATATGATTGCTGATATCTCTTTGAAAAGTCAGTCTATTTAGGACAGGGAAGACAAAAAGGGCCAAGGTGAAAGAGTTTTCACTTATAAATTTCTACAGCGATTCACAGAATCAGCAATTTAACTGTTTGATTAGTCCGTAAGGCTTAGAGCAAAACTATTGTAATATTTCACTTCTCAAAAGTCAGCTGTCAGTATCATAATGACTGCATGAGGTCACGACTGAACAATATGAATAATATTTCCTGGACTTGCTGCTAGTGTGCAAAACCCCATTATGGTACTGACAGTAAGTGATAGCTCTCTGATGGTAAACAGTTTTCAAGAGACACCCCTAAATTTCTAGCAATACCTCCTTCATTTTCATGTCAGTTTGACAGATCACAGTGCACAAAATAAGAAACATATTCAAATACAATTTAAAAAGACATTTTAAAGATAGCCAGCCTGAACAGCCTAATGGAGGAGTAAATAGAGATCAAGGTAGCAATAGTGACTACTAAATCTGACAGATAACTGTCCACATTACCACCAGCATCTAACCCAGTATTTGTATCATACACGAGTGAGAGCTTTCCTCAAATAAGTTTACTAAAGCAGAAGCAGACAGGAGGATTTGCTAACAGGTCAAGCCAAACCAAGAATATCTCCTTGGTCCTTGTGAGATCTGCTCCTGTTTCCTCAGCTGTGCTTCTTTTCATAGATGAGTTTGTTTATAGCATTAAACAAACCTGATGTACAGTCACCATAAAACAGACCATGCTATTTCTTAGGTGGACTCTAGTGCTGCTTTTGGCTGAGGTAGAATTCATTTACTTCGCAGTGGTATGGTGCTGTGTTTTGGATAATCTGGGGGTGTTTTAGTTATTGCTGAGCAGTGCTCACACAGAGTCAAGGTCTTTTCTGCTTCTCACATGGCCCCAACAGCGAGAAGCTGGGGGTGCACAACAAACTGGGAGGGGATAGCTGACCCCAACTGACCCAAGGCATATTCCACAACACATGGCATCATGTTCAGTGCACAGAGCTGGAGGAAGAAGGAAGAATATTCAGAGCAATGCCATTTATGTTCTCAAGTCACCATTACACGCGGTGGAGCCCTGCTTCCCTGGGGATGGCTGAACACCTGCCTGCCCACAGCAAGTGGTGAATGGATACCTCAATTTGCTTCACTTCTGGGCGCAGCTTTTGCTTTACTGACTAAGCTGTCCTTATCTCAACCCACAAGTCCTCACTCTTGCTCCTCCAACCCTCTCCACCACCCCACTGGGATGGAGGGAGGGAGAGGCTCTGTTGGGACCAAGTTTCCAGCTGGGGTTAAACCAGCACAGCTCCAAGACTGGGCAGTGCCTGAAGCTCGCACTGAGTTTGAATGTGCATGTCAGAAATAGCTTTTAATACACAGATAATCCAGGCAGTTCACCAGAAGATGTTTCATTTTTTTCCACCAATTTCACTCCATCACACAGTTCTCCAGGGTCCCTTGGTGTTTAAGCACCACCTGTCTTCCGAAGGTCTTCTCCATGAAACTAAGCTCTGGTTTAACTCCTCTTGGGTAACCTTGGCAGGGATTGAATTTGTCAGAGAAAACTGCCACTCCCTTCTTATTGGTGAGAAAGAAATATATATTGGCTTGAAGTTAATCCCATGATCAATATATAATATTTCAAGTGCAGGAGATAGATGGTACTCTGGAAACTGAGCCAGCAATGCACAATGCTCTGAACACCTACACGCAGATAACAAATTCTCATCATTCACTGCCAAGCCTTGTTCAAAGACAGATTTCATGTTTAGAGCTCTGCCCCTTAGAGGTTGACTGCAAAGCCAACCCCACAGATTAATACCGCAGATTCCAGCAAAGTAAACTTCTGTGGAAATCCTAGAATTTGAATGACATTTTCCAAAGACCTCCTTTCTTCCAAAGGTAAGAAAGATGTAGGTAATAAGAGAAATTAAAAGAAAGTTTTAAAACAACCTGTGCTGCTGAAAAAGTGGCATTAACCTGAACACTGTACAGGCTATAAAACTACTTTATAAGCACTAACAGAAATCACATATTGTCTATTAAAAATTTATCAGCAACCCTAAAAATTTATTTCTTCTAGAGCATAAAGTACAACTGACAGGAATAAACAAAGAAGAGTTAGGTTAATAGTGCACAGCTACAGAACAAACTTCAGTCTAAAGAACTGGAGAAAGCAAGATAATGAACACATTTTAAATCATGCTGCATAATAGGAATTTACTCAAAAAGTGATTTTGGAGAAGTGTTGCAAGGGAAATGATAATACTTAAACCAAATTTTCATTTTCCAGGTGTTTTTATAGATAACTCTGCTTTGTACTGCATGTGCTGTATATTTTCTGGATTGAGTTTGACTCACTTCACTTTTTCTTGCTTAGAAAATGGGGAAAAAAACCCGATTCTGCTGAATTATTTATTATTTTAAACACATCAAGGAACCTTCCTCCTAAGCTTAAGCATTTTGTGAAGGTGTTGAACAAGAATTATATGATATAAGACTACACAATTAATTTTATTTCAAGGACTGAGTGAGTTTGAAGCAGGGTTTGAGGGCAGAAACTGCCTTCAAATCCACACACCAGTTGTCTACTAGGCCAATGTATACAGTGTTGAAATTATGAGGAAGGACAACTGATATTTGCAGATATAATGTCATCTGGGAAATAAACTGTATGGGCGTTTAAGATTGTAGTTGTGCAAGATATTTCACAAAAGATATTCTGTGGATTAACAGAACATCCTGTTGCAGTCAGTAGAACAGAAGATTTACAGGAACTTTTTTAGGATAATTAACAAGTCATTCAAATTCATACGATTCACACTTTTTGTGCCACACCACATATTTATATGCAGCACTGTGCAAAAGTCACATTCTTCTCCTTTCTAAAACAAACCATGGCTGTGGAGAAGAGGGAAAACACTGATGTGAAGTGAATTATTCAACTTCAAGGAGAGTTCACTTGAATAAAGTGAATAAATTCACTTTCTTCAAATTAAAATAAGTATTCAAGGACAGAACCAGACTTGCAAACCAAGAGTTTTCTGGTTATATCCAGTGTACTGAAATCTAATGACTCTTCCAAAAACTAGCTGTGGGGAAAATGGGATTATTCCCATTGACTTCAAAGCGCTTTGGACCAAACCCTAAGGAAAGCCTCAAGGATAACAGAAGACTTGGATGAAAAACTTTACCATACTGGTATTTTTAAGGCGAGATAAGAACAAGAGAAATTTGAAAACAAACACACAAGAACAGCACAACAGTTGAGCGGCACAAGGGAGATTTTTGCAACTTATAAAATGTCCTTGTGGTAAGATAGTTATAGATAAAGGATAAGGTACAGAGAAACACAAAACTATCTCTAGTAAGAGGAAACACAATTCAGTAATTCATAGTAGTCTTGATTAGAATTTTAGCATGACTTATCCTGAACTAGAAAGAAAAGGAATGTGAAGTATGAATTATCCACGTGATTTGAATCAAATTTTCATGTTGAATTCCCTAGCATTTGCTGGCTTGTCCTACTTATTTCAGAGTAATTTAAATGTGTTCCACTAAATTAATTTTATTTAAAATAATCTGGCTTTTGTACTTTTTTTAAAAAAACTTTTTATTTGCAGTATCACACAAACTAAGTCTCACTGTTGCATGTTTCATGGTACAATGCAACTCTTTTGTACAAAAAGACCAAACCAAAGCATCCAGAGCGGTAAATGCCTATTACCTGCAACAGCTTGTGTTTCCAACAGATCCTATTTCAAGGTAAATAAAGGCCCATTTAGCAGGACTGGCTCTTAGTTAGCTATAGCATTTACCTTGCTGCAGGTCAAAGCTTTCAGGTTGTCTTAGAATGATAGCTTGCATGGGCTGTTTACTTCTTAATACAGTATATTACCCTGAACAAAGACAAAGCTACTTCTTCCTCAAGGTGTCTAGCAACTGCAAAAATATCATTAACACATGATACAACATGGCTTTCAAGGCAGAACAGTCCCATGGGTGCATCCCAGAGCTCTGCTGCCACGCGGACTGACAAAAGATCCGGCTATAAAAAAATCTTTATGTAACAGCTTTACAACAGAACTAGAAGATATATAGCACTGCAGGGAAGGTCTGGATGGAATAGCTATTGATTGAGGCTGCGACCAGAAATGGGAGAGTCTGGAATTTATTTCTTCCTTTCGCTACTGGTTGGTTTTGAAATGTCATGGAAATCCCTTTTGCAACCCCCAGGCTGGGAGGAGTGACTCCTCTAGTGCTTGTGCAGTACCTGACAGGAGGGCTGAGAACAATGAGTAATTTACTCCTTGAGTAGCAGGAGTTGTATCCCAGTGGAGCAAACTCATGCGATGTACACAGCTGCCAAGGGCTGGATTCCTTCCTCAGCCACTGGATGCCAGTACTTAAAATTCTGTAAGACATTTTTGGCATGCAGCAGTTCAACCATCAAGTCTATCACCAGCGGTACCTGGTGGGGCACAGCCACCTCTACGGAACATCACTGAGAGACAAAGTGGGAGCTCTTGGTAGAAGGGCAAAGCACAAGGGTGCTGCTCACCAACTCAGCCACTCCTCAGCTGGTGCCAGTGAAAATGCCAACACACAGCTGGGTGCTGGGCTAACAGCACATCATCACTGGGAGATGGAATATGCAGCTTGTGCCAGTCTCAGGGAGCTGGGGAAGCACTGCAATTCTCAAAGTCTCCTACACACAGGAGATAAAAGATTCCCTGAATGTCTCCACGTGATATGCTCAGCTTTCATGGCTCTCTGGGTGCATGCAATTTGGAATCCTTCTGAAGGGGACTAAACCGGCAGCTTTCCCTTAAAGCACCCCAGCATCTGGTTGACTAGCATGAAGTCAGCCACTGTGTACCTAATGCCTTTTCCCTTCAGAAACCATCAAGCCATATGTTCCTGCGGGGACAGTGGAGACAGCAATCAGAATAAACGTTTGTATCACGTACAATAATATAATCACCATACGCGCAGTCCCGGCAATAACTGCCTCCATGTACTCATGCAATGAAATGCCTAATATAAACAAAGCCCCAGTTTCACGAATTTCAAACTTTGTCACATGGCAAATTCTGGGTCTCTGTGGCCATGGCAAAATTTGCCATCATTAGAGTAATAACAAAAGATTTAAAAGTAATTTATAGGAGCACTTTCTTCTAAATTGCTCTGATTGTTTAGGAGGAGTACTAATAACAAATGCAAAAAAAAAAAAAAATTATTCACAGATGAGTGTAAAATTCCCATTTGAGTCAAGTATTGGGATCCTGCTTAAGTGGAACACATTTTATTTAAGATCATGACATTTCCTACTCAGGAGAACCAGTTACAGACTGAAGTATCTCTACTAACTTCTGGATTTAAATCAAGTTATGAGTGACAGCCATCCCTTATGTGCCTTTCTCTTCTGAATATTTTTTCAATGGCTAATCTCTAAAGATTTCACAAAGAAAGTTTTCCTCTTTTATGGTCTCTTATGCTCTGCATTGTTCTTCATAAAACTTCCTTTTGCCCAGAGACTTTGTTTGCTCTGTAAGTTCCAGACTGCTGTAATTTGCCTTGCTGGGACATTCTAATTTTCTACTGCTTCCTCAGGCATCCAGGGCCTGACTCCCATTTAATTCCCACCAAGTGATACTGTGGTTAACCACTTCCAAATAACTCTGTCACAGTTTGTAGAGTGAAATTCTGCACCACTGCATCCACGAACTCACTGTAATTGCTCCCAAGCTGTTGTCTGGTGTTTTGGGACTGCAGTTAGAGGGGTATCCTAATGACAGCAGCAACAGGCAGTGCCCAGGACATTCTGAATCACTGCTCACCCAATGCATGAATATCACTGACAAAAACAAAGGCTTCAAATTGAAAGGCTAGTAAAAAATAAAAAAAATAATAGAGGCCTGCAAATGGAGATTACAGAGAGATTCCTTTGAGTCAATTTTTACGAAAGTTATGAAATATTCCTAAAGTGAACACTTGAAACTAACAGGAAATTTCTACTCCTTCAGAACATGAGTCCCTTTGCCATCACCCCCTTTCTGAGAATTCAGCCTCAGATTTCGTGTTACTTCAGACAGCCACCGATTTAGGAATGGAAAGCAACTTTTATTTCATAAATGAGGACTTTACCTATGGGTCTGTATTATAAATAAGGAATATATCAGCTTGCATATTGTTTTCTTCATCCCTATCCTTTGAATCACTGAGAAGTAAATTTCCAGGGGAGTTTATCTATACTCTAAGTCATTCCTTGGACAAGCAGTGAACAATCTGAAGGTAAAAAACCCGTGACTGCATGAAAAATTTACTGAATAGCAAACACAGCCTCCAAAGGAGCAGCATGTTCACAGGCTATTTTTAGTGAAGACAAAGGGTGGGTTCACAACTAGGATAAAGACAACTGGGCACCACAGCTTGTTCAAGCAGCTGTGCATCAAAAGGCCTGTGTGGAGACTATTTAAATAAAATATTCCCTGTACTGACACAAGAACCCCAGGGTCAATGTCCCAGGTCCTTTTTGCAGTGGCCTGCACCTGCTTTATCATGAAACAAAATGTAAATTGAAAATAAGGAGCCCAGAACTGGCATAACGTAAGGAAATGAGAATTACATTCTTTGCAGTTAAGACCACATCAGTACTATGTCCAGTTTGGTTTTGCAAAGTCATTGCAAATTCCACTGCTTGAAAATGCACAATCAGGGTATACTTCCAATAAAATTTTCCTGAATTAAGTGAATGTGTATTTATACATTTTAGATATCATGGTCCATAACACAAAAGAAGTTAAATGGTTAAAGAGTTTAAGGTTGATAGAACACATTGTTTCTTTTGCCACTTTTCTATTGTCTACATCAATGCAAGTCCCCAGACTTCAACTGAACAAGACTACAGAGACATTTCCTTCGAGAATAAAAATCTTTACATAGAGTCACTAAGCTTAGTGGCAATGAGACAGAATGAGTGGCTGTGTACTTGCGCTTATGTGTTTAGTGAATGCTGAGTTTTTGAAGGGTATTAGCAAAGGATCACACATTTGTGTTCATTCAAGTTTCATTCAAGGAAGAGGAGAAGACGCTCCTGCCTGCTTTCCAGCACACCAATGGACCATGGAGGAACCCATCCATTTGTCATTCAGAACACAAAGTGTGACAGAAAGGAACTTCCATCAGTTTTCCAATAAGAAACAGTGTTCCCCAAACCCCAACTAAATATGCCAATTAAATTGTGTGAAAGGAAAATCCTAGCAATTCCCAATGTTGATGTAGTAGCACTGAAATGCTAATCTGGACATTAATTAATGCTAAATTAGTTACAGTGGAATGAAATTACATCAACATAAAAATCAAAAGAGCTAAGCGTAATTTGCCACATAAGATAAATATTTCTACTTTACATGGGAATTGTAACAAATTATTTTTATGTCAAGTTAATTGATGCCAAATAACAGTTAAATTCCCTTGGAAGTGAATATTACATTCCCATTATTTTCAATAAAAACCCTAATTGCATTGTATGCTGTTAACATAAGAATAAGATTCTCACAACCTTTACATGGAAACTCAAAATATCATACCACACATTCAGGGTGAAGCCATATACCACCACTGTCCAGAAAAAGGCTGAAATAGGAATTTTATTTTATTTGTGAAAGTACCTATCATCCTAAGTGGAGGCTTTCATCTTGGTGAGCAATGGATATCGGCTTAAAGCACCTAGAAATATTCTTGGCAGTTTGTACTCATTTTAATTTAAAGAACCTACTCAAATGGGTATTGGGGTAAAACAATCTCTCATTGCTACAATATTTTGACTTCTTCAAGTGATAATTATTATATTAAAAACATGTTCTAGCTAATATTAAAATGAAGAACTGTAATCAAGGGAGATAAGCATTTTGAAATAGTCTATATCCTTAACAGCATACATATAACCTTATAGGCAATATCTAGACCTTACACACTATTTACTGCTATCATATAAAGAACCCACAACCAGAAATTCTATAGCTATGCACGTCCTTGCCTGAATACAAGCTGTGTTTCTCCAAAAGAACTTCCCTTGTTAGGATTTCTGCAGCAATTATTCATGAAATTCATTAATGGATTTGATGCAACTCTAGACTAGAATAGGTATCCCAGACACAAGGGATGAATCATCCCTTTCAGTTCTCAATTGGCTGTAATGGGAGCCCAGTCAGAATTCGATGAGTCAGATTCCACTTTCACTCTAGATTTTCCCAGTAATAGTGAGATGTCCAAGATTATTCTAAACCCAGTTCTACTAGGTTACATAATTCCTCAAGTCCTCTTTCAAAATCTGACTTACAGTCCCACTGACTTCAGTGAGCATGAGTGATTAATGAGCCTTAAGGTTCAGGTGGAAAAACAGAATTACCTGGCAGTGGGGCAATCCATCCATCATCACAATGGATTTGGACTGCTCCAAAGAGTTTAAGGTTGGTTGAGAGGAACTGTGCACACTTGAAAACACAACACACTGCCTGCAAAAACATCCTCATCCACTTCAAATTCAAGAGGTCTCATTTATTTTACCATTTTACCTGAAAGAATGAAGAACCGATCTCCCCAGACACCTCGAGAATAAGTTATGATTTAATGATTAAGGTTTCTGCTATTTTTAATGGAAATATGAATTACTGAATCTGTGACACAAAAAGTATCACAATTCCTCATACAATATTCTGAATAAGACACTGACCTTCAGTTTTGACTTGGTTTTCCCCTTTGGTTTTATTCCACTTGTAAGTTATTCCTTTCTAGAACCTCGTCTTACCTGTCAATGGGAATAATAAGGGCTAAACAGAGATTTAATTAGAGGGATTTCAGAAGTTGCATTCTATTGAAAATTCTGTCATAATGAACTGAAAAAGCATTCTTGACTCAGATAAAATTATTTATCAACCTAGCATATAAGTAAATACATTGGAATGGTACCATTTTTTAGAATAAACCTCCCTGGAGGATGTTTTTAAGTCAGTATAGACACTTGTCCTACGTCTCATTCTTAACAATTAAATATGCTTTTGAAAAGTGAAACCAATATTTTAGACATGTAAATATTTTTTTCAGTCAACAGGCTTTGATTTTCTCCAATCAACAGGCTTCCTTTACTCAAACATTTAGACCAGAAAGTATTACAGGAGGTACATGACAGGCACAGTTTTCAAGGGTTTATGGCACCAAAATGGACCTTTGCATCTGTCTATAAAAGGAGAGTGGATTGGGCACCTGCTGAATATTTTCAAAGGAAAGTGCAAGCAAGGTTTGCTGTATAATTTTACTATGCAAGCATGAAGATTGCCCCATAAATCACAGATTATCTTTCAATTTCTTCATAATTGTGTTTTGAAAATCTATAAACTTCCTTTTACAAACAAAACAAGGGTCAGATTATTTTGCCTTATTCCCACTACTTCACGTCACTCTAGACCTCCAGAAGAGCTATAAACTCAGATTAACAGGTTGGTTAGACAGGTTTATAGCTCCTTTATATCCTTGCAATAGTAGATATCAAGCAAAACACAGTCAAATTTGAGCCTGAGGCTCTAAACATTATTCCAGATACAGAGCTAACCTTTTAAATGTGGCATGTATAGCGTGTCTGCCTAAGGCTGCAGACAGCTTGAAACAGTCATGTGGCAAGGTATATATTATTTCTTTCATCTCAGTGCAGTATTAACTCACAAATCTCATCTGGCTGAATATTAGCTCAGTTAATGATTTAAGTGCTGATGGTTTTCTTTTCTGGTTCATTTATCTACCAAAAAAATAAAAGTAATGAGGAAAACCTTTGTATTTTGTAACTAATTTGAACAGTTAAGCAAATGAATAGGTGCATAAAGTCCTACAATTCAAGCTAAGGTGACAATAAAACAAGACTCTCCAACAAAGATTTCAGAGTCAGAATAATTTGTTAAACTCCAATTGCAACAGTCTTTAGAACACTAGAAATGCCACACAAGAACAACACATTTTGCACCCACAGCAATGTGTGCTCTAGTATCTACTTGGAGTAGACAACAGAAAGCTCCTGAAATTTATATAAGTTCAGTTTGAATTAATTCCTTCCTGGTGAGGCTGAGTTCAGGCATATTTGGTGAACCAAGTTCTAACAGACCTTCCTGTCAGAATAACAGTTCTACATGCACAGCATTTCCAGTTAACCAGTTGTATACAACAGGATGTTTTGGATTTGTATCAATATATTTGCTCTAAGAAACCATCATCCAGTGGGAAATACTGGGAGAAAAATCAGCAAAGATTTTGGCATGTATGTTCAGGTTTACAATTCATACATGAGTAAATCACCTATTCCTTCACACCCTGTATTTGCCAAACACGAGTGCAGAGCTAATGGATAGACAGATGAGGCTTGCTGGACCCTGTCTTTGAAAAACCACATCCATAAAGAGTGGTGGAAACTGCCTTCCTTGGCTGGTCTGTTTGCTACCCAACAAAAGTTGGTATATTAAAAAGACTGAGATCTGAAAGTGGAAAGGACTAGAAGCATATTCTCCCTCTTCACCTACCCAAACATAATTCACCAATGTCTCTTTCAGCTCCTTTCCTTACCTGAAGTAAAACTGAATTAAAAATAGTACTAGTCATATTTTTAATAAATATGCATTTTCAATAAATTTCTTGTAGATCGCTCATTTAGTATTTTTTGGGACCAAGCTAAGAGATGTTAGTGTCAATAGATTCAAAAATATTCTTTGCCACTTAGAATGTTTGATATTTCCATAAAATTCCTGCTTCAATCAAACATTGAGATATTTACTCTGACTTAAAGTCACTGGACACAATGGGAGAGTTCACAAGTATCTCCATGCACTTTTGCTTAGGTCCTAAATGCACAAATCAAAACAAAGCCCTAGGTAGCACATTTAAAACATAAATAAGTTTAACCTAATACATACATCCTGCACACACCCCCTGAAAGTTTTAAGCAGTAATAAACCAGAAATGAACTGCTATTAGCCTGTCATGATAATTTTTAAAAACTCAAGATGTGTAAACAAGACTAGTAACATTTTGCTGGCTGCTTACTTGTATTTCTGATACAGAGTACGTATTCATTAAATTTAACAACAGAAGGTAAAGCAAACCATCACTCCTCCTATTTAAGCTCATGTTTTCTGAATAAAAGGTACTTTCAATCATTTTATGAGAAGCAGAGATAGGAATTTATTACTATGAGAGCATACAAAAATGTAAAGACAAATTTTATTTGCTCTTAATGCTCTTCTAAGACAGAGAATTAATAACTGCCTGTGAATATGTCATGCAGGCTACTCTTATACGCACAAGAACCTTTTGAATATGTGTCTTCAAGCAAAAGAGCTTGGGAGGATATATCATGTTTCTCTCAACATTTTCATCTTTTATAAACAAAGCCTTTAATTTTTGCATCTTCTATTCCTTTGCTATTGCTCAAGCTAGAAAGTCATGAAACGCTTCAGGCAGTGCATCCTGGCAAATTAGCACACACACACTCCTGTTTTCTGTTTGAAAACACTCATGGCTCCTCTGTATTCACGGCATGATGTTCCAATTCCAAACCCTTACTTTCACAGGTGGCCTAAATATGTGGATGACATAAATTGTTCCTATTGTCAAGTCAAAACCTCTAATGTGAAAAAATACATGCCTGAATTCTTGTTAGTGCCATTCAAGTCTCTTGCTTTCCTTCTGCATAGAAAAACACTTGGGAGGACCTTTTCTGCCATCGCAGCTGACCCAAACACTACAATATCCACTGTTACTTTTTTATCTGCCTTGTTCAAAAGCAAAATAAATAACTTACAGTAACTGATCCTACAAATAAGACTGCTAAGTACAGATGGATCATTTCAACCTACCTTATTTTAGGACCATCTTTCTCAGTTATTTACACGTCAAAGTTCAAGCCCTTCAAAATGGGTTTGGAAAATCTGTGAACTACCCCTTTAAAAATCCCATCCAACATAAGGCTGAGACAGTATTGGTTTGAAAATCAGATTTGTTTGAAATCTTTGAGTCCATTCTGATTGCTTTCTTCTAATTCAAAGATTTTTCCAATGACATACCTCAAATTTTAAGCTGTTTTTTCATCCATCAAATACAACTGAAGTGTAACAAAGTAAATGATATTAATAAAATGTTAAGAGAAGGTCTTGGAAACCTGCCCTTAAACTGTGGTAAGTTGATGGCTGTAGACTTACTATAATGCACTGGCAGATCTTAAAAGGTGCAAGAGATGGAAAGTTACAGAACAAGTGAATATGAAGGTTGTGTTCTTCTAAAACCAAACACAACTCACCTGGGAAGGAATCTGGATCTACTGTTTTTCAGAGTGTGCCAAACCAACACTGTTAAAAGCTCCACACTTTCAGTGACTTTGTCAGATTAAATGAGAGGATTCTCACAGCGTTCTGAGAGCGAGCTGTACTTTGCAGAAAAGGGCTCTAAATGGTATCTGATTCCACACTCATCCCCACTGAGCAAGGGATTTGGGCACTGCAGAAAGCCAGCCGTGATTAAATCTGGGTTATGCATCACTGATCACATTTAAACAAGGCTTTTACGCACATTTACACAATGCAAAGCTTTTGATATAGTTCCAAAATAAAAATCGCTAAAACTTTGCAGCTGTAGAATTCATTTAATAAACTATAGTTCCAAGAATGGTTGCCAAATTTCCAGCTACACTTTCAGGGCAGAATTTGATTGGGTGTTTAAAGAATAAAAATGGTCATGTGGCTTCTGAGAGAAAGCATTAATGCCTCTGAAAATAATGATGGCTGTGCTTCAGCAAAGGACTGAGGATGAGACTCAAAATGTGGATCTTTAGATAGCCTAACATATGTTTCAAGATTTTAGATGTCCTAAATCTAAAAGTAAGCCACAAAACCCAAGGACTAACTTCTGTACACACCTAAATTTTGGCAGAAATACAACTCATTGATCCAAAGTCCTGTTCTCCCTTACACAAAATTCTCCTTGGTGATTAAAATAAACTTCTATGCACACCTTAAAAATAGAGAAAGTGAACCCCTGCCACTTTGTCCCCAGTAAAATGCTGCCTACCCTAGTCATACCTAAAATACACGCACGCTGATTTTTTTACAGTCTTTAAACTTTTAATATCCCCCTAGGCCTGAAAATTTAATTTTGGAAATGCAGAGAGAAACTTAATTCTGGCAAGTTTCATGCAGGATTTCAGTGCCCAGTTTCTGCCTGAAGCTGATAAAGGTTTGCCTAGTACTCCTGTTCAGAGTCTAACTAAATCACACCTACACAGTCAGACAAATGCAACTTTCTCCAAAAGGGAAAAAAGAAAACAAAACAAACACCAAACTGCTTGTGTAATAGTCTAGTGTTTACAGTAAATTTTGGAAAGAGTGATCAAAGTGCCTACCTACCTTTTGCCCAAGGGTGCTCAGATTGCTTTCTCTCTAGTGAGGACTTTGACCAAATATCTTGAGGTTAATTTAACATGGGAGGCAAAGAAAGGCTTTCTCTGGCCCTCATGCTCAAACTCTGCTAGAAACAGTATTGCAGGTGGTACAGAAATAGATAAAAACTAAGAACAAGAGTGAAAAAGGAGAGCGGCTGAAAGCACTAAGGCAACATTTTTACCTGCTTATTCAGCTGTAGCTTAATTAAATTTTGAAAGTGACCTTACTTTTAATTCTCTGACTGAATATCACCAAAAGGATTGCCAAGCAGTGCAGCAGGCTGCCCATGGAAGGGGCTTAGCCATTGTCCCTGGTGGTATTTAAAAGTAGGTGTGGTATTTAGCAGCACGGTTTAGGGGCAGACTTGGCAGTGGTAGGGTAACAGTCAGACTCTGTCTTAAAGGTCTTTTCCAACCTAAACAATTCTATGATCCTGAGATAGAGGATAATTTAAGCTTTACAGAATTGCTGTTTTTAGGTCTGTGTTACACTGAGACATGATCATAACAGCTCTTTAAGGCCAGACCTAACAAGAGTTCAGTGTTAGACTGATGAGGTAATTTTTAAATTGAGGACATAAAACATGTCACAATAAATACTTTGGGATGCTTCTGGAACTCACTGCAAATACCAAGTCTCATTGTGTGCCCGGTATTTAATGCATGGTAGCAAAATGCTGAACACTCAGACAGTGCTCTGAAGTAGTTCATATTTAGCAGGAAAACAAAATCCTACCACAAAAAACTAATACTAGTCACAGTGATAAATAACGTGAAAATCTCAGCAGTACTAATACCCCTTACATGAAATGATCCCCAGCTACAGTTCCCAAAGCAATTACCTCCCAGGGCCATAATTAGGTGTGCTATAAGCACAGCCTGCTTCTCTCTCTGGAGTGCCCAGTATTGCTCTAGGGACAAGAGAGAGGACGCCAGTCACGACCATCTCTTATTCTGCAGCATCATTCTTTGGAAATGGATATGAAATCCTCCAGACATTATTTGGGAGGTACCCAGAAATATATAGGCATGAAATAACCCATAATACAATTTAGTAAATATGTGCAATACATTTTACATGATGTAACCAAAACTAAACTAAAAAACAACGTAACAAGCAGAGGAAACTCATTTGGTAAACAAGATCCTTCAAAAGGCAGCATTTGCTGTCCTCAGAAAGAGCACACCAATTTGAAGCAGATAAGTAAGGACCATTATCAAAGGGATAATAACCATCTCATACTTATGCATGCAGCATAATGAACAGAAAAGCACAATAAGGCAGATATGTTAGATTAGCATAATTTTATTCCACTATTCAAATGTGTAAGTTGGAAATGGGTTTTGTTTCAATTACCGCTTTTCTCCATGGGTTTTAAACATTTTATTCAAAACCCAGACTCTGTTTTATTTTGGTTTTAGCCCATTATCTGCAATTACCATCTACCTTGCCTCTGTTTTAGCAATGAATACAGCTTTTCAACTATCCCAACAGCCTTAAGAATATAATAGACCATTAGTTACATTTTCTACTAATATCTTCATGATATTTCAGATAGATTTTGAAAAATGTTTCTCCCCTTTCTTTATTTGGTTACATTTTTAACTTCATCCTTTGACTAAACATTCCCTCTGTCAGAAATACAGTATTTAGAACCTTGAAATTTTTTTTCAGAATATTTTACTCCTATTAGACCTGTGTTCTTTAACAATTTACATCCACTGAATTAGGCAATTGCATTTAACTTAAAAGTATGAATCAAGAAGTAATTGCTGCACATGAAGGTCTAACCTACTGTACATGAAAAACTACCATATTTAATTCATTTACTTGTATTCAGATTATCAGGTTGTTCCTAAAGGAAAGCAATCATCCAAAGATGATAGTTTAAATTTTAACTAAAAGAGAAGATAGCAATGCCCTTAGGGAATTGTTGCAAAGGCTGGCCACCCATCACCATTACAGAAAACAGTAACACAGAAACCTTGTATGGCTTTTTGTTTCACTTCAAGTACTGACAATTGTGACACTTTCTTGCAGACACACTTACAGGGTATTTTTCCTACCTCTTTGCTGCTGCAAGAAAAGATAGTGTCTGAAAGGGAAGTCTCACGCAAGACACTCTATCTATCTAGAAAATAATTCCAGAGGCAACTTTGGACTGCTCAATTTTTTTGTTACCTTTTCTCAAGCACACCAGAACTACACACACTGCTTAGTTAAAAGGCTAACTGCTGTCATCTAGAGAAATAAAATTACCTCTCACACTCATCTGCTTTCACAGTTAAGGCTGAGACAATCCCTTTTGGCCACGATACAACTCTGAGAATTTACTGGTTCAGAACATCAGTGTTTAATGCTGGATGTTCTTGCACCCCAGCATTATCACACAAAGCAGATTTTGATTTTTAGCTTGTTCTGACCCCAAACACCAGCACAATCTTCACAGCTTTTCTAGTTACTGGTGTTGGGCTCCAAGGAAGATACTGAAGCACTGGAATGAGTCGAGAGAAGGGGAATGGAGCTGGGGAATGATTTGGAGCATGAGTCTGATGAGGAGTGGCTTAGGGAGCTGGGGGTGTTTGTCCTGGAGAAAAGGAGGCTCAGGGGAGACCTTATAGACCTCTAAAGCTCCCTGAAAGCAGGTTGTATAAAGATGGGGGTCAGTCTCTTCTCCCAAGTAATGACAGGATGAGAGGAAATGGCTTCAAGTTGCTTCAGGGGCAGTTTAGATGGGATATGAGGGACAACTCCTTCCCTGAAAGGGTTGTCAAGTACTGGAATGGGTTGCCCAGGGGAATGGTTGAGTTACCATCCCTGGAGGTGTTTAAAAGACCTGTAGATGTGCTTGGAAACACAATTTAGATTTAGTGGGGAGTTGGCAGTTCTGGGTTACAGCTGGACTCATTGGTCTTGGAGGTCTTCTCCAACCTAAACGATTCTATGATCCTAATTACTGATCATTCAACAAGTGCAATTACAAAACCTTGAAAAAACTCACCTGCCTTTGCTTTAAAGAGAAAAGGAAAGTGCAGCTATCTAGAAGCAATATGATTAAACATCTTCTATATCAGAACAAAAAAATTGTACTGACTGTATTTAACAGAGGTGATCCATTGTGACATGTACTTCATTAGAGTTCAAACAAAAACTGTTGATTACAGAGCTGCAATTAGGAGGCCAGGAAAACAGGACTGCAGGATTATTGTAAACGTTATCTGATAAGAGAGGATGCTCTGGGAAACTAACACGAAATAAGAAGAGACAAAAGCCCTCACTGTATCCTTGGGATAGGAATTGGTGCAACTACTGTGTGTGTATCCTTCCAGGACAGACTGAAAGCTACCACAATATATGGAGAATACAGACAACAGAGGCACATAAAGGAAAAAGTTACTGAAATACATTAAATTATTGCCTGCTTCCCTTCAGCTGAGAGGCTATCTGAATAAGATGTTCAAAGCTGCTAATATAATACCTTATTGAAATCACTTCCAATAACACAAAATAGCTCGTCAGCCAGGGAGTAATAAAACAATTAAAATAATAAAGTGAAAAGTAAATAAAACTACAATTATTCTGATCATACATTAGCGTATTTCCCCATATTACTATGTTGACTTGTATCTAAAGTAATGCGCTCAAAACAGTTTCCTCACAGGCAGCAAGAGATGATCACGTTTGCACTAGTTTGTAAGGCAATTGAGAAAGTAATGGTATTAAGAAATAGTCATTTAATTACCATGCTAAACAACATTTCCTGAGCTACAGTTTTTGGTTTTTCACAACATGCAGAGGCATGGTTTTGTATCAGGTGACTGTTAGTGACTGGGGATGTTTGGTTTGGCACAACTTGCAGTTGTTGAGACTTCTATGAAAGCAAAGTCCTTCTCCATTGTCTATATTTGCTTTTGCTCCATTTCACAACTTGATTTGCCATTAGAAGGCATTTTTTACACAGCATTAATGAATTTATTTGCTTTAGCACGAAACCAGTCCTTCCCTAGAAGGTCTGACTCAGTACCATAAGAACATTGAAATACAGAAAGGACATACCACTGCTCAGTGTGGTATTGACCTGTTAATATATTGTGACTTGTTTAATGAAGCTTTTATTTTATTAAACCAAGGAATTAAGATTGCTCAAGACTAATCACTTGAAACCCAAAATACCAAACAGCCTCCTGTCTGTTTGCATGTTTATATGTATATAAAGTTATTGGTTCAATACTCTGATTTCTAGGAATTAAATGCAATTAAATAATCCACAAAAATATGGAATACAGTCTAGTGCTACCTAATCAAAATACTTATGGATCTTATCTCGGTTAAACAAATCCAAGGAATCAGCTATGTCTTTCTACTTGTCATTATGTTGTGGATCTCTTTCTATTTGAAGATGGTTTGCAGTGCAGCTCTGCAGCAAAAAGCTAAAGCCACAAGTGAACACCTTTTTCCTCCACCCTTTTTAATCAGTGTTTGGTTACATACAATGGATTCTTGGACTCTGTCATAACCATTAGTAATTCTGCAATTAATTTAACAGCATAGAGTTACATTAATTGCACACACTCCTCCCAAGAATCAATACTTTTAGTTTCTTGGCAAACCTCAAAGTCAGAGGAATCCAGAAACTAAACCTATCACCTCCTTCTAGCAATAAGAATCACAAATATTAATACTCATGCTGAAGTCAGTTGACTTCCTCATGAATTCAAAAACATTGGCTTTCATGTGGAAAAGATGTTGATAAAAATCAGTTTCAGTTAAGTAAAATAAAAGTCTAAATCAATAGGATTTTTTCCTGGCCATATTTGCTTCAGTTGGTTAGAGTTGGGTTCAATAACTCATCCTTCTAAAAGTGAATGTTGATAACTTTTTCCTACTCTGACAATCATCCTATGGGAATGCATGGCAGTACTTTGTCTCAGCAAGTAAGAAAACTTCCAAGTCTGGATCTAAGGCCTGATATTACTGAAGACTTTGGAAAAAACCTCTGGCCTGTCTTTCCACTCTGAGACAACTCCAGTCAGTACCTCAACAGTGTCATAATCATTTAGCAAAAATAGCCCAGTGCTGGGAGTCAGGATCTAACCAGATATGCTATGGCTACAGGTATTAGAATTGATTGCATAGAGAAACAATCCTCTGTCCAGTGCCACGTACTGGTTCTATTATCTAGCACACACTCAGACATGTAAAAGCATTTCTAAATTACCTTTGACAGAAAATATACTCTTCTAAAGCAATGTTTACTCATATGGCTCTACATTAATAATCAGTAAGGGAAACAAGTGCACAAGACTAAAATGCTTTTGAAGTTATTAAATACGCGCCAACATATTGGATACTGGTGTTCAGGAAGATGAGAAAAGTGTGCACCTTTTACACGGTGCGTGAAAATAGATCACTCACAGCTTGCATAAAAAACCACTTGTCACTTGGCACAGCATGGATATCTAGGTGATTAACTGGAAGGGAATCCCAGAAATATTTTTATAAGTATTGCCATAGCTCCATTGAGCTCAGTGGTTCCAAATTAATTGAGTTGGACTGAGATTATGACACAGGGTATTTTATTATATTTATGAAGTTCAGAGAAGTAAAACAGAACCTCAAAATCTTGCTTGAAAAGCAGTTACATTGTTTTAGTGCTTTGAAAAATAATTTGCCTGATCTCTCTAATCTCAGGTCTAAATCTTTCCTTTTCTGTCCAGTTGTCATATGGTCCTGTGACATGGAGGTCTTCTCCACCAGTGATACCTCACATAGCCTAAACTTCCCCTCTCAGAAACGTACAAGAGACACTTGGTTGTCGCTCGCCTCCTTCACATGATTATTGGATGGCCATGGCATACCTGGCTTAATTATCACCACCTTTTCACAGCAGAACTTTAAAGATTAATTCACAGTCTCTTACAAATATAATATTCACTGTAAATTCCTTGAGCTTGGAAATCTTAAATATATTTATAAAATGTTCATAGATGTCTCTGCTTCTGCTGCTTTCATGACACAAACACATTCACATGAAAATGTTCATTTCATATTAAAAGGATGACATTTTTGTTGACAAGATCATGCTGAAACTAATGGAGAGATCTTTTAACTTTTCAGTTCATCACAGTAATTCCTATAAAATAGGAACCCATTGATAGGATTTTTAGTAGCTAAATTAACTTATTTTCTTCTTCTGCTTTCACATCTAAGTTTGCAGTCATCAAAACATTCTTGAAAGTTTTTTGTTGCTTTATTTTCCCTCTGCAACTATTTAACCACTTCTTTTCAAAGCTGGACAATCCTTGATCTTTAGATTACTTGTCAT
Source organism: Gymnorhina tibicen (assembly GCA_013399875.1). Lineage (NCBI taxonomy): Eukaryota > Metazoa > Chordata > Aves > Passeriformes > Artamidae > Gymnorhina > Gymnorhina tibicen. Next base: position 1,556,314 of record VXAZ01009789.1, on the reverse strand, counting down.
TTAGTTGGCACATAGAAGACTCATGTGAAAGTCCACTGATAAACTGTTGAGATTCACAGTACCTCTATTCTAGTTTCCAATATATTTTTATTTTAAACTAGGAGCATTCATCCTTGTTTCAGCAGATCCTGGGACAGGTCATACAAGGCCATGTTTAATTATGCATGACCTCCTTGATTTTAAAGTCTTGATAACAAAAATTGGTTGTGTTGACATATTGCAAGGTGTACCCACAAGTTAACAGTGAGAGCACCTTAGCAGTGGTTTCTTAACATTCAGGAAGTTTGTTTTGTTGCTCCTGAGAATTTAGTTGTTTCTTCTGTGTACTGCCCAGAGTGAATCAAAAAACCTTCCCCTAAACACACCAAGTGAACCAAGGCATAAAAATATAAGACATGAATAATAACCTTATGCAAACCTCACATCAGAAAGGTATATAACTCACTCAAATTTAAAAAAAAAATTAAATAAAATTTTAGTTTAGGAGCTCAGCAAAGAATTCCACGTATTCACCAGATTAAAAAACAAACGAACAACCCCCCCAAGAAAATACCCAGTAATTTCGTTTCAAATCCAGATTACTCATAAATAGATTCATTTTATTTCGGGCAAAAATCAAGCCCTGAAAAATATGCATAACAATAACAGATTCAAGAAACACTATGTAGATAACTCTTGAAACAAAGGCCAATGTTAAGTGACCTGGATCACTAACTAGAAGTAACTTTTTCCTTTGAACAGCAAAAATTCTTTAGGCACTATGGTCCTAATTCAGTACTTTGTTTAGGCATTTCAAGATAGATGATGATGGTCATAGGAAAAAAAAAATGCATGTTAGTGTACTCACATACACTCATTTTCACAGTACTATCTTCTGCTGTGCTTATCAGTACCATGAAAGTACCTAATCATTACCAGAGGCGGTTGCAGTGAAGTATAAAAATGGATCTTGCCACAGAAATGATTATTAGAGATTTTAAGGAGCTAGAGGAAATAAAAATGCCTGCACATAGTCAGTGAAAAGTCAATATTTCTTTCTGTAATACAGAGATTTTACAAATGCTTCCTAAAGAAGAAATATCCCATTTCTGTAGAGTGGTGTTTCCCTTCCGAGACAGAAATTCCTTCAGCCTTAAAATGTTCTTTTCCTTATCTACTTCTAATTAACATTGAGAGCTTTGGCTTTGTAGTATATTTGCCCTGCATATTGTTAAATTGGTCAAGTAATAAGATATGACAATGCAAGTCAGGTAGTTATGAGATAATCATTTTGCCTCTCCAAGAAAACGGATGAGGAGATAAAGCCAAGTGTCCCTCACACTAATGGGTGTAATTACTTACTAGTACCTATTCCCTGTGGAATTTCCCTTTCTTTTAACAAAGCCTGATCTGCACAGGAACTGCCAAGGTGCACATATGCACAGTCTATGTGTGCACTACACAAACACACACTTTTCACTGCCCATACATTTGCACCTGATCATATCACTGACCTTTACAAGTGACCTGACTACTGAACACTATTGGTGGTGTCAGGTGAAACACAGAAATGAAAGTCTCAACATAAAGGTAATATTCTGAAAAAATGAACATCTCAAAAAACTGTTGAACTGAATCAAAAATCCTCAAACTTATTTTCCTCATTTCATAATTCATGTTAAAAGCTCAAACTGATACTGATACACAGATCTACAGAACATGTGTGAACTTCTGACTTCTCCAGTAAATAACTAAATTCAAAGGAAAAAAACTGTGAAAACATCATGAAACTTAAGTGTCTTGAACTCTAGGAGTCAATTATTAAAATATTAAGGTTTCAGATTTAAATGAGAAAATTCTCATTGATGAAAAAACAAACATTGTTAATTATTTGTTTACAGATGGATCCCAGAAACCACAGGGTTTAAAAATAAATTTTAAAAGTGATTTATGCAAGTTTTGTTCAGAGTACTCCCTGAAGCTTTCTGAGTAGCCCTTTGAAAAAGTTTTTCCACAAAATTGGTAGAAAGTTCAAGCTAAAAGTAAAGGAGGTAAGGTCTAAGCACAAAAATTTCTGCAAACATTTAAGAGCTCTGTTACACCTCCTACAGAATTCTTAACTCTGGAACAAAAAACACCTGCCTCTAAGTTTCACCCAGGGAGTTGTCCTAATAGCTTGAATTATCTCTTTTGAAATGATCAGGTTGACTGGTTTTTTGGACATCACTAGTTTGACCAAAAATATGTTCTCAGACTATTTTGTGATTTACTTGCTCCTGGGATTAAATAACTTGTCCTTCCATCCTTCTACTAAAATTCCCTTCCCTATAAGATTGAATTCAGCCATTCTTATTGTTAGTTATTATGGAATACCTTTATTTTCACAAATTAACTTCAATGAACCTCTGATTTTCTGGGCAATGACCTCTCTTCAAATCATCATTTGCAAAACTGAACCCAAATTCTGCTCAGTTTTTAGGTGGGGATTAGAAGAAGGAATTTACAACCAAATATTTATCATAAATACCATACTCAACACTTGAACTGAAGCAACAAAGGATAAACAATCCCCTGCTTCATATTCAGCATAGGAACCCGTTTCTTTCATCTTGTTCAAGTTCTGCTTAAAATAAATCATCCTTTAGGATCGTGTACTCCTTCACTGATATACCCATTTTTTGTGAATTGAGAGGAAGAAGTTTCCAAAGGAATGAACAGCTGCAGCTCAAAAACTTTACTTGGCTTGCATTTGCAGAACAAGAACCGTGGCTCATGCTGAACTGTTCTGTATCACAGTTTCTGTAGGGCTTTAAAAGCCTCGGAGAGCTCTTTGCTCTCTCTTGGTCCATGTGTCTAAAACAAAACAGTATAAATAAAATGGAGCTATGATTTCAATGTTTCCATTTTCTCCAGACTTGAAACAGTTTCTGTTTTGCAGTTGTTTGCTTTTTATCTTCAACAAGTTTGTGTCCAGAGGAAGATAAATACTGAGAGCAAGAGAAATGAGGAAGACAGAGCAAGTGTAGATTGCAAAAAAGGTTGTTTTAAAACAATGTAGAGTGAGATTTGATTATAAAACATTCGTATCATTTTTCATATCTATTTCTAATATTTTTAGGATTCAGTTTACTTTTTATATTAATAACATTTAGTTTAGTAATAGCTGAGTGCTTTTTTTTTATTAATGTAGGTTTGTGGGCACATGGATCACCAGTATGTTTAAACATTAATCTGCAGCAGATAAATCTGTTTATATTTCCTTGGTTATCATACTGTGCTCAAATAGAGTATGTAACTTGACTAATGAAAATGAGGAAATTATGCAGAATATATGAGTTTTACTGTCATAAAATATTTCTTAGCATTTATCTACATTTATTCACTGCAGCTCTCTTTTAAAAGGATAATTCAATGTAACTAAAATAGCAGTGATCATATCACGTTGTTCTGACAGTCTAACCTATCAATTACACAAAAGGCAATATAAGACTTCAGAAACACTTCCAATACCAGCAAGTTCTAAACTTTATCTCCCTCATCTCCTTTTCCTAAACATATTTTATTTTGTAGCAACACAATTGTCTTGGGCAGTCAAGTACAGAAATGCAGCAGATTTACTGCTGGCTCTGCAGTCTGAGATTTCAACCCCATGCATTTTACCCTGAGGTTGGATTATACCATGTATAATCCTAAAGTACTAATTCCTTTACTACTGTATTCTGGGAATCCCACCTTTATGAATGGTACATCTACTGTGGATATGTAAAGCACCCCACTCTGACTCACATATTCACAGTTTTCAGAATGTTAACCCATATATTCCTTCAATTCGACTGAACTTGTAAGGGGATTTGTATTTAGTTTTTTTCAGGAGTAGGGTTCTGTTCTTGTTTCAGTTTTTTTTTAATACGTTAAAGGTTTCTACATTGTGAACTTTACAACCACTTGTATTTAATACTAACTCTTTAATTATTAAACTTTAATTATCTAACATGCTATTAGATACATTTTTCTATAAACACATCTGTATTGTGCCCAGTAAGCCTACATCAGGGATTTACATTAAACCAGTATTTACATTCTGGAACTGGGTACCACAAGACCTTTTTCCTTGCACCTTATCCACTGTCAGGAGAAAAGCTGTACAGTTGCTGCTGCATAGTTAAAAAAATTTTCACTGCAGAGCAGTTCCCTGAATTTTGGCATAAGTTTAGTGTCTCACACACATAATCACAAAGTAGCAATAGACTGAGAAAGCAGCCTATGTATTCCTTATCAGCTACAGTTCTACCTAGTCAAATATTCAGCAAAAAAATTTAGCAGGAATGAAACTGCAATAAGACAGAGAAAGTTTAGCACTAAGTTGCAAGCCCAGATATAACTGGACTTAGACTTGGACAAAACATGCAGTTACCTGCAGAAGAAAAGTACAGAAACGGGAGAGGACTCATCCCTACCACCTTCCATAGCCCACTCACTGTCCACTGTGCCATGACAACATTCATTTTTTTCCCTTCAGTCCAGGTGTCTGAACCACCTCTTCTTTCCTTGCCTTTAGATTATAAAGTACAACCCGTTAGAATGAGCCAAGTCTCACTGTCCCATCAGGTACGAGTCCTCCACCTACAGTCTCTCCCTACTTTGGGGCTCCTAGGAGGTAAAATTCTTTCAGTGGCATACAATTAACTGCAAATAATTGACTCTCTTTGCCTTGCATAAGAAGAGCTATATGGAAAAACCACAAGTTCAATAAGTTAGCAAGAGCCTCAATTTGCTTTTGATTTATTTGCAGTGTTTACGCTGTGCTTAATAGATTGTTGTTGGAGAGAGAGACAGTAAAAATTCCTTCTGGTAAACAATTTAGTTTAAGAATTAAAATTAGAGATAAATAATGATCCAATTTTATTGAGACTGAATGCAACTGAGAAGAATGTAAATTGAAGCATCTTGATGGCAAATTAAGTTGTTTCATTATCTTTCATAAATTGCTTTGGGAGGATTCACTCTTGGCTAATGAGTATAAAACTGAAGACCAAATTACATTTTTTTCTTCCCTGGGAGTCTCAGTCTTTGAGGTCAAAGAGAGTCTCTCAAAGTGACTCTAACAGAGCCTGGGCCCTTGACATCCTTGACGGTTACTGGAAGTACCCATCGCTCCCATGCTAGAGGCACTAAAAAGTATGTCAAAAATCAGCAGAAATCGATCCACTTCTAATCCATTTCATGGTCATTTCAATTAGTGTCCTTTCTTTCAGAGGTCTTCACAAAGCGTGAGGTCTATTGCTTAAAAAACAATATACACTGACCATACTATTGAAAGTTCAAATGAACATATAGTCAAAGAAAAACTGTACCAAATAAAAAAAAAAATCAGAATCAGTCACATTGAAAGGTCATCTGGCCCATTAACCTGCTCTTATCATCACTTTTCACAGGAAAAATGCAAACAGTATGTGGTTATGTTGAAACCGTACCTTAAGAAATATATACAACAAGCAACTCCAGAGTGAAATCATGTATTTGTGTAACAGTAAGTGCTGTACTGACACCATTACTGTATTATCATTGTCATTATTAACCATGATAATGTGGGAGCAGCCAGTGATTTCTACCACACACACATACACTATAGTCATACCAATGAAAGCTCCTGCCCCTCCCGCCCAGTTTAAACCAGCACACCACTGACCCACAGTAATGGGAGACAGCCACTCCTGACCCATCCTGAATCCCTGGGTCTTGGCTGGTGGCCCAGGGCTGCCATGGCATTTCCATCACCAACTCAGGCATCTGTCGTGTCTGGGTTTGGATGTTCTGGCTTAGGTGGGTGGCACATGCCCATGGCCTTGTCAGTCACATCAGCCCCTGAGTAGCTTCAGATTTTCTGTCTTTCTGCATCCAGTCAGCAGCCTGGTAACCATTTACTTTTTTAATTCCTGTCTCTAGGTTACAAAGGGTGCCAAGTTTGTACAAATTTATCTGTGCTTCTTTGCTACATTAACCTAAAACTTTACAGTAGGATTGCTGTAGGCCACAGGTTTCACGTAAGCCTCCACTGTAACAATGACCTGTGCTTTGCTTGTTTTCCCAGCTCAGTACATAGCAGGAGAGGTGCAGACTCTCCTTGCCCAGAGCAGGGCAGGCAACACCCCATGACTGCACTCTAAAAGACAGTCTTCTCTCCTCCTGTCTTTGGAAATATGATTTTATAAAATGAAGGTCTACCTGTGAGTTTGTTCTGGTTGAACATGGACCTGAAGATCCCTCTGGTGTACGGATTTGGGGGAAGCAGTAGAGTATTTTCTGTGACTGCCTGCCATATTTGTACGCAATTGCGTAGCCAGTGAAGGTAACAGCAGCTTCTCTCCAGGTACTGGGAGGCTACCCATAGGCAGCCTGTAAGCAGCACCCATCTGAGCAAGGTGGGATGGACTGAGAGCCACCATGTCATGCTCAGTTGGAAGAGCCAAGACTGGCTCTTCCAGCACTTTGGACCAAACTGGTTTTAGCCCACAAAAAAGCCTAGATGAACTCCAGAATGCACCACAGAGATGAGATGCTCATTTTGCTACTTGCTTCCTTTGTCATGGAGTTCTGGCCACTCTCTCAGCTGGCCTCTCTCTCTCAGATATTAAGCACTGCCAGAGACTGATGCCACCAGAGTCACCATGCAGCACCAGACTCCTGGCATCTTATTTCTTTGGGACTGCTCAGAAGCTCAAGAGAACTTTCTAACTTCATGTAAAGTAACAGAACAGAAACTTCAGGTTCAGCATCTCCACGTGCTTTGGTCCTGTGCTTCTATATGTAAAATAAATTTGTCAGATTCAAAGAGGCTGTTTTTAAGTAAGACACAGAATATTGAAGCATTTCCAGAGTACATTTTCCTAAACCATTCCATGGATACTGGGGAGTCACAGTAGCTTATTTCTGATCTCACAGTTTGCCAGTTTCCATAATTACAATCTCACAGGCTTTGGTTTTCATCTTAGCAGTTCCACTCAAGTGGCTCTCATTACAATTTGTATCCTAACCCCAGGATGCTGCCAAGATTTCATGTGTTTGGAACAGTGACACAACCTGTTCTGGAATCCACACTGCTTTCATTTTGCTGTGCTGAATTCCACACTGGATTCCATTTTGTAGTGTTCTGTAGAGGTACACTTTGGAAAGAGTGTAACACTGGGCTTACAAGGCTGTATAAAATAATATATGTACTAGTTATCTCAGAACCCCATCTCTCTCAGATTTTCTATTTTTCTACTTTGGTTAAAGAAGCAGTAATTCCTAAGAATCAACAAGTTGATGCACTTCAAACAGCCGCCAGTGGATAGCAACCTAAGTGACTCACAATGTATAAATTTGATGTGGAAAATAGAATTTGAGCAACTGTATTGCTATTCTAACTGCTTGCTTTTAAATACATTTGCTAGTTTATTATTATTAGATTTGGCCCTCAAAAAAAAAAAAAAAAAAAACTCACACAGAGAAGTTGTTGCTGGAAGTTGTGTTATGCAAAGAAAACAAAACAATACAACTATCCATACTGCTTATACAAAGTTCTAATAACACAAGATTTCTCATTCTTGAAATCACCACATGGTAGAAAAGATAAATGGAACCTGCCACAGCCTTAACAATGGAAGAGTTAAAAAAAAATCCATACAATAAACACCTTTAACACTATTGATATATTCAATGATTTCTCAAAACATGGTACACATGATCCCCAATGTGTACTTTGGCCACCACATTCCGTACAGAAGCCTGACTGAATAGACTGGTTTGCAGAACGAGGACAACAGATTAAGAAAGTAAAAGACCATTTCATAAGCACATGTATGGGGGCCACTAAATTCTATGCCTTGTCTTCACATGCAGCCAGCACTGCCTCAGACCTCACAATGGTAAATGAATGGTTTCATGACTGACCTGCACAACCTCCTCTGTGAATGCCATGAATAATTCCTTCTGCAATTCACGCAGTGCTTATTCCAAAACTCGCAACAAGCACTCTGCAGAGGCTACCACAGCAACCACAGCAATCACCTCATCCTGGGACTGAATTAGAAACAGCCTGGCCTGGGTCACCTCCACACTCTCATCTGTTGCAGCAGCAGATATTTCCAGCCCACTCCACACTGGGCAAGGGGTGGGGTCTCTTTCTTATTTGAACTAAAGTAGATTAAATAACAACAAAATCTCTGGCCCCATACTGAGCATTTCTCTGACTAATTCTGCTTTTCAGTGACAATACTGACTCCAGTAGGAAAAGCACAGTTGCATCCAAGTGGTATCATAGAGCTCAGGCTCATATGTGTTTAAATCTTTAGAAGGAGCAGGAAATTTTACCATCATTAGAGCTAAGTTGAATTGCTACACCTTAAAACCCTAATTTTTGGATTCAAATCAAGCCTTACAAAATAATATGTTCCTATCATTTCTGATTCCTGAATCTTCACTGTCAACTGCTTTAAAATAGCGATAGCAAACATGAGTTATGAGCAAATAATATATCTACCAGAGATCAACTGTTCTGCATGGATTTTTGATGATTACATTACATTATTTAATATTTAAATATTATTCAATAATATTTGACTGGCATTTTTTAAATCTGAAGAGCTTGAGGAGCAAGACAGTCTATACAACGTACATAGCACAACTACACAGTAATTAATCAAAAGCTCTTTCAAATTATTTTCACTCATCCTTCACATCAAGAATAGAAATCAATAACAGGAAATACTTACATTAAAGCAGTTTTGAAATCGAGATAATTATAGAAATTTCTGACATCTTTAGAAAATAAGCAAGAGCAGAGTTTGCCAGATTAAATCTCTAATGTGAGGTTCATTATCAATAAACTGAACAGTTTCGCCCCCCCAAACATTCAACAAAAATCCTTCTAAATAATCATTGAGTCTTAAAGTTAATAGATGTCATAAAGCTTTATAAAGTGCAGGGGTTTTTTACACCATGCTGCAGATCAAGCCATCTTTCTTAATTTTTTTCTTCATGCATTCTTCATTAGTTTTTTAGTTGTGTTGACTTTTAATTGAATAGAACATCAGAAAATTGCTCCACTATAACATGAAAGAGGATGTAGTTCTGGACTGCAGTATTAAAATTCAGATCTGCATTACTTCTCATTCTCCTCAGTTAAGATTTTTCCCGAAATACTGCCTCTTTGCAAATGCCAGAGGAAAATAATCAATCTTTAATACAGAAAGATAAAAACTTTCTATTGATTTGTTGAAGTCTAATCTGATATCTAAATGTAAATTATTCACTTCAGTAGCTTTGTTTTTAAGCCATTAATTAAAAGTGTGACATATAATAAGCTATTAGTTTTGTTTCTTACTGTTTTCCTCTTTCCCTGTATCTGATGTGCTGTAAAGAACTGCTCAAACCCTGTAGTCATAGGAGTCCATTGTTGCTAATTTTCTGTATTGATCAAAAAAACCCTAAAAGCTTCTAATAGATCATAAAAAGATAAGGATATGGTTCTAAAAGGATGAACAAGACCCGACATTAACAAGATTCTGCCATCAAGCAGCTGCGGGGGATGGAGGTGAGTGAATGGGACTTTCAGTGGGAGGAAGTTCACACCGGTGAAAAGAAAAGCAAGCATCTGCACAGGGTCTGTGTGCTTCATCTTCCAGGATCAACTGCCTGCTTGTGCTGCTGGGCCCAAAGGGACACAAGTAATTGGGCAACGCTGATGGCAGCGCTTAGCAGTGTGCAGGGGGAGCATGCAATGCAAATAAAACCTCTTATTCCCAAGTCATTTATCCAGACAGGCTAAGGATCACCGGAATTTACAGCTACCGAAAAGTCAGCTTCAACAATACATCTGTGCGGGGACAGCAGGTTATACAGCACTGCTTTTGACAAGAAGCTCCTATGAATTTTGCATGTGATGCTTCTTCCAGCACAAATGGTGAGGTCCTGGTAGAGCCACTGAAAGAGCCTTTTAAGGCTTCTCTGAAAGCTGCTTTTCTGTACATTTACAGACTGAGTGTGTCCAGCTAGGACACGCTTCGTCCTGCACTGAACCCGAGCAGTTCACTGAAGGAACACCCTCACAGGTTTGGCTAGAACGATGCCATGGATTGAGTTAAGGCTGTCTCTAACACAGAACACAGCAATTTCTCCAAGAGCAAAAGTGGGACTTCCAGCTCTGGGAACCAATATTGCAAACTGCGTCACACCCAAGGGCTTGTGAAGGTGTATGACAGGAAGCCTGGGGGATTCAGTTTAGTGGAGGAAAATTTCAAAGGTACTGGTCTAGAACCCCTCATCTAGAGTCAAGCAGTAAATCCAATTAAATACTTTCACAGTCCNAAATTTCAAAGGTACTGGTCTAGACAGATGACTTACAGCAAGAACCCCTCATCTAGAGCCAAGCAGTAAATCCAATTAAGTACTTTCACAGTCTAAGCAGAAAAAACCCCAGAAAACAGCAAGCTCCCACCATAAATGTGGGAGCAAAAATCAATTATGTGAACTCTAGTTCAGTCATCTGGTGAACAATGCCCAAATTCACAAAAAATGACAAAGCTTGTTAAATGGTACGTTTTGTTATTTACCTAGAGCTTACTCAGCTAGCAAGGATGAGATCAGACGACTTTTCATGTTTTGGGAAGTCCAAGATTCATATCAGCATTCCTAATATAACTTCTCTTTCAAATAATATCCCATAGCAAACATCAAATATCATTTTAAAAATAATGATCTAGAAATGGTCTTGATTTTCTTAGAGAATCACGGCAGTCAGGAAGGCCAAACTGGTGGTTCAAATTCAGTACTGAAGAACTGTTATTGACTTTTTGGAAGGCACTAACAACAGACAGGGAAAATAGAGTCATATTAGGTAGTTCTTGAATATGCTAGTTATTTTATATATAGATATATATATAAATGTAGGTATATGACATGTTTTAACTTGAGCTTCTTACTCAGTAGCTCAAGCCCAGATTTGTATTTTAGGAAACGTCCTATCCACAGGAACACTGTTAAAAACCTCATTTATGTTAAATAGCTTAATAATTGTGGTAATTACATGCATGTATCACACTTCCAAACTGTACCTGGAGATTTTTTTTGTTAATACCTGTCCATAAAACAGATCAAAATGAAAATCTTTAATGTTGCTCATGGCACCATTTAGACTTATTTAGGGACAATGTCAAAAAAACCCTAAAGTTCAGTTAAAGTCCTTTTCTCTAAATCCCATTTGAAAAGTTAAACCTTCAGGTTAAGAAAAAAAAAAAGCTAAATACGTTAAGTACAAGTCACATCAAAGTAATTTTAAAGTTCAGCTGAAAGAAAATAGGGTGCATACCAACACCATCACTACAAACTCAGTGTCAGGTCTCTTGAAGAAAGCATGATAGCTATGGCATAGATACATTTATAAAATATGAAATAAGAATTCTTGTTAAAAAAAAAAACTTTATTGCAATTTATATGTACATAACTTCGTAATTCCCCCCTCTCTTATGGCATTTTCATACATAAAAAAAGAAATAATTAAAATAATCTTTCAATAATAATTTTCTCCTGCTGGGTTCCAGTCCCAGCTGCTGGGAATCATTACATGGCAGGATCCATATTAGTTTAGTATTCTGTCCTCTGGGAGAAAATTTAGCTTTCTGCAGAGAAGCTGCACAAGGCCGAGGCATGATTTCTATTTGTCCAAATGTTTTGGTTGAACTGTAACTCTGCAAGCACGACATTTACTCTGCCAACAGCGTGAGACTGACAATTTTAAAGACTGCACAGAACACTTGCACGCAAGAACAAAGGCAAGCCAGAAAAACGTCAAAGGATGTGAAAAGGAACAAGTTGGGCAGCTTGGAAAGCTCTCATTATGAATTTGAGCTGTGCTTGGCTCAAACACATTTGGCACCAGCATCAGCACTCTGTTAGTCTTTATGCTTCTGAAATATTCACAAGTGCTACAAGGACCAAAGTAGTTTATTTCCAATTTGCCAGTTTTCCTGAGCTAATTAAATATCTATGAAAGCAATTTGTGCTTACTGGAATCCAGCTTTTAATTTTTATAAGGATAAAATGACTAGGATTCAAATGATAATTCATATTGCTTTGTTCATCTATGTACATCAAATAAACACCTTTTTTTCCTCCATCCAAATAATCTCTAAAAACAAACAATTCAATTAGCTTGGTTATGAAATCTGTGCAGTGACATCCCAAGAACTGAAATGCAGGGTCACTGATACACAATAGCGTCGTGACAATTTTTTTAAAAAGATAAATATTTATATCCGTATTGTCACCACAGAACAGGATGTAACCCAGTCATCATATTTTAGATAGGAACAGAGATGCACACTTGAGGATTGCTCCCAGGTTTTGTCTAAGCAGAGCACACAAACTGTTTTAAACAGCAGACAGTTCTCATGTTGCTGCTCAAGGACTAGACTACATCTGAGTATTAGTGAGCCCAGGACTCAGGCTGACCTTCATATTTTTATTGTTTAGCTGGAGTGTTCAAGTTTCACCTTCATTATAATGAGCAATATCTTAATTCCAATGTAGAACCACTGAACTGGGAGTCAAGCTTTTGGAGTAAAGAAAGTATTCAAGTGCTGGTGAGGTGACAAATGTGTGACTTCAGAGCACAGCTGCACACAGCACAGCTGTCTCCTTCCTTAGCTTGCTTAGCTCCAATGACATTATGGGGAGGTACAAACCTAAGTCCCATGAATATGCAGGAAGGCAGGTGCAGCACTCAGATCAGCCACTCTGCTGCTTTGTCAAAGAACAGTTTCAGCCTTTTTTCCACCTGAAAAGTCTCTGAAAACTATAGTTTTCATCAATTTTTTTTTTCTCTTCAAACCCAGTCATGGGACTTCCAAAGGAAAAAAACAAACCAACTGCAGTTCAGAAGGTGTAGTTTCAATGGCTAATGCAAAAGCTATAAACTCTTTTAAACTCCCTAAACTTAGTCCTTCTCAGTAAAATCATAATCAGCTCTTCTAACTTACAACCTCTTCATTTCTTATTAAATGGAATCCAGGGTGGTAGATCTTAAGACTTTGGAAGAAAAGTCCTCTAAATTAAATGAGAATTGAGTTTAAGTGATGAATATACAAAAATTTCTACCTCTTCTTCATATTTGTCTCAGTCATCTCTGATTGCCTTAACAGCCACATTCACCATTTCTTCTCAAGTTTCAACAAAACAAATACAGATCTCCACAAATACTAAACAAGGAAACCAAGTGCTAAAAAAGCTGATCAGAGCCAAGCATTTTGCAGTCCAGAGAGTCAGACAGATGAGAGAGCTTTCAGCTTCCCTAGTGGAGCCTTACTCCAGCTGACACCAAAAAGGTGTGACATGAGCTTGCCAGAAAAGCAGAAGAGATCTAAGCAGAAGATACAGTCCCAGAGAAGCAGGGTCCTGCGTGAGATGGATTTTGGCACGAGTCAATCTGCAGTTCAATATTCCAATGATACAAGGGACAGAAAGACTTATACAGAGCCTTTGCCAAGGAATGGGAGCTGGTAAGCTGAGCAACGCTCATCATAATGGCCTATTATCAGTCCAACAAAATTATTTATTACTGGGACCCATGAACTCAGAGGCTTTTTATAAGAGTGTTCACTTGCCCTCCACAGACAGAACAAGAAACTGAAGTCTGTAGCTCAAAAGTGCCACGCATATAAATCAAGAGCAGATAAATCGTCAGGTAAGCGAGATTTCCAGTTTTTTGCTTTGTCCATATCATTGGCATTTTAAATGGGCTTGTTCTGTAGGAATGCTGGAAAGGTAAAGCCAAGGCATCACTGCTTCTTTAGGTGGTGCCACTAAGGAGTACACAACAAGGAGGAGCTTCCCTAGTCCTGTATGCTTCTCTTTGAAACCCCTGATAAGGGCCTTCTAGCTTGTCCCTCCATTCCAGTCTAAACAAAAATATCATTAACTTGTGTACTGAGAGCATCTCAGCAGCCTCTAAGCTCAGAAAAGCTTTCAGAGCACAGTGCTGCCTGTGGGACACAAAGCTCCTTTCGTATTGTCAATGCAAAAGGTTATCTGCAATGAGCCAGAGAGAACTCCTTGGAAAAGAATGTTTTGCTTCCAATAACCACTCCCCACGAGAGCTATTTCTCTTCACTTCCCTTAACACTTTGCACTGTTTCACCTATTTGTTTCCCCTTATTACACTATTACAGTCTCTGCTGAAACTGTGCTGGCTCCATATTGCAGCAGTGATGCAAAAGAGAATTTACAGTAGAGCTTCTGAAAATTTAAAAATAATACATTTTATCTGGAAAAAGAAGTACATTATAAATAAAGAAGAGAATAATCCATGGTAAAGGTCTCAGCTCAAATAAAACTTTACTGAGGCTGTGCATCATGGAAGCTTGGACTTGACCACAATAGGACTTTCAGGAAACCTGACCGAATTTTGTCATTCCCATCCCATTCCACATCCTAACTACCAAGCTTTGCAATAAATACGTGACCCTAGAGAAACCTCACTTTTCTCTCTGCCATTCCTTACCAGGTGTATGTTATAACCAATGCATTTGAGGCTTTGAAAAAAATTAAACATGACTCACATTTAGTAGACTTCAGTCTTGGACTGCTCTGAGAGGCTCCTGTTCTGCTGTTTGTGTCCAGTTTCTTCATAAAATCCTCACTGCTTAAACCTGTGAGTGCCCAGCACACACCTCAAGTGAGTTGCTGTTTCCTGGAGAGAGCATCCACCCAAGCTGTACTTCTCCATGCCTGTTAAAATAAATGGAGTTCTTATGAAAGGGGAAAACCAAGCAAACAGAAACACCACACCACAAACCACCCCACAGAGCGCAACAACTGTTAATTTAGTTTTAAAAAAACCCGAACCAATAAAAGTGTTCTGGGATTTTTTGCTAATCAAGGAGAAATCTGCATGTACGGTCTATATCCCTTAAGCTGGGTAAATGGACATTGCCTAAATGGGTGGCTTGATTGGATAAAAATTTGATCTTTAACTGATGTCCATTTTCATTTTTCCCAGGTTATAGTTAAAATGTATAAGCAACATAACAAAATACAAGAGAAGACCATTAAATTTTAGTCCCCCAGTTCTCAAAATTGATCCTTCAATGTTCTCAATCTCTTTTTTTATTTTTTTTGCTTCAGTTTCTTGTTACAAGCAACAATACCAGTATTAAATAATAAACTGGTATATTTTAACAACTGGGTTGAAGTATTTCTATAGCCTGCATGCAGATTTGCAATCAGACATTTGAGAAAGATTTTGCATCACTTGGCACACTAAAATTAACAAGAATATTCCCAGTCTAATTAGACTAGAAATCTACCTTCTGTGTAGTACTGTTACAATCAATTCTATTTCTGGTGTCCTGATTTTTATAACAAAATGTTACAAATGTCTACACACTGTTTTTAACCCCAAGAAATCAGGACCATCACTTAAGCAGTCAAACAGAAAAATGTGAAGAAAAAGCTTTGCAGAGTTTCTGCCACACATGTAATTATTTTGTGTACTAAGTTGTAACACTTAAGCACAGATGTGGCAGCAAAATGAAATTTGAATACTGCCTGGGAGTGTACGTTCATTACTCAGAATTTATTGCCTGGTAGCAAAGATGTCCTTATATCAGATCATAAATTAGAGGTTTTTTAAAGTCTCTAAATACCTTGAACTGGATGTTTTTTAAAATGCTGAGGTTAGAAAGACCAAAAATATATCTGGAGATTTCTCCTTTTTATTAAAGAAATGAGGATTTTTGAAGTCAACACTAATATTCCACAATATTGATAATTTATGAATTTTAAGTATTAAAGATATTTATTACTTTATAAAAAAGGAAAAACTTGGAATGCCAAATCCTGATGGTTTTGGGGGACAGAGGTGTTTGTTGAGGTGAGAATGGTACCACCACAAATGAATGAATTTACTCCCGAGTCATTTAATTCTCCTCTGAGGAGCTCCTCTCTCCCTGGCAACTGCTGAGGTTTCCATTTACTTAATGTTTACTCTACACTCCAGAAAATTGCCAATCCACCTCTGAGCCATCCCATTACAACCTTGGGCTTTTCACCTCATGCCCTTATCTTTTCCTTCAGTAATTCAGGCATGAGAATAAATGTGGAGCACAGAAGAGAAATAAAAACTGCTTTTACCTCATTCCTATTATTAACTAGATACAGGAAAATATGCAAGACTGTAAACATAAGATCTTAGTAAAAGGACAAAGCCCTCAAAGTAGGCCTACTCTTCCCCCCCTTTTTTAATTAATCCACCAACAATATTAATCCCTACACATAGTGAAGAAAAAAATCCTTATAATATCCCCTGCATTCACATTAAAACCATTGTGTTAAAAATCACAGTATTTTGTGAACACAGTACAAACACAAATAATCATTCCAAAATATCCTGTATTAGAAATCTGCTAAAATGTCAAATCTATACATTGGATTTTAAACTTTCCTAAAAGACTTGAATCTCTCTTTGAAAATGCTCTCTACTTAAAATGTTGAAGTGGGCATTCAGAGACACGTAAGGAAATTGCTTTTTACTCAAAACACATAAATACACGCTTTGCTCAAGATCTGATCAGCCAGAAGTCACAGAGAGCACAGCAAGGACTAAGATATTATATGAATACACCAATAGCTGGAAAAAAACAGGGCATGGGCATAACCTACAGTTTAGTGAGTGGATAAAACCACCAATACTTGAAAATAAAGCAATGAAATTGTTTTCTTTTAAACCAGAGATACACGTGGATATATATTTTCGTAAGATTAAACTACCAGTTAATGGCAAACGTTCCCTGTTTTTATCAGTAGAAATTACCCAAGTTTCTCTGAATTGCTGAAAAAAGAGTTTGCAAGTTATTTTCCAGTCAGATATATGCATAGTTCCTCATTATATATTTTATTTTGGAATTGGTGGATTTCAACTCTGATTTAGTATAACTTGTGTAAAATTCACCCACCACTTAAGGCTTATTTTAATTTACTGGGTTTTTTTCATTGCCAGGCCTCAGAACTTCTTAAAAAAACAGCACACTTAAATGCAGGAAATCCGAGTGTATTCCCTTTCACTTTTTCAGCAGTTTCTCTCTGGATATTTACAAATGTGTATTAAAACACTTATGCTGGGCTTACATCACAGAAAACATCACATTCAAGCAGTTGTGGATTTTGTGGGTGACAAAAAATCTGCTTAGCTCGGGGAGCCACTTATATTGCTCAGCCCTTTTCTCAACTGGTGGAAAAGAGGAATAAGAGGGAACAGGAGATGGAAAGATGGATAAAGCAGAGATAAGGTGTGTGGCTGCTGCAGTTGCTTTCCTGATCGCTTCTGCAGAGTTTATGAAGTTTTCCATGTCAGCTACACTGCAGCAATAGGTAGTTTCAGTGCACCCAGCTTCATTAGAAAGTCAAATAAGAAAGGATGAATTCCAGGAGCTGAAAGACCAAGTTTAATTTAGAACACTTCTTTCCTCATTCTCAAACACTTGTATATGTTTAATATGGTTATAGAACCCAACAAATACTGGCAATCAGCATAAGAAGTAGATGATTAATAGCTCAAATGCAGGAAAATGTAATTGGCACCAACTGTAAATGGCACAAACGTTCCCAACACCCAGTGAATAGCAGCAATGACTCTCAGTCCACTATCATCTACCACTCTAGCAGACACCCACCCCATACTTCCCCAGCAATTCAGGCATTTTGAAAGGTTTAACAAATCCCTTAGAGCTACAAGGGTAGCTTTCATAACAGAAAGGTACACCTAAGTAGGAAAGCGGATTATATTCACATCGGGCCAACAAAATTATTCTATTTTCCTGTATCATAGCTAGGGAAGCTCCCACTAGTTTGATGTCAGTGTTCCAGCCTTTTCCTCCTGGAAGAAAACACTGACCAACACTGGGAACAAGCAAGTCCAGCATTCCCCAGGCTCTTCCTGCAAACACTGCTCTTGGTAACAAGGTGTTTCATGAGCCAACATCTGGAATGACAACACCCCAATTTGGGTGCACACACACAGCAGATATTTTCTTAGGTGTATAGTAACTCAAGCACAGAAGTACTTAATTTTCTTTTAGATCTGATTATACTGACAGGCTTGATGAGCTTCTGGACATCTGCTAAGCTGTTTGCTCCTAATGTTTATTTTTCTGATTCATACACAAACCAAGCAAGGTTTGTTGCTTGCCATCCTGCAGCAAACAGACACCTTGTGAATTGGGTGATTTGTTTTCCAATCACTGGGCAAATTTCCTTCTTTCATGTGCTTCTAATAAGTTAAGAACAAAATAAATATTAAAAATAAATTTTATTGGTTGCACTTGCACTCTATCTAAAAGGTATGCAGATGAGTGATGGGCTGCTGAGAATGACGTTCAACAAATGACTCCCTATTTTGCCAAATCACATTCATTCTCTTCATTGTAAAACCATGTTCCCCTGCAAATTAATGCACTGAAGAAGCAGGCTGAGAGAAGCCCAAGCACGGGTCAAAATAATTACTAGGAATTTAGCATAACACATGAGCTCCTCTCGGAGTTTTCTGGTCCAGGAACAAATGTTTGCTCTGCTGTTGACTCCCATGAACAACTCTAGATCATAACCTGTCACTGACACACTCGTGTATGTCTGCATCTGGAACAGCATTCTTGAACAGTAACTTTACTTCAGAGCACCGCAGCTTTACGTAACAGTCTTTTCAAGATCTTTATTGCCTAGAAATTAGGACTTAAAGTACATTGACCCCGGCTCACACAGCAAACTTGTTTTCTTGCCTAGTTCCCTAAGAATATTCACAACATTATTTGATAATAAATTGCACCAAAAAGGGGATCTAAAACCAAAACTAATTCAGAGCTGCGCATCTGCTGGTTTTCAACCAAATGTGCTACAGCACCTTCTTTTTCATGTGAAACAACTCCAAAGAGACTGAGCTGACAGCACTGACCACAACACCACATCACATGATCAGTCAGTGAAATTGTGCTGAATTTTTGGCTAGTAATCCCTCAATACCCAAACAAGAAGTGGCCCTATTCCTCTAAAATACAGAGCAGTGTGTTCACTTCTGGCTTCTCTAGTTCTCCAGCTCCTACTTTGCGTGGAATTTAGTTTTAGTAGCATGGATGCAGAGAAATTGCAACTTTTGTAGTAACCATTAACATCAACTTCCTGTTACTACTTTTCCACCGCATGAGTAGTGCCTTATGTTGTACTTTTCCTTTTGCACAGAGGGGAATACACATGCCAAGTCTGACACTATTAGGCTAATTTGGAAGAATGCATGTAGTGAATTCCTTTGATCCAGTCTGCAGCTGAGAGCCCAAGCCTGTCATCTGATTGTTGCCAAAGCGCTGAAGTTCCTGAATTTATTAACTTCAGCAGGTGTGTCAAGAAGCTGCCACTAAACAGTTCCCTGACTGAAAAAGGTGAGATCAATATCTTTGATACAAATCAACTTCTCCTACATGTACCAACTCCTCCACTTGAGTTTCTCTTTGTGTCAGCTTGACAGGGAAGGACAGCGGAGCAGCCAGGCCAGTGCTGGTAAGAGATTCCTCCACTGGCACAGTTTGTGTGCCTCAGTAACCAGCTGCTTTCACTGGCAAGGAAACCTCTGCTTCCCCCAGTAGGGCAAAGATGCCTGAATTCATGGATTTTTTTATTGCCTTCAGCACAGCTGTCACAGACATGTGCTGTAATTCTGCTATTGTCTGTTTACATGCAGCTGAAAATCTGCCCCACACTTCGGGTGCTTAATATTCTGTCTCATAAAGCATAAAGGGATCCACTGTGGATTTCTATTCCATATATAAGGAGGAAGCCCCCCCCCGCCCTTTTTTTTTTTAATATATAGAGGAGGTTATTTCATACCCTTTTACAGTATTTTCCGACGGGCAGATCTTGAATAGTGATGGTTTTACACAAACTAACAGCTAGTGCAGCACAGGCCTCAACATGTTAGATCAGCCTAACGTTCTCTGAAAAAAAGCCACTGCCATATTTCATTGTCAGGAAACAGCAAAGAGTTTAAGAAGAAATAAACTCAGCAAAATGGTCTTAACAAAACTGACCTGGACTGCACTTAGAGTCACACCACCATAATAGTTATAGTTCATTCCTCTGTTAACCAGATAGATAATTTGCAGGTATAATTACAGTTAAAATACATGGAATTTTGAAAATGTATTTTTTCTCCTTTCTCAAAAACTCCCATCTTCTTTGGAACTGTTTGCTAGTATGCCCATGAAGAGACTGGTTTCACTAGCTGGAAACAAATTTAAATTTATTTAGTGGGAAAAAAATCCATAAAATTAATAATCCTTAAGATCATTTTAAAAAGATGGATTATAATTTTTAAAAATCATTACCTTCCACAGGATGTAACATTCAGATGCTTTTAGTACATTTCTGTGCAGGAGACACATATCTGAATTTTATTCTATTCTTGTCTTAATATTTGCTTCAGAGGTATTTACTTTAATGTTTCTACTTCTTCTGGCTTATACACCTTAGCACAAGGCCTCCTTCAGACATTAGGCATTAGTTCAAAACGAAACATATCATATGGGAAAGCCATCAGAAAACCAGAGAACACCCCATCCACACAAACTATTTCTCCCCTTCCCAAACTTCTCCAAACAAAAAACACCCCATCCACACAAATTATTCTTGTCCTTCACAGATTCCCCTGCTCTGCTCAGTTTAGCAGAGGCATCTCTTGGGTAGGTATCATCGAGTCTGACAGCAAACCCATCACTGCCCAGTCCACCACTAAACCACGTCCCCAAGTGCCACATCTACACTTCTCTTAAAAATCTCCAGGGACGGCAACTCAAACACTTCCAGGGACAGCCTACTCCAGTGCTTGACAACCCTCTCAGAGAAGAAGTTTTCCCTAAAATCCAGTCTAAACCTCCCCTGAAGCAATTAAGGGCATTTCCTCTCAACCAGTCACTTGTTACCTGGGAGAAGGGACTGACCCCCACTTGCTACACCCTCCTTTCAGGTGGCTGTAGAGAGTGATAAAATCTCCCGTAAGCCTCTTTTTCTCCAGGCTGATCTCCCCCAACTCCCTCAGCTGCTCCTCAGACTTGTGTTCCAGACCTTTCCCCAGCTCTGCTGCCTTCTCTGGACTCACTCCAGTACCTCAGGGTCCTTCTTGTGAGTAAGGAGTGTGGAGCAATTCTTCACTACAAGCACATTTAGCATTCTCTGATTCTTAATTTCCTGCTAAGAAACACAGCTCTATTAACCTGATTCTATTCTAGAAAGAAATTATTTCCTTGAAATAATAAATATGGGAGAGCAGCAAGTTTTCTCTGTTTCCTCCGGGAATTTGCAGTTTTGTAGCCTGACCTTGTTTACAATTTGACCCTGTTCACACTGATTCATGTTTTGCATTTAAATCTCTTCCTGCGTTAGCTGTAACTCACATAATGTATCTATATGTTGTGTTTCTATTCTCACATTGGAAATATAAACTCCTTTGGACAGGGATTAAATCCTCAGTAGGTGTTTTAATGCTTCCTGGCACGCAGGAGTTCCAGTATCCTTCCTTAGCAGAACAAATGAACACCTCCCTTAGTGAAAATGCATGTCCTAACCTTTCACAGCTATTTATAGCTGACCTCTCGCCCTGTGCTGCCTCTGCTCATAATAGCTCTCTTCTCTTGTTCTCTCCAAAGTTTCCTACTCATCCCAAAGGCCTGATGGATCCAGGCTGCTGAGAGCTGCATATGCCTGCAGTAATCTTTGGGACGGGGAGCTGCTGTGCCTCACAACAGCCAAGGACCTTACTCACAAACTGCAGGTCCCTTAGAGTTATCCAGTATTTAGTTATGGAATCCTTCCACTTCCAGGCTACTCATTTGCACAGCATTTATACAAACTGAACTCTTAGACCTTGAGCTCTCTGAAATTAATGAAGACCTTGATTTTTTTTTTTTTGATTGATGCACATGGACAGAATTTATGTATTAAAAAAAGTTCAAAGGATTATTCTATTTGAACTAATGATGAGAAAAAAGTTACACTTTATGCAAAACACATGCATATTGTCCAAACCACATAGGTGCATACAGAAATACTGATTATTGGCTATACTCAGTGAATATATTAATTTTCATTTTTGACTATGCTCAATGCTATTTAAAAAAGTATCTCCAAGCTTTCAATCTAGTTAAAGGCCATAACATATTACTTAAGTAAGCAATTACATACTGCAAATTATTACTAGCACGTGAGTAAAACAAAGAGCTCGTGATCAAATGAATAGGTTAAAGCCTATTTATTGACAACATTACCAAATATATAAGGGTATAAAAATATTCTCAAAAGCTGAAGTAACCTCACAGGTTCATAAGCAGAAAATTCATGTGAATAATAATAATGAATTCTGGCTCAAGTTTTTAAATCTAGGAAATCCATTTCCATAGTCATAATATTCCAACCACAACACACTGTGTGGATCTCATGTAACAGTGTTGTTCTTTCTTTTACAAAAGGCTCCCACTTTTAATTTTCATGAGAGGCACAACACAATTTACACTTCAGTGATGTTTCAAAACCCTAAGTCGCCCTCCCTCTGACATTTCCCATTCCCCCATCCTCCCCTGTGGTATATTCCCTGTTAACCTCAAAGGAACAGCACTTTACACTCCATCTTTTTGAATTCACTTTGCTTGATCTTGAGCAACCACAGACAAGACACAGTATACCAAGACAAATTCTCACCAACTCTTTGTGCAATTGTGCTTCTTTCCTGGTGAAATCCCCTGCTGAACAGGTAATAATTTTGTCTCTCTCAATCACCTATGATCCACTAATACACTTTCTTGTTCCTCTCTCATTTCCTATGAAAACATTCCCACTACTGGTAGGAAACTTGTTAATTTCAAGAACACAAACTTTTATCTGGAGATGAAATGTAACAATACTGCAACTGTGACACAGCTGAAGGACATCCAGTTTAAAGGAAGCAAACAAACACTGAGCCTCCTCCTCTCTCACAGTGCCACTCAATTCGCAGTAATGAAGAGAAAAGACACTAAGGACCCAGCGCTTCAGACTGTTTTCTTATTATTCAAGTTAAACTGCAATATAGAATGGGAAAACAAAGCTAAAGGAAGAGTTGAAGCCCACTAACAACAGGGAAAGGTCATGCCATGTTTCCCAGTATCAATACCAATTAAAAAAACCAATATCACTTGAGAAATAGAAATGTTTCTAATACAATCACTAGCAATCCAAATTCCATACACCACCATAAATAACATTTCCCAGCAGCTCCCTACAACTATTTCTGGTGAAGTCATTATTGCAGTATCGCTCTGCCAGAGCTGTTAGAGGCAATGTGGGCTGACACATCTGTGACGGGAGGCTGCAGCACCCAGATGTGAGTGACAACCCACAGACTCACCAGGACTGAAATAGAACAGTGCTGGGCACAAATTGCTTCCGATCATAGCCCTTGTCTCCCTCCAAGACTGTGCAGCTCTTCCCAGGGCACCTAAAACATTTTCTTTATTCATCTTCCTACCAAAATTATTCAGACACGACTGTACTCTCCCAGTAAAGGTCACATAACTAAAGAAGTTAAAAACTTAGACCTTTTTTTTTTTTGATATCTTGAACCATCTTTCAGAAAACCTTGAGCCAAAAATGCATAATACAAACACCACCACAAACGTGGAACAGCAAATATGAAATTAACAAATATTTTGAATAAGCAAAAATATTGTGGCAGATAAAAGCAAGCCCTAGCTTTTAATCTCTCAAGAGAAAATCAGTATTTTGGTTCTGTGGCCAGATTTAAAATTCAGAATATATAAATTTGAGTTGAAATAGCAACATCTTTTTACTGTCCAAGTAACAGATGTGGTCCCTGCCTCAAGTCTAAACAGTTACTCTTGTAAAAAGGCTTTTTATGCCTCTCATTCATTTGGATTAGACTTTTCCTATTTACTCAATAATAAATTATTCAAGCATTAAACCATCTTGCTATTTTTTCATGGAAGCTGTTGGGTTGTATTTAACTTTACTTCATTTGTCCTTAAGACATTATGACACCACATTCACATTTTTTAAAATAACTGTCACTGAAATGAGTTAAATAAGGAGATATATACAATACACATCCTTTACATTACTAAAACCAGCCATGCTTTCATCCTTTCTAGTTTATGTTACACTACAGGGGATGAACCCAATGCAAGACAAGAACATGTTAAAGCTTTGTGACTGTTTCATTGACTTTCCCTTGAGATAATGTTCCATGGAGGCAATTACGTATTGCTTCTTTCCTTTCCGATCAGATTGGAATACACTTATGAATTCTAAATATTAGTAGTTAAATATTAGCATTCTGTAATAAAATTCTGTGTCATTATAGTGGACTAATGAAAATGCTGGTATGCAGGTTTCAAATAAGTATACTTCTTTTACAAATTCCAGAACACTGAAGTAAAGAAGCCATCTTCCATAACAGAACATTTCAGCCCCAAATTATTTACTTGCATGTGCATACAGTCACAAGTTCCAGCTCAGCCTTTTAAGTACCAACAGCTCATTCCAGCTGAGATATACATATTAATTTTTTATTCTCAAGTATACCTTTATTAATAAATATCTATGGAGACTTGCTCCCTCACACTGCTCTTCTGGAGGACAGAGGAAAAGTGTCCACACAAACACTGTTTCTATAACATGACATTAATGGAGATAAGAGTTCTTTGCTGGATCTGCACTCCATCAGTATGATTTCAAAGAGCCTTTCAGGTAGAGTCCTGCTAACTGCATTTTTGGCAAAACATGGGTGCTTTTTATCTATTCAGAAACATACACCAAAAAATTCTACCAACCCACTATGATTTTGTTTCCATATATACATTCTTTCCCTTGGACTGGCTTTTTCCCAGGCACATTTAATGAAACAATCTGAAGTATTATTCATACTGGTCAAAAGAAATCAGACTCCTTTTTTTTTGTTTTTTTGGGTGGAATGTCCCTGGCATTATCAAAAAACATCTTTAAAAAGCCACTGGGGGACGGTTTGTCCTTGGATAGAGTGTGTAGAGTGTGCAGCTGCAGAGCAAGAGAAAGAGAAAACAATCAATGCTAGCTGATATCAATAGAAATCCCCATTAATAGCAGTTTCACGGCAAGACGTTTGTACATGGTCATCATTCACTTCCTTAGGGAACAGACTTCAGGATGAGGAAGCTGGACAGGAATCCATCTGTCAGGGGGTCAGGAACCAAAGAGAACCACAACAACTCCACACAAACTTCCTTCCCAGCACAAGTAATTATAATGCAATCTGGTGAGGCAGAACCCTGGCTAGAGTGTGGCAGCTGAAACCACATAAAAACACTCTGCTGTCTTTAAAAGATGTGGAATTCCCTTGCTTAACGTATTGACCTTGAACTGTTCATATTTGAGAGGTTGTTTCACATCTCCACAATCCTCAGATGACATTTCCTATTCACTGCAAGCCTGTTCATATTGCTGCGCCCAAAATGTCCAGCGCTGCTCTTGAATAATTTTTCGTACACCCCATTAAAATTATAATAAATTTTGAAGTTACTTTTTACCTTTTCTATAGTGATATTCCTTTAGAATTCTGGAAGCCGAATGTTAACTCCCCTGCAAGATTTTAAATTTCCATCTTTGGTTAGCAGTGATTTCCTTTCATCCCTGTTTTTCCTAGGAGAACATGATGTAATACCTCCATCTCAGTGCAGGCCAGTGCTGCTGCACCAGCACAATGAGGGCTGTGCCAGGGCACCTCTGGGGAAAGGGTTTGTAATTAACTACACTGCCACAGCTGAGAGGGCACAAAGAAAGCCTTTGTGGGGATTTCAGGAACTCTCCACCTATCTCTTAGTCAAAACCCATTTTTGCTTTCTTTTTATGCTAAGTATGTACATTCAGAAAAACATTCCACCCCATTTTCTGCACTAGGAAATTGTATTAGTGCAAATAATGGGACAGAATATGAACTCAGGAGGCCATCACAGCTTCCACCATGGTTACAAAACATTTAAGGTGGCTGTTATTGCTGAGATAGCCAAGCTTGGACTGAACCTTCTAACACTCAATGTCTATTCAAAAAACAACACAAATCTCTCTGTAAGCATGTCTGTGGAAGACATTGTCTCTTTGTGGCCAAACTACTGCTTTCATTTAATACTGAATTCTAGTGCATCTACAGTTGGTAGCAGAATTTATTCCCATCCTCTGTTGATGATTTTTTTTCAAATATACATGATTACATTTTTTTCGTGAAAGAGAGGACAGGGAGTAAATAGGACTGAAAGAGGGAATCCAAATCTTTGTCTCTGCTGGGTGTTCTTATAAATATTACACATGTACACATGCATGCATATAAATTCACACAATATGTATATTTTCTGCTGATTAGTCAAGTAACCCAGCAAAGAAATGTAGTATGGCCTTCATAAAAAAGCCTTCAGGGTTTTTGCTGTTACCTTATGCCAATTGTACAAGCAAGGTACACTTCTTTGAGTTGTGACCAGGTTTCTAAAGGTTAAGTAAAGCCAAGAAGGGAAATTGCATTGAAATATTTAGGATTATTCCCATCATTAATTTGACCCAAATATTCTATAAACCAAACATCTGGATCATTCACTTCTGTTTGCTGGTAGGAGGTTCCAGGTCACTCAGGCTTGTTTGCAAACCTAAATGGGCCCAATTCTAAAGGTTTGTCAAGGTTGGTTTACAGAAGCCGAGGTTTCCCTGCACCTCAGAGAACTACTAAAGTATAAATATTCATGCTTCTCATTATACTTTTAAGTGCGGAAGTTTACATTCAAATTTCCTGTATGGGAATCTATAGAAAGCCTGAACCAAAGAGCTTTTTATTGCCTGTAAAATTAATAATGAGAGGCAAATTGAAGTACAGATCAAATGAATACTCATCTTTATAAGCAAATGACAGATTAATTTTGAAAATATAATTTTAAAGCCAGAATTTACTACTGTATATTTTTATAAAAAGGTGAACTGATAAAAGGAAAATATCAAAATCTAGGTGTTAGAAGATTTTTGTCATTTTAATGTCCACTATTAAATTCAAGTAGTTTCCTAAAACTGAAGAAAATTTCTTTCCTGCAGATAACATTTTAAAGTATTGGAGGATTTTGTACTGTTTACCCAAATCATTTGGTAGCGCTCTTTTCGGTACCTGTGGGTACCCATACAAACTTATGTACCCACATCCTCTATTTTAATCCCTGTACTCAGGTTAAATGTCAAGATTAAAGGCAGATCTTAAGACGACACGTAATCTCCTTTACAATGTGGGTATGGAGCCACTAATCTCAAATTTGTAATCAAATCAAATTTGTAAGACATATTCCTAAATCTTCTTAGAAATCAGGGCTTAAATACCTCAACTCTAATCTTGAGCAAAAGCTGAAAAGTGTGTGTGCTTGTAACTGTTCATGGACTCCAAGTTAACCAAAACCGACGTGACCATATGAGCTCAGCATTAAATCTGAACTAAAATCACTGGCTTATTCTGCTATAATTCCTATTATATCTTCTATTATTCTATAATATTCCTATTATAACTTCTATTATTCTCACATGAAATTTAAAATAACGAAGGCTTCTGCAGCTTTTGCTGCATCCCCAGTACTACAAACACATTCTGAAGAAGCCTGGGTGTTACTTTGGTCATTGTAAGGCCCTGCAGTTCCTGCTAGGCTTCATGGAAAAACTCTTTGTCCAGTTCAGATATCCCTAGAAAGTTGCCTGGAAGAATTTATCTCCTTGTCATTTTACATGGAAAAAACTACAAACTTGCTATTAGATCCATTGCTACTAAACAGATCCCTGGAAGCTGCAAAACATCCTCCTAAAGAAAAGACTCACTAAGGTTACAGCCAAGGTTAGAGTGAAATCAATTCCAAGTAATATGAAAAGGTGCTCTGATTCCTTTAAGGAAACATTAAAGACTGAAGCAACACTCAAAAATAAAACGTTCAAAATAAATACAAAATAGATAAAAACAGAAAAATGTTTTAAGTGTTTAAACAGGTAAATTTCTTAAAAGGTAAAAGCACTTCTGTTTATTTTCATAAAACCATAGAAAGGTGCCATTGAAAAAATTATAAATAAAATATTGCAGCAGAAGTCAAAGTCCCTGGTCACGTTTGGAGTAGAAGCACGTTTAATACAATTCAAACTGGAAACACAGCTTCTCAAAAATAGTACGGAAAGATTCTCCTTACATTACCAAATAATCACAAGAGTTTTCATAGCTAACAAAAACAGTATCAGGATTTATTTCACTATACTGCAAAACAAAAGTAAAGACCTAAACCCTTTTGCCTTTTACTGACAATTTTCACTCTAAGGGTAACTAAGCCCTGAATTCTGGAATAAACCAGGGCAATGTGCCAAGGCCAAGCCAACCCCCCATAGCAGGTTTTCAAACAGAAGCATTTGTCTCACATGGAGGCACTGCTCTGCACTGGCTACAGAGCTGGAGCTAATGCCATTAACTTCTTGTGTCACAGGACCCGTTCTCCACATCTTTTTCCACAGACAAGCTCCTCTCTTGATGTTTGTCCAAAGACCTGTCACCCTTCAGATCTCTGACACAAACAACATTATTCTTTAGCAGACTACAGGTTTATCTGATGAGGGGCTTTTGCAGGGTTGGTTTTTTTTTTCCAAGACAGTTCAAAAGTAATTTATTTATGCATCCTACACTCCAATTATCAAAGCAATACGTAACCTTGACAGCTCCCCGTGAACAACTCTAATTACACCACAAGTGGAGCCCCTGCCTTTACTACCAAATCTTTATATGGGGGTCCTGTCTATCCTTCATCAGCAAGACTTTCACTGTCCTGCCTGAAACTTCTGTTTCAGCTTCCCTTGATTAAACCATTTCTTGTCCAGTCTCCCCTCCCACCTCCACCTCTCTTGGCCAAGGTTGCTGCTGTGCTGTGTTTATTTTCTCCAGACTGGCCTCTGCAATCCCCTCTTCTCTGTCCTGCAGTGCTCAGCCAAAAGGCAAAAATGAGTTTCCCATGCCTTTTGAGGTTACCACAATGCATCTGATATCACATTTTTTGTGAAAGATTACATTTGCTTGTAGTTGCCATAACAAACTCTTAAATTCTAACTGCAAATAATGTCTTCAGACATAAGATTCTGGCAAGCTTATTTACTTTCTGCAGTGCAATAGGTGTGACAAGCTCCTTCACTTACATTGGAGGGAGAGCACACACGACAGCAAGTGAACACAGTTGATTTTCTTGACCTTCAATTTCCAATAATAGCTCCTAGCACAGAGGACTTCCTGAGAGCAGCTGTTGTTGTTCCACTGCTTTGCCTCTTCAGGTTTAATGGGGTTTTCATAGAATCTTGGAAGTAAGGCTTTGCTCAAAAAAGCCCCACAACTTCTCTCATTAAGCAAGGGAACTTCTCATCAAAGTAAAGTCAGTCATAGCCTATGTTTATGGCAACATTTTGGTACTAGGACTTCCTCCCTCAGGTAGAGAAAGGCATTAACTACCAGAGCCAGCTGCCTGTCTTGTAGATGAATGCCAACAAAACCAGGAATAGTTAAAATAGAAAACCTTGTAGTAAGCACCAGTATTTCACATATCTTTGATAAGCAAATGTCTTGACTACAGACAGTAAACACAGTTTTCCTGCATGACTTATTTCTTTAAACAAAACGAAAATGTGACCCAAATGAATTCCAAAACACCAGGAGTCCAAAACACCTTGGACTTGGAACAAACGCCTGAAAGTCTGTGCCTCCAGGGAGTGCTCTTTCTCAGAGTCTGGAGGCTGGGAGTATTTTCTCTGTGTTCTTGAAGGCTTTTATCTTAACCTGTGAGGAAAATCTTTCCTGTTTGCTTCACCAACTGCAGCTTGGGTGGCTACATTATCAATGTATTTTTCTTTCTTACTTTAAGCTTTTATTAAGAAGTATCTGTTGAGCTCAGTGAAAATACTGTTTTATAAGCATACATAATAATGTGTGATAAAAATTTAAACAGAAGATATGATAGACTGAATCATGCATGAAGCATGGAATGTAAGATAAAAGCATTTTACTGATTAGCACAAGTATTTCTTGCTGTTGTTCAAGTCTAAAAATTCCAATTATATTCAAATGCCTGGAGTTACACCAAAAATTTGCAGGAAACTACTTTCTATATAATTAAAATGAAAACAGTTGCAGATTTCTGGGCTAAAGCATCTCTGAATAGCTAAAACAAAATATAGAAGTCCTACAATGCTTTGTATCCAAGGTGAAATGTTAAATCTAAACCAGTTGATTTCCCAACTCTGTTCAACACCTGGATTGCATCAACATCCTTCCAGGAAATGCACAATAAAATCCTGCAGTGTTCTATCCACAAGTTCTGTTTCAACTCCACTCTGAAGGTGCCCATTTTCAGGTAGATAATGCATATGCAAAGTGTTATTTAGATTTCTGTTATCTGCCACAGCTAAACCTAATCTGCAACAAATTTATAAGTACTATCCTTCAAAATCCTCATAGTTTTCCTATTCATGTATATCACTGCTCAGGCTTCACAGGATACTGTCTCTAGTTCTTGCAAATTAATATTGCACATGATTGTGTCTTAGGACCAGTAATTTCTATGAAATTGAACTGGATTTTAGTAAATTTCTTTTTTAGTTTCACAAAGGCAGACAGCATTCCCTCAACCCCCAGCATCTCACAATCAAGCAGAGAGCTATTCAAGCTTGCCTTCTCACTCCTTTGTCTTTAGTGCTGATAATGGAAAATAAATCTTCCTTTCATCTACTGTTTGTTACATGTTTTGTTTCAGCATTAGTATTTCTTGTACTCTTCCCCCCCCCACCTTTTTTTTTTAATTTCAGCTTGAACAGAACCGTTCATTTAAATTTTGTGCAAAACAAGCACTGCGTTTGTTTTGGTAATGAAGTTAAGAGAGCATCCTCTATTAAAAGCTCTGAGTAGCTCCAGGAACCACCAGTGAACAGGCAGAACAGCACTGTGAGATGTACCTAGCCATGATATGAAATAAAATTTGTAACTCATTAACAGAAATAATTAAGATTAATGTGCATATTTTGGCATATTTGTGAATATAATTACAGAAAGAAGCTATAAAAATCAAGCTAGAAATTAGAATGGATCATTGAATTAAAATGCAGGGTTTTAACAAGTTGTCTGAAATGAAGATTTTGTTAGAATGAACTCATACATAGTAAAAACTAATCTATGATTAACATAAAGCTTCCATGGTTACAATACCACCCAACAGTACTCACAGCACAAGGAATACCTTTACATCACTCAAATTTTTTGAGCCACAAAAAACATCAGGAAGAGTTGCTAAGGCTTTCCTGCTTTTTAGTCTGGAACTACTGAGGGTTTAGAAAAATGATATACATAATGAAACAAAGCTAGAAATTGGTTGTAGCTTGCAAAACACAGGTTGCAGTGGAATTTATCATTTCTTGGAGAGGTTTTTCATGGCAGGTTAGAGAAAGAGTGAAACGGTTCCTTATTGTTTACATGGGAAGGGAAACAATATGCATAATATGCATGAAGGCAGAGACTTGTGAATAAACAGGTATGGTAACTGTACTGCAAAATAAAGGTCTGAGGGATTATAAGTTTCTGCTGTTGCTGCAGGAACAGTATATAAAGAAAAGAGCACTACTGTCAAACCAAAGATGAATCTTACATCACTGGAGCATTAAAAAATAGTTACACTAAATACTTGCAATAGTTGAAACTGGAATGACAGCACACAGTTCCAGAGCCATCTCCTTTTTAGAGAAAAGGCTTCCCTACCAGCACAGTGCTTTACAGAAATGGCCTCCTTCTGTAGGTGGGTGCTTTGTCCGCAACAGCCACTTTCCAGATGCACTTGGTTCACATCTGCATAGCCTCAGAAGGTGCTACTCATTTATTTCTTACAGGTGTTTTGTGAAAAGTTACACTGGTTTTCTTCTGAAAGAGATAGGAAAAGAATAAAGAGAAGCAACTGGCTTCAAAGCTGGGTAAGAGCCAACACCTTATGCAAAGAAAAACATGGCCACTGTGTGATGTGGAAGGGAAATACCCTGAGCCAGGGCTGCTCCTCTTTCTGCAGGTTCAAAGGTGTATGAAGACAATCAAATCAGTGCATCTGGATACAGAGAGGAGAGAACAAGAAATGCAGGATGGAAGGAACCAGAGTAGTTAGGCACTGTCTGCCAAAAGCAGCAATTGCAAAGGGAGAAGTGGTAATTAGGGACAGCCATAACCATCTCTTCTATCTGGAGAAGCCATCAGGCACCCTGGTTACAGCGTAGGCACTAATTACAGTAATGAGGCTGCAGCACATCTCCATCACCACTCAGTGGCAGGATGTGTCTGCTTTGCTCGCCCTCGGCCCCTCCGGCAGCGGGCTCAGCCTTGCTCTCAGGCTCGCTGAGCTCTGAGTCAGCGCTGGCTGAGCCAGTGCGAGGCAAGGCGCAACCTGAGACTGCAACTCGAGAGCTTTTAAAGAAACTCTGCTCATGCCGTTGCTGTAACAGAATGGACAGCTGTTTCACTCAATTAACTCTTGGGGCAACCTCATGTACAATTTGAACTGATCAGACCTGTCAAATATTCAAGCTGATCCATTCAGCTAAATGACTAGCAAGTGCTGCTCATTCGTTTTGTGTGAGCCTAGATGGAATCCAAAGTGTCAAACTGATGTGTTGATACATTAGGATAGGGAATGACAGAAATCTACTCTTAATCAGTGAAGCTTGCTCATTTCCCTGAAGCAGAACCCCCTTTTAAGAAACTAATAGCTGGTCCGGCCCTCAGCAACTACTGCTGCCACTCATCTGCAAACATCCTTCATCTTCAAGAGTGGACACCTTTATTAAGTTGTTGTTCTAGCAGAACAGATGCTACTCATTAACTTTACCAAATTATTAATCACATAGCACTAGAATGCTTTTCAGATACTCATATATCCCTCCTCAAAAAACCAAGTAAAGACAGCTTTATTGTTGACCAGCATAAGATTCAAAATCTTTTCTCCAAAGTTTTGAAGAAAAACCAAATTATTTTCATATGAGATAAAGACCATTCTTTGCATCAGCACATGACATTTTAGGGACTGTTTGTCACTTCAGGAACTGCTGTGTAGACCTCCATTTCTTTCACAACACGCTGGGAAAACTCTGGCTGATACAGAATGCCTGCAGCAAAATTAATCACCAACAGAGAAAAGCTGCTGCCGTGCTGTCCCTTCTTTAGACTCCATATTGACTTCTCAAAATTTCATTTAAAAATGTTTATTCTTGTACAGAACATTGTCCAGGGCTATGACCTTATTTATCTGAGGACACATGGGTCCCTTATACTCTCCAATCACAGGTTCTCTATAGCTTAGTCTATTCATTATGCAAAATAGAAATAGAAGTTGGAAGATAGCGCAATCTTGGTAAATTCTACCTTATGGGGGCTGCTGACTTAGACATCCAGCAGCCTGTTCAGTACCTAACAGAAAGTAAAATGGTTTGAGGATTTTCTTCAAGCTTTCAAGTGCATCCAAAAACATTCTTGGGTGCTGCCTGTGTTGCTCTTCCTTGAACTGAACTTGTTACACATCATTATCAAAAACTTTTTGGCGAGACTTATTGTACTTCGATATAGAGAAAAGACTGAAGAATAATTTGAAGTAGACAAGTAGACAGTATCACTCCACACTTTGAGTGACTGGACTCAAAAGAAGGCTACCATCAAAAGGCAGAAAAGGCAAGAGCAAGGGTTCACAAGCTCATTGTAACGATGACAGGATATAGAACAATAAACTGTTAGCAACGATGGATGTATTTGAAAGTTTTAGACTTCCTGACTCAGCACTGGGTCTTTGGACCTTAACATCATATTATCTTGAAATCAAAGCAAGAAGGGAAACCTCCATTAGTTGCATCTTCTCAACTGAAAACATTAAAGGTAACAGCACACACACACCAGCACATCCAACTGCAGTGTAATACTGACCAATTTCCCACTCAATGCTTTTAAGGCAAAAAAAAAAATTTCTCTGTTACTTTCCCTCTTGTTCTTTGTTCTATGGTACATCCTTGCTTAAACTGCTTCCTCCTTTCCTCTGTTTTTTTTTCCAGTCTCATCACAGCTCTTTTCCAAGACCCAGCAATGACATCTCCAGGGGAAACTGCTTCTAAACATGCTGAAGAGAACCAGCATACAGCAGTATGGTTCTTTCTTCCTCCATTAGTTAATTGAACTGTTTTTCTAAATAAGGCTCTTTTATAGCTATAATAACTACAAAGTACTGACCAAAACCAATAGTTACCTCAAAGGAACAGTTTTACTAAGTTACCTCAGAACAGCCAGCACTAATCTCCCAGAAATTCACATTACAGCTCCCACCACATATCTGCAGTTATAAATAAATAGTACTGCAAATATTTGGAACAACTACTATTTAATCAGTGTGGGAAATTTGGGATTAAAAAGATCTCTATGAAATCGATAATATGCATATAAAAGGCCTGCATAACTTTAATGTGTAAAATTAATATAGAGGCATTACAAAGATGTTAAAGCTTGAAGAATATAACAAAGACAAAAGGTCAGGTGCAGCACAAGACAAAAAAGGCTAAACTGCACTAGCTAAAAGCCAGAGTCACCCAACCCGAGTGAAAATATGGTTTCCATGCAACTTTGGGATCTCAGTAACTTTCCCTTCAAGTCTCAAACAGATAAAGTCTACCCCATCCTCAAACCTGGGGCTGGCAACTCTGATCATATATTCATGGAGTCTTCTGGCCTGAAGACCCTTCCTGAACTGAGGTGATCTGAAGGCATCATCCAGTCAGTTCTGAATCATCAACTTTCAACCACACCATATCAGAATTTGATTTTTTACTAGAACTAACCAGCAAGCACCTGTAATAGAACATCACACATTTGATGCTCGATTATGTGCCATTTATGGGTTTTAACAATTCTGACTTAGAGCTCTCTTGAACTTTTAAAACACATAGGCAATAATTAGCATAAGTCCAAGAATCTCTTCAATTTGGAAAACACCTTTAAAGAGTTACTGAATTTTATTCAAGTATAAAGTACAATAAACTGTCTTACAAGCCAAGGTTGTTTCCAGAAAGTTCAACTAGGTTAAAAAAAGTCAGGTAAAACATGATAAGCGTCCCACAGAATACCAGCTTCTCTGCAGTTTCTGAATACCAAATATTGCACATGATATCTGTGAAAGTGAAAAGAACAGTTTTCTATCCATTTCCATACCCTTAATCTCACTTCTACACAATCTGTGTGAGAAACACGAAAACTTGCAGGTTTTCCAACATCTTGATTTAGTGCACTTGAGATAAGAGATTTGACTACTGACAGGGAAGAAGTCGTACATCAGGAAGCTCCACATCCTCCAGTACTGTCCATTTTCCAAGGATCCAAACCCCCAGTCTGAGATTTTGTCTGAGCCATCCACAGAAACCCTTGTGCTGTCAGAAAGTTGTGGGCAGAGCCACACAAGACAGAGATAAAACCCACTTCGCAGGCAGAACGATTGGAATGGACACTGGTAACACTGGTACCTGCTCTGGGGTTCGACAGGGAAAAACCCACACCAGCATGGCTAAGGTATAAAAACAGTAACAAATTAAGAGACAAGGGTAGAATGTGGCAAGGCAACAACATCACAAATCTACTTCAGAAAGCAGGAGAGCCAACTCTTCCTCTCCTGAGTGATGCCTGCCAGCAATAGCTCTTTGGGCATCTTATCCAAAGCAAGGAGCATACTAATGCTCAGCCTAGGAGATCATTAAATCCCAGCTATTTATTGGCTTTCACATCCAAAAGGCAAGTGTTTTATATCCAAATTGTGCATTCCCTGCCCATAGACTCTCTTTTTCCAGATACATTCAGCTATGCCAAAAATTATCCAAAAAGGGAGGGTAAAAAGACCAAATTTCCTAACCAATTAAGGAGATTAAGGCATTCAAATTTTAAAAATAGATTTAAATCCTCATTGAACTAGCGACTATTAGGAAATTACATTTTTAGTATCTACCATGTCCCTACTATAATTCTTACACATCTAACATGGAAAATTTGTCCATAAAGCTACTGTTTTTCAGAAACCAACAATAAGGCCACTACAAGACTGTAAAAGAAATACATGACCAGCTCTAGCCATGAATAAGGTCACAATATTGCTGAATCCCACAGATACTAACAATTTGCCTTTTATCTCTGGTTTCAGAGGGAGTAAATGAAACACGCAAATTAAATACATTAAGAGGTACAGGGACATTAAGAGGTACAGGGTCTAAAATCACTATGAATTTTTATTACAGCATTGCTTTGACAACTAAGGAGTACAGTACAGTAGAGGAAGAAATTTCTTGCTTTTCTTTCTCCTTCCTGAGGGAAGGAAAGTTATTTTGTGATAGCTGAGTTTGAGGAATCTGGCCCTATCTGAATGAGAACAATATTACAAGTAGTAGAAAAAAATTTTTACACTTCACAATTAAATTACAACCAACTGTTGCCATCTGGCAACACCATGCACAGTGCTCATCTGAAAGTTTTAGATGAGGGCTGAGAACAAGTTTGGAAAACATAAAGGCAATTTTTTACTTCTTTAGTCTAAAATACTGCATTATGCATTCATTTAGGACTGGACAGCTATCAGTTTGTTAAGGGTTTTCAGTTGTTTTTCTGAAAGTTTTTTATTCTTTAGATCTGCCAGAGGTTGTAGATGGAATCATCTGTTATGGTCCAACATTTGGAAAAGACCCTGCCTTGAAGAGAAATTGGATTAAACATAATGAAACTTTTGCAGAAATTCCAACCCTTACGTTCTCCTAAGGACCTCACTTATATTCACATTTATATTCACTGGGAGAGCCAGTGCTTTCTCAAGTCATAAATATGTAAGGCCAGTTCTCCCCAGGTTCTTTTACACCTAATCAGCTCACTACAGGTTTGTGTGTTACCATACTTTTGCAAAGTAAGAGTTTGCTCTGCACACCTTTTTACCCTGCACAATTATTTCTTCTTCATGCTTTTTTTATCCCCAGTTAGTGATGTATAGGATTTCTTCACTGATAAGCTGAAACAAATCAGCTGCTGTAATTCTGCTGCCATACAGCAGATCAGTGTACAGCAAGGCTTTCTGTGTACTATCTGCTTTGTGGCTTACAAAAGGGTGCAAGTGGTCATCAAGTGCTCTGAGGACTAGAGCAGGGGTCAGGGGAGATATGTGAAGCAGGTTATTCCCACACTAGAAGCAAGAACCCAGTAAATAAAGATACAGAAATATCACTGAAGTACCTTGCAGTGAAGTTACAATGAGAACTGCGAGATCACCAATCTGTCACTAAAACCAAATCTCACAACTGCATCAACTTTTATAATACAGAGAATTACTGATCCTACTGCACTGTGTACCAATGACCCAACACCACCAGCCCCAGTTGTTTCACTGGGCCAGAAGAAAGCAGCCCATTATCAGGCATGGCAGAAACAGCAGGGCCCTGAAGGTGAGTTCAGCACTGTAGGACGTACCTGGAAAAAGGAGACAAGGTTCCCTGCTTCGCCTGCACTCTGCACCTCATTTTACTATTCTATTCAGGCTGGATAATTTCTGGCTTTTACTGAGACAAGATTTAACATACTATCATCAGTCTGGAGCTCTTCTTGACGATCTTGAAGCACCAGTATGAGTTTACTCTAAAAGGTTTAGAAGTACGGGCATTATTTAGTTCAGTTCCTTAATATATCTAAAAGCACACCATTAGAACAGCTGAATCTTCCCGATTCTGCTTTTAAGAAAAAATTGTTCTTGCTTTTTGGAAGTTATTTCTATATTACACTCCTTTTCCACTTCTTAATTTTAGTTTAGTTTTAGCTTTCATTATATATTTTAATTTCTTAACAACACTTAATTACGCTATCAGACGTTTTATAAACCTCATATTGAGTAACACCTAAAGAGCATATTATGCTATTTGTGATATTGGGTAGCACCCTTGGGAAGAAGGAAGAGGGAAGGTTGAACTTCAGAGAGTTCTATTCCTTATATATGAAGCACTCAGTCCTGCTCACTGTGCTAAGCCTGAAGTCTGAGTTATACACATCCTTTTTCAGTTTAAAATTTATTTTCTCGTTGACATTTAAAAATATGAAAAGGCAAAAACCATTGTAATGGCAAAGGAAGTGAAGGTAGGAGCCATTTCACCACCAAGCAAGCAGCAACAACCTGATGCACAAAGAAGTACTGCAGGATATCGTGTGAAGGACAGAAATGCCTCCTAGCATCCTAAAACAATACATTCTTTTCCATTTAAGAAGAGAAAAAGCACTTCAGTGCAAATCCAAACCACTTTTCTTTCCTTGCAGTAGCAATCCAGTTACACTAGTATCTTTTATGTGCCAACTACAGACATTTTACTTAATTTTTTCATTTTAGGTGTTACTCCAACAGAAAAGATGGTTACCCAGCTTTGGGTTGAGATGCGTATTTATTTTGAGTAATTTTTGTTCTGGTATTTTCACAGCTCGGAGTGGAGAAGGTGAGCTTAGCCAACAGACAAGTAGAAATACTTTCTGCATTTGCATCAGTAGAAAAACACTGACAAAGTTTCTGTGGGTATATCATCCTTCCTGAACAGTTTATCAAGAAAAAGGAACTTGAAAATGCAGTCTTGTCATATTTGGGCAAACTTTCTTAAATACAGTGTGCAGTTTCCATTAGCATCTAGCACTGTTTCTAGTGAAGTGATTCCCCGATATTTCCCTGGCTGTTTTACCACTGCTAAGTGACCTAAAATTCTCAAAATTATTTCCTCAGTTTAGCATCTAAATTAGAACCTGTTGTTGCAGGCTGTGTCTTACTGTGACATCATGAATTTCAAATTTAATGTTTCATATTATTTCCCTATTTCACACTGTTAAAAAGTATCACGCAGCTGTAGATAGCATCAGCTTTGACTAACCAGGAAAGGAAGCAGCAAACTGGATTATCAATATATTAATTCTTTCCTGCTGCACTGAGCACCAACAGTAAAAGCACATGACCCTGAAGAGCCTGAGGTACCTCAGCTTCCAAGCAAAAACTGCTTAGCACTTTGTTCCCTTAATCTACTATTAATTCATTTTCAGGAATCTTCTCTCATCAAATACTGGGAAGCTGACACATTCTAACTTTGGAAAATGCTGGTTTTTCTTTGTAGTTCCCCACCTGTGAAACAGAAATGGCTGTCGCACAAAGGCACCCAGGGAACAGCAACACACTTGTGCTTGGTGCTTACACTTGGCCAGCTGTCGTCTCTGTTTTCAATAATATACTGGCTATCTAGTAAGGATTAAATATTAACAATAGTATCTTATTCCTTGACTGGATCAATCTGTTTCAGTCAGAGGAGGAAAGTTCAAGAAGAAAGACAACAGCAAGTGCATCAGAGTCAGAGAACAAATTCCTGCAGTCAAGCACAGGGTTTTTGAAGTTCCTCTGGATGTATCAGGTTTATCTTCCTCAAAAGTTTCACACATAACTCCATTTGCTTGAATTTTAACACAGAATCCACAAATCATTTACATGCTGCTGAAATTTATCAGTGGTATAAATACGAAAATGAAAGTTTGCCTGGTTTATACTAGTCTGTGCACTTTTATTGTCTATATCTGACTGAATAAGCATCCATAGCACTCCTCAAATGATATCCTATGCACAAAGCTGTTCTATCAAAAATAAACATACTAAAGCAAACAGCAAGCTAAAATCAGATTAAATTGATTAATCATTTTCCTAAATTGTACCACTGCCTGAATTTGAGGGGGAAGAGAACCCCCAAAAC
This sequence comes from Gymnorhina tibicen, assembly GCA_013399875.1. Classification (NCBI taxonomy): domain Eukaryota; kingdom Metazoa; phylum Chordata; class Aves; order Passeriformes; family Artamidae; genus Gymnorhina; species Gymnorhina tibicen. The sequence continues at coordinate 1,516,417 of VXAZ01009789.1, read as the reverse complement.
AATCTGCTACAAAATGCCCCAGCTGACCAGTAAATGGGACAGTTTTTTTGTGCATTAGAGAAAGAGATCTGAGTGTTCCACAGTTAGAATAACATTTCAGTGGGATAAGCCACTCTGGCAGGGATGTTGAAACAACATCGCAGCCCCTCACAGTTATGTAAAGCTAATTTGATAGGAGGGAAAGCTGTATATCATCTTGGACATTATGCACCTGGTAAAAAGGGGAAGGTACAGCAGGGCTTGGCCCCTAAATCTGAAAGCTATAAATTCTAATCCCTCTGATTTCAATAACATTGGACAAGAAAAATAAAAGGAAGCTTTTCTACCTGCAGGACATTGAGAGTTCTGTTTAGCACTGAACTCTGGTAAGACTTTCTGTGAAATTTTGAGCTTTTCACTTAAAGATTTGAGGATTATGATTGAACATAAATACCAGAAATTCCTGAGTAGGTTACCTAAAATGCTATGTATGTCCTCCACTCTGTAGTATTTTGTTTAACACAAAAGGTCTGTTTAAAATCTGGTGCATAGTACAGCACCTCATGAGATCCCAAAAAGATATGGAGGAAAAGCCTAAATGTATGTTTAAGGTATTTACAGATTGATATATTTTTTACTCATACTACTAATTTTATACATACTAGTTCTCATTCTAAATTTCTTAGGAAGAAAACTTAAACTGGTGTAAAAACAATTATTTGTTTTAAATAATGGCTATAGAGTAACATTAAATTTTCTTAAATTCACATTCCCCCTTCAACACCTAAAATACTGTCTGGGATAAAGCTTACAGGTATTTGGGTTAATGAGTTTAATAAACAGTGTCCCTAAAGGCCACGAGTATTATGGTGGTAACAAAAGTTATGCACTGGCTGTGCTCATCTGCCCACAGATACCTGGTCAGGGCATTTCTTGTCCCTGACCACGGCAGGGGAGTTGGAACAAGATGATATTTAAAGGTCTTGTCCCAACCAAACCTTTTTGTGATTCTGTGAAAGTGATTGGAAAATGAAAAGACCACCAAACCATATAAGTTTTGCTTTCAGTAATCAGAAATATGCAGAAATGGAAAAGCAATGAAAAAGTCCATCAAAAGGACACCATAAATGATGAAAAACATGGTCTCCATGATTTCTAGGAATAACACTGATGGCAAAAGACGATATGAGCAAAATAACATCTTAAATATTTTCCATTTCAGAAAGTTGCTGACTGGGCAAAAGAAGTTCATCCAAGAAATAAAGCCATTAAGGATACAGGAACTGATTTCAGAAATGAAATACAACACTGATTTAGTCCACAAGAGGTGGTTGGTATCTAGAACACCTGGTATTTGCCTAATAAAAATAGAGGCTAAACAAGACAGCTGCATAAAACTTCAGCTATCCCATTAAGAATCAATAAAAACTTACACAGATGCTTTTTAGTAAGAAAGAATGGAAGAGAGCACTGTAATATTGCTGTGGAATTTCTCCAGCTGTTTCTTTAATTTATACATTTGACAAGTAAGTAAAAGGGAGTAATCTATGATGCAAGACTAGTGTGTTACTGGAAGTTACACAAAAACTCAAAGTAATTTCTTCTCCTTCTCCCCTCAAATAAATATTTTGCATCCTGTATGCATTATTTAGTCTCTTAAGCCTTCAAGCCACTGCTTATTGCATCAAACTCATAAATCATCTCTTCCACATCACCCAGATACCCTTAGAAAAGCATAAAAAAAATAGCTCTTTTTATACGGTATCTCTCTGTGACCATAATTATTTTACCATATAAATATCTTTCATCTGCAGACTAATAGGAGTTGAATTTTATACAGTAGTGGACTAGATCATCAGCAAATAAATGTTTGTGTCTGAACCTGATAGAGCTATTTCATGATGAAAATTTATTCATGAGACAAGCCAAACAAAACCAGACTGTCCCAAAGCATGTGGTACCACTTTGGGAAAGTCATGGCTTTTCTTTCCTAGTCTCTTACGAATAAATAGATTAAAAAAGGGTCAGGACCAGCCTCGGGTTCAGCCTGTCACAGACAATTACAACACACCCTGCATAATCTCAAGAAAATTCTTCCCATCCTTCTTTATTTCACCTGTTGTTATCATTGATAAAAGATGACAACATTTGTTATGGTTAACTTTCCACTCTGAAGCAATTACATTTTCTTTTATCTGCAATGTATTCTAGGAAATAGTAATCACTTTCATTCACATCAGGCTTCCTGGAGGAGGGCTGATCGTTCTGATGACAGAGCACCACAAAACATAGCAGTTTGTGACTGAAAGTGCCAATGGAAAAATAATTACACAGTGTTGAGGAGAAAAAGTTCAGTAAACAATCTACCTCCCAATAGCCCTGAGCTCTATGTTTAAAAAGGACACTGAAGATTACACAGCAAATTGTACTTCATCACAGAAACACTGAATGGTTTGGGCTGATGGGCATCATCTAATCATTATTATTTATAGAGGTGTCCAAATCCAGTGATCAGAAGGGGTGGCACAAGTAGCATGTTATTGATGAAAATGGCTTTGTTCACCTCGAAAGCCACAAAGGCTTTACTCTCACTCAACTGCTCTTCAAAGAATATAAAAACTGTTACTGTGTATATCATTAATTATCATGTACTGGGCATTTTTCACTTAAAACTGCATGCAGCTGGACACATGGTGTAAAATCTATATGAGCACTGACATGTCTTAGTACTTATGCATGAACTGTTCACTGTGACACCTATAGGCACAAATTAAAAGTGTGAGAATACCAGACGTGGGGACAGAGGCCAAAGAACAGCCTGACTCCAGGCAGTGCCACTAATGTTGGAGAGAAGAGGCAACTGGTGCAATAGACCTCTGCTCATAGAAGTGTCAGACACCAGAATGAACTCCAATTCACAGTGAAAAAGAACCTTGGGAAAGACAAAAGCCTGCTAAAGGAATGTAGAAATCAGCGTACATTGATTTAAATCAAAGGCAGGGAACAAATATTAAGTAAAAGATCATTAAATCTACAGGAAGCTTAGAGAAAGTTATTTGCCATTTTATGGCAGGAAAAAGAAACAGGACTGTATTATTCAAAACTCTTACTGGACTCCTCAGCTCCTAAACATTGTTGATACAAATGTAAAATGAGAAGGGAAAAGTAGTTAATACACAAGGCTCACTTTTGCTTTTCAATAAACAGGGAATTACCGTCTTCATAAACTATTTAGAGACTATCACAGAACCGGAGTACTGATACAATACTAAAGACTAAAGGAAAATAAACTTACTGCCTTTACCACTGCATTTATATTCATGATCTTTTCTTTTTACATTTCAAAATAAAGAATTTGACATGGATATCAAATATTGTTATCCACTGTGGCACATGACAGAGCTTTTAATTTAGGCTGAGTTGTTTGAGTTTGGTGTGTTTTTTAAAACTTTCCTTGTCTAATTTTATCTGAGTCAAATAAATATAGATGAACTTCAATACAAAGGCAAAGGACATATCTTATCTGGTGTGACAAGCTGCACCACCTCCAGGGTGTCCATCTACTGAGGAAGTCATATTCTATCTTTTCCAATCCAGTTTCCAGAAGTGACAACACTCCCCAGAAGACATTCATGCACTTGAGCAGACTGTTGGTCTTGCCATGGCAAAATCTGGTCAAATGACTCTTTCTCCTGGCTTACATGAGCCAGGACTATGGAAGCAGTCCTGAAACTCCACTTTCACAGGGTGAGAGTCTGCCTGCTAAGATTACTTGACCTTTCACTATCTTTATATGTATCTTAATGTCTCCATATAGAAGAAAACACACTCATACAAGAGTGTGATCATCCAACACAGTGAACTATTACAGTTTTACAGTGAATATTTATGTGATTTCTCTCATCCTTCAAGATCAGTCATCAGCTGTTAATGTCAGACTTCTTTTTCTGAGTAGCAGCAGTATGCAAAAAAATCAAGTTTCCTGTGTTCATGACTTCTGGAAAAAGAGATGCCAAAATCATGGCCATTGTGAAGCCTTTTTGGCACTATATAGATTCAAAAATCCCCAACAAATAAAACCTAAACAAACAAACAAACAACTAGAAATAAAACTAACAATGAAAAAAACCAGCCAACAAATGCTTAGGACCACTTGTGCGTTTCATTTTGTGATGTGTGTTTGTGAACACAGAGGCATAGGATGCCCGGATCCATTCCCATGGACAGGAATATGTTTGTAGGCAGTGGTGGGACAAGATCTCCTCCTGTGGCAGCAGAGCCTGCAGCAAGGCACTGCCCACCAGACTGCAAAGCCAGCCAGTGTGCTCCCCTGGTGATCAGGACAGGGCATGTTTGGTGAACTGCCTTCTGTCTTTCCATGACACCTATAGAATCTCTTGGTTTTGATAAAGTTTAGAAAAGATGGGCATCCTACAGGGCATCTTCCCGCACAAATCCCTCCTGCTGCCTATTTTGCTGTGTGTACTGTAATTGCACATATATTAAACGTGGTATTTCACTTTTTACAGTGCTCCTCTTAATAGAACCTGAGACAATAGACATTTCCTACATGTTTTAGCTTCATTCTCAATGTATTCTGTCATTCTCAGCTCCACATTTTTTCATCATGAGTAGAACCATCAGATGCTGCTAAAGAACTTAGCACAGATGCATTGTCTCATGTGAGTCTGTAAAAGCTTCCTTCCTTTCAGAAAGGGGCTTCCTGTAGATGGTATAGAACAAACTTATGTTTAGCATTGCAGTGGCACTAAAATATGTTATTACAAAAATACAAACTGGAATTCAAGCATGACTTCTATTTGAAGAACAAGTATTTTGTCAGCAGGAAAAACCAGAATTATTTATACGCTCTACAGTATTTTTTAATCTTCTTCCTTGATTAAATATTGTTTTATCTAGGCTTTAACTTTTGGAAACAAAAGCAACATATCCTCCTTTGCTAGACTGGAGACTGTCTTGTTAAATAGCATAACCATATTAACAGAATGCCTGCTGGTATGTGATTCATACCATCCATTTCAAAATCACAAGCCTTGCTTTCATTTATTATCCTGACAGCTTTGCTGGTAACAAAAGACAAGTATGCAAGCTTAAAACCAGACTGCTGCCCTGCACTAACACAGCCAAATAACAGCTCTGACTGGTAGACTGCCTATACAAGCAGTCACTGCAGTGTCACACAGCACCCAGAGTAGTTAAAGCAGTGACTTTTTCCCTTTTTGCAAAGCAGGGATGGGGGGGAGAGGATGACGATGCAAGTAGAATGAGCTTTATTCTAAAAATGACCTCGCAGTGGTATTTCTCCTAACAGATCACTATTTGCATTATTGATTTTTCCAAAAGTTACCAGCTGGTGGTCACCTTGACTAAATGTCAGACTCTTTAAAATGTCATTTACAAAGGGGCCTGGCTTTCAATTATGTGTGCAGATGAACAAAAGGCTCATGGAATCATCTGAAGTAAATCTTGACCCCGCCTTAACTCTGACTGGTGTGATTATACCAACCCAGCAGGTTTTAGGATCAGGACAATACATGGGAATTCACATTTGCCTTAGGTATCTAAAGATTCCTCATTGGCGAAGCAGAGATGTGGAGCTCAGAGAGAACTGGAACTCAGCAGAGAAGCGGCAAGGCTCAGGTTTCTGTCCCAGTTCTTGCCCAGGCCACCACCAAGCAGTCCCTCAGCATCCAGGAGGAGTCAAGCCCTGTCCTTCCCACCTGACCCAGCTTGGACTCTGATCATCCCTTCAGCCAAATAAATTTCTGCTTCCCCCTGTTCCCTGAACCTTGTGCCTGAGAGCCCTTCTTCTCTGCGGAACCACACAGCACTTCTGGAGCATGGTCAGATTAGCATTTCTGCAACGTCTCCAAAACCTGAGAAACCCGAAAAAAATAATATTTGTGTTGCTTCATTACTTGATCAGCATTAGGAAGTCCAATCTCTCTCAAAAATTTGCATAACTGCTAGAAAATTCAGCTGTCTGCAACCTAATTTTCTGGGAGAGTGAAAATGCTATAGATAGCTACTCTTTTCAGTAAAATAAAGAACATTATTTAACCTCAAGCACTGTGCATCGACAATTTTCTCGGCTACTTTTGGCTTAGCACATCACAGACAATTTGCAAGACTCAAGTTAGGAAGATCTGGGGCCAGAGTATGATCACTTCAGATGTGTAGAGGGGTCTGAAATTATCCTGCAAGACAGGTTGGAGTCCTGCAGTCAGACACTGTGGGAGCAGACAGCATCCAACGCAGGGGTGATTCACCAGGAGAATGCCAGCTCTGAGAAAGCCATGAGCTGGGACAGCACAGCCACCTCCACCCTGCACAACTTGGAATACTCTTAGGACTGCTCAAAATAATTATGGAACACCAATATTTTGGGTGGAAGAACACAGAGCTTAGAGCCTAAAACAGGCTTATGGTCTAAAATATTCACTTTCACCGTGCTTTTTGGTAACTGGACTATTAACAGATTACTCCTATCAGATACATTTTAATTCCTATATGTTGTGTCCAAACATTTGACTCTTATGAACTCTTTCCAAAGCTAGTAATTCACAAAAATTAGTATGAAACCCAAAAATTTACACGCTACACTTTTCCTGCAATGCTACACAATCACCTTCTGATCTAAGTCCATGCTGGAGTGCCTTTTCTGGTGCAGGGAGAAGTGTATTCAATACTGATTTACTCTTGGCTGATTGACCTTGGTATCTTCTGGAATTTCTAGTGTTACATTAAAAACAGCTTGGCTATTTTATCTAGAGTACTTTTTTAATGCTGTAGCTGGTCCTCATTACATTTTTGCAGTATTTTTAGTTACCATGGAGCCTACAGTTCATGTACAGCTTGTTTACTATTTAATTTACTACCATATAAATTTAAAATAGTTCAATGACCAAAAACCGAAGTTTCCAAAATTTGAGACTTGAATTCAGGATTTTTGACTCACATCCACTATTAGTAAACAATAATGCCCCCTTTCAATTAAAGTTTGCTGTCCTTCTTGCTGCAAGCACTAAGTTTTTGAACAAGACAAAACAATGTAACAGAAATGTGTGAAGCAAGGTTCTGCCACAGTAATAGTATGATTTTTGTGACATTACTGCATTTTTAAAATTCTAATTAAAGTGTAGTACTATACATACATAGTAGATTTCTTCACATTAACTATTCTTTACATTAATTACAGCATCCAGAGTCTGGATGGATACAGTAAAAACCTGAGATTTCATGTCACATAATCACGTTTTTCTTAGTGATAAAACTAGAACTCTGTGCATAAAGATTGGTGCTAATTTGCAATTATGAACCTTGAATGTCTAAAAGCTGTGCCCTTTCAAAGAGTCTGTCCCAAGAGGAAGAGGAGAAGAATCATGAGGCACATTTATGGCCTATAAATGGCACATAATATAAAAGAAGTAGGGAAGGTACTCTTGTAACACACCAGCAAAAATTGTTGCCAGCCAAATACATTTCCTCAGCTTTCTCTGAGAAACTCTCTATACTGACAAGTCACCAAAGATGAGCATTCTGACACATCCTGATCCTAATTTGTTGTCAGGGAATCTACTTTTACTAAGTGACACTGGCATTCAACCTCTCTCCAGTGTCTGCTCACCTACCCTGCTCTAACACTGAAGACTAATCACAGTTTCAAATTCCAACACGATTAAAGTAATGCTTAGGATCACTTTAAAGTCCATGATGAGTGATGTGGCACCCCGGACAACAATCACCAGATGCAATAAACACAGACCCCTTCCTTATTCTCACCTCAAGCCCCTCTCTTCCCCAGGCATTTGCTGAGGGAATAGTCTGTTTCAAAAACACATTTCCTCCAGAATTCCATATGTATCCAAGAGTTTGTGCAAACATTGCTGCTTGTTAGATTCAAATAAAACTGTCTACTGCTGAAAACAATGGAGCAGAGATCAACTGCAGGAGGTCTGATCTTGCATTTCATCCCCCAGAAACTACTGCTAAACTAACTTCTCCCCCTAACAGTGCAAGACAGACTAAAATTAAACTTCACAGTTGCCTTAAATTAACCTTTTGACTGAAATCTCCAACACCTCTTAGGGCATGCATCACAAGGTTCAGATCACAGTCTTAAACCACTTTGCTTTCTCATCTTCCCCAGCCCGTTAGTGCAGGAAAAGGAGCTATTTGAGCCAGATTTCCCTGTTCCTTACAACTGGTTAAACAGGTCAGTGAAAGTCCAAACTGTTCCTCTGTGTTATCAGGGCTGATATGGTGGGGAGGTGCTGGCACTTGGTTTCACTACCCTCGGCGGACAGCAGCACCTGGTGACAGCAGCACCCTCCCGAGGGCCACCTGCACTCTTCTCCCATTGCAGGATTTTGGCCTCCTGGCATTAAAAGAAGAGTTTATTCAAGGTGCAATACAAACACCTAAAACTTTTTTAAAGCCTCACTAACTTTCCCCAAGTGAATTCCCCCTAACAAGACGAATAAATTAATCAGTATCTTCCAGAACCCATAATAAGTCAGTCATTCAAATTATGACAAAAGTACACCTTCTACAGAACACTAATTGTTCTATTTAATGACAATATGTCTGTTAGCTCCTACTACCAGAAATCCTGATCACAAACAGACCCTATTGTGCATGTTATTTTTTATTTTATGCAAAAGATAAAAAAGAAATTAAAAAATGTATTCTCATCAAGAATTTAAGGAATTTAAATTTAAGAGGACACACGTCCCCCATCATCATATCCATGTACCAGAGATGAAAACAGTAAAACAAGGCTCTAAAGAACTCAGCTATTAGTATCCCACCAGCTTTCTACGTTTTTTACAAATATCATATATTCCACCTGCAGGTACAGACACATGCAGTTTTTATAGGTTCATTTCACCTGGTAAAGCTGCAAGGAGGAAGAGCAAAGGATGCTTTCTCATCACATACTTTTACACTTGACCTCCAATTCTCTAGGAAAATCCCAGTGAAAATAGAGTGAAAGCATAAGCAGTGCTTTGTACTGGAATTTTTTTTCATCCATTGGCATAATATTACTTTATTTGAACTATCATTTATCAACTGGCTGGAGGCAAAAAGCCTACTACATCCTTCTCTGTGTCCAGATAAACACACTCTGAAGGCCACAGGATTCAGAAAAGAGGGTTCAGCTTTGAAAAGCAAGGCATCAAAGCAGAAGATGAGAACCCATGGACTATATGGCAGCTACATATGCCAAGAACAGTAAACACAAAAGAACCTACATAAGAGGTACAACATGGAGAAACAAGTCAGAGAGTGAACAGGCTTGAATAAAGGAGGTAATGCATCAGGGGCAAAATTTTCCTGATGTAATAATAAAAAACCAAACAAAACAATGGAGGATATCTAGTATGAATGAGGCAACAGAAAAAAAAGCGGGAGGATACACTTTTGTAGGGTATATTCCTTCAATCTCTTTAATATAAGGTTTTTAAAGGGGAAAAAAACCCATGTCTTGCTTGAAGCACATACACCACCACTGCACTGCCTCGAACTTTTACTGACACCTGCAACACTATCCAATATAAAGAGTAAACAACTAAACCATTGCAAAGCCTCTGCTCCAAAACAGGGAAAAACAGGGGGAAATCTTACCACAGAACTTGGAAGAACCATCTTGTTCTCAGACGATTAATCCCATGTACTTTGTCCTCCATTTCTCTGAACACGGCGCTCCAGTAATTACAATGTACCTTCGGCAGCCCAAGAAATATCTATCTTTCTCCATTCCCAGCAAAATTTTAGCTAATGTGCAGTACTAACAAAAAGTCAAATATTCCTGTGTCTTCCAGCAGCTGTTAAAGCTACGATTTATGGACTTAAACTCTGCAGAGCAGCACATCCTTGAGTGTTTCTCTTGAGCAAATGCATCTCCACTGAAACTCTCCAGTACCTCCAAGACAGAGAGACACAAACACATTTGGTGTCAGAAGGAATCCAAACTTCTCAGCTTTCTTCAGCTGACACAATTTCTAATAAAGGTGGTGTCCACTCAGCTCCCACCTTGCCCTTTGGGGAAGCAGCTCCCTTTTAGCATTTTTTTTTATATTCTAACTTTGTTTAATGTAAATAAAACCTTATTTCCCTTTACTTTGAGGGTGACTCAGATAACCATCCACAGTTACAAATGTACCATTACAGGGCTTTTTGTCTGGGGCTTTTTTTGTGGTTTGAGAGTTTCTGCAGCTGTGTCACATTCAAAACTCTGTTGTTTGTTCCACCACAATGAAAGACAATTTAAAATAGATGACTCTCAAATTTGGATTCATTTAAATTCTATACAGAATGTAGTTTGACAAGATTGCAGTTCTTTTTTGGCACACTTTTCAAAGCTATTCTAGTAACAGAGTTTACTCAATAAGAAGCAATAACTTTACACAATTATTAGGGAAAACAAATATCAAATAAAACTTGCTTTTGAAAGTTGTCTCCATATAATCAGGAAATAATTTTCAAATTCTTTCAATGTGTACAAATAATTTTGAATTGCAACATCATGTAGTTAGAAGAACCACTGTCAAACAGAAAAAAGAAACCCTACTAGGAGACAACCCTGAAAGAAAAATTATATTTTAATTCTTAAGAGTTTAAATATATATATATTTCAGAAAAGACTGATGTAAGGATCCAAGTACAGAAAGGTCAGCTCTCCATGAATACATTATTTTACCAATTATAAAGGTTTTTTAGTCCAACACAATCCTAAGAATAAAGCTTATTAGTTGATTACAGACATTTTCTGAAAATAGCTCAGGTCCAAACAGGTTTTATCCACCATCAAAATCAATACTAAATCTAATTTAAGTAAGCTCAAGGCAAGAGTTTCTTACTTAATTTGTGCAGATATACTGGAAATTACTAGAAGCCACTAGTAACTTTTGATATATGAAGATATGCCTGAAACAGTTCACTTTACTTGGGCCCTTGCCCTTAAAGCAGTCCTCTCACAAAAAATAAAATGCAAACCAAAACCCAAACGACATTATAATTTGAAAATAAATCCCCCACACTTTCTGTCTTTAATAGACAGGAATCATGGTTCAGCTTGCTCTTGCTAGAGGGCTCTCTGATGAAGACCTTGTGACAATCAGAATTCGGGACCTATGGTGCCACTCTCTGGAGAGCCTGTGTTTAACATCACACCTACCATGGCTAGGAGGATATAATTTTCTATGCAATTGTGTTGCCACAATGTGATTGGGGTTTGTGTTTCAGAAAGGATTTTGGACTTCTAGGAGAATGGAGTGAACACAACTGACCTGCTTGCTATCTGGAGACTGCCAAGGGAGCACCTGGCTAGGAAAACCAGGTAAGAAACATTTCTAGGAAAGTTGATCTGCTCTGTCTCATCAGTTTGAGGCTTATACTGGAGAGAACCATTGTAAAGCTGCTTTTCTTCCCTAGTTCCTTACGAATACTTTTATGCTTAATTGCAGACTCAGAAGTACACAATTCATGTTCCAGCACCAGTTCGTCAACTGGAAAATAACCACAAGCTACAGGGTGTCAACGGATGGCTGAAAAAGTCACAGAAAACTGACTGTAAATGAGTTCATGAACTGTAAACATCCCAGGGGCTCCAAGATACCCTGAACCTGAAACCTTCTAAACAGATTAACACCTTAAAACTGTCTGCTCTCTTTTCCCTATCCACCACCCTTCACACAGACTTGAAAACCAAATCATGTACTTGCCATTAGTGATAAAAAAATACCACAGAATATTTGATCAGATTCCAACTCAAAACTCACAGCAGTCACTGGAAATTTTCCTGCTGCCTTCTGTAGGTACAAAATTAAGAGACAATGCCAAATGCTGAGTTTCAGCATGGCAGGAACTTCCAGCCAGCAATATATACAGAAAAACCACACTCTGAAAAGCTAAACCCATCCAGGAAATTACTTCTAGGGTAATTATCTTTACTTTTATGCAGAAGGGGGCTGTCAGCATCTGATCACTGTAGTCAGTTCAAGCTCATTTACAGGTGCTAATCAGAGCAGATTCAATCTCACCTTTTATAGCTTATTAAATCTTTGAAGGCTTCTTTATAAAAAGTGCTTCCTTGCAAAGAACTCAGTACACTCAATTCCAGTTCATTCAGTAGAAACTGAATGGGTTTAGCAACCTTCAGGAGCCAGTAATTTCTTAGATTTTAAAGCCAGAATAGACCCTTGTGACCACTTAGTCAGGCCTTCTGCATGCAATTTCACTGCAGTCCTGAGAGAAGCACCTAGACTGCAGGCAATTACTGACAGAATGAGAAGCAGCTGCCCAAGGCAGGCAGCTGGGTGGGGTTTTAGTTATATTTTTTTCCAAAGTTTGCTGCCTAGAAAATATTTTCAGTAATGCTGCAGGGGAGAGAGGGTGTACACGTACCTGTGTGTGCGTGTCTGTTTGTGAGGGGTTTTTGTTCGGTTTTTTTTTAACACTAATTGCTCATGACAGAACTACAAATAAAATGCAGTAACACTTAGCTGATTTGTGGACAAGTGCTTAACTGAATGCTTATGATGAAGATCTGAAATTTACCTTGCATTCCATGGGGGTCACTAATGAAGTTAGGGTTAGGGGGTTTTTAGCTATGATGTAAATCCAATTAGGAGCAGCCACACAGAATAATGGGAGAGAAAGATCAGCAAACTGGTTTAACTGCATTTAAACTGCTGCTGGATTACTCCTAAAATTTTTGAATGTGTTAATCAATATTAAGTACCTTGTCTGGAGGAGAGCTACTCAATTCATAACCTACCAATCAATTCACTATCAAAGCAGCTTGATTTATTAGCAACACAATCAGCAGCACAGGCAGGAAATGTCCAGAATCAATACCAGCAATAAACACACATAAACCTCAACTTCATGAGGTATTAACACACACCTACTAATTTTCTAAGCACCGTTCAAGAACTAATCCCCAAAAGCTGCAATCCCCTCAAGTTACAAGTAGTTGTGGGCATTCCCCCACTCTCTCAGAGGTGTGGGTTCCCTACTCCCACATATTCCTTGGAGCTGGGGTTTATGCAGCTTTCCTCCTGCTGCTGCTGCTGCCTACAACCCCTAATCCACAGGCTGGTGAGAAAGCCAAAAAAGGAAAGATTAAAGACTCCCAGTAAGGATCTCTTAGAAAGTCTTTACACACACATCAAGGACAGCAATCTCCCACTGATTTTGCATTCCAGCAAATACACCAAAGTAAGAAAGTCATAGGAATAGTTTGAGATTATTATTATTATTATTACTGGAACATCACTATAAGTATAAAACATTCAGATAATATAATAAGACAGTATTTCATTCACTGGTGGCATTTTTAAATTAAAATGGCTATTTTTGAAAATAGAAGAGTTGCTGTAAGGTATCAGGCTAAGTTAGATTCTGTCAATGTAGAGAGAGCACTGAAGAAAAAGAAACTAAATAATAGATACTATAATAACATGAGCACTGTACTTGTTGAAATGGCAGTGAATCAAACTAATCAGATTTTTCCAATGACCTTTCCAAATACATCTGTAAAAAATCTGAGGCACAGAAATTGGTGTTGTACATCACATCATCTTACAATATTATGTATGGCAGTACTATAAGCTGCCAAGCACTAATAATAACTAAGTTTTTGGATCTTTTATCCTGTTCATATTCTCAATGGTGTGGTGCTGTATCTCCACCCCTGCCTGCCCTAGCCACTCCCTCGGGTTTCTCCCATTGGTTTTGTTACCCCAACCCCGCCCTTGTACCGCCCCTATGCCCTGAGACCATTCGGCCATGTGCTCTCTCCGCCCCCCTCTTCCCCAAGATAAGGGACTCCAGGCTACCGGCTCGTCTTCGCTGCCTTTGGGAACCAGGATGTCACTATGTGAATAAAGATCCTCCGAGGTGCCCATGCAGGGGGAGCCTTCTCGCCTCCTTTATCGCCACCGTGCTGTGGGGCCGACAGCGAGCGGGGGCAGCGCGGGCCGCCCAGAGGGGCTGCGGGAAGTGGAACAGCCGCTCTCCCCGAGATAACCCCGCAGAGCTCTCCGGGAAGGTTGGGGCTTGCCCTACCAATGCACAAACTACACACTGCAACACAATGGAACACCTGTTATCTGATATGAACACACTCTCTTAAGTACCAGTACAAACAGAGGAAGAATTTTTCTCAACATCTACAAATTTGGCAGAATTTCTTCATCATCATTTTCCCAAACTACTGAAACTCTCTTTGTGACTGTGAGATAAAGTGAAAACTACTGTCATTTTTAGGTAGTAGAGCATAGTTTTAATATTTAAACTTAAAAGAGCTGTGTAATTACCAATGCCAGTGAGTCATGATCTTTCACTACAAGATATTTTCATTCTTTGTATAGAAGAAAATTTGCAGAGGCACCACAACTGAATTTTATGCAATTTCTGACAATAAAATGTGTTTGGGTTATTGCTGTATGAATAAACCATTTCCGAGAGAAAGCAATATAGTTTCTAAAACATATTGCACAAACTCACCAGCTAACACCCCAGAGGAAAACCATCATTAAAAAAGCAATTTGATAAGTCTGATTCCAAGAATTCTACCAGAAGTGCATCATCTAAACAGAATTACTGAAGTCAGTTCTATGATGCAAAGATTGAAATAAAAGCAAAAATCAATACCAAAATAAACATAGGAAAAAAGAAAAGAGGTACTGAAGAAATAAATCTGCTAACACTAATACTTCATAGAGAGCATACTGTATTTCTCTTGCATGTATTTTATATTGTGTGCATTAAAACATAGAAGCTTTTATCAGTCTGAAAAAGCAGCCGAGTGTTTCATTGCTGCCACTGCTTTCAGAACAACGAGCACAAGTAGAGAGAACAGATCTGCATATGGCAGAACTCTTTGGTATCCAACAGTTCCAGTGGGCACTGACAGCCCAGCCACTCCTGAAACAGAGAATCTGTGCTTCCTTTCATGGATGGACAGCTACCCGCAAATTTCCACTGCTTTTTCACATAATGGGGAACCTATTTTTCCCAGAACACTCAAGTGACTGGGAGAACTTCTCTTTGTGGTCACAAATTTTACACCTTACAGTAAATCACAACAGTTTCATTTCAAGATCCATGGAATTTTCCAGATATTCTGTAGAGGTCTGGTTCCTGTGCAGATGAGATTAGCTTTCTTACAACACAAAATACATAAAAGGTCAGATTATAAATCCTTTCTACCTTCTAATTGTGGGTGCGTATAATGTTATTAATATAATTTAAAATACGGACTTTGGGAATGCTAGAAAATTCAAGATTAAGGTCACAATAAGTATATCCAATAATTAACTTTTTAATAAGTACATAATAAATATTGTCTTTTAAGGCTTCACAGGAGGAGCTCTGCTTTAGACAACATTTTTGGTTCCAGAATTTAATTAAAGATTTAAAACTCATTTTATTTTGTAAGAAAGACTGATGTGAAGACTGTAGAAATACATCTGGAGGTGTTCTGAGTGCCTTTAAGGAGTTTTATGCTCAAGAGTCCAAAAGAAAATAAACCACAGGTGTTCCTTTCAGAGTCTTATGGCATCACAAAAGAAATTTGAGTCAAACCAAATATCCATACAAGTCTAGTAACACATTTCCCATAGTGGCTAAAAGAACCATTTAAGCAGTTCCTGCTCTCTTCTATACTCAGATTTTCCACAAATACATGGTGTCGAAATTCACATTTTCAAACCAACTTTTATAGTACTGCAAGGTTAAAAACATGTTTAAAGTTAAGGCTATTCTTTGTATCCCTCCTTGGCAGGCAATCCCATGGCTCTGGACTGCAAAGGCACAACTATTTTTCATATTCCTCATCTTCAAAGCTGTGCAGCCAGACAGCTGAGCATCATGCTTGAAATCTTTATTTGCTAATAATACTTGAAAGGAGAATTTCTGATTAATTCTGTAGGTATCATTCTTTCACTTCCTTGATATAATCACTTACAAATTAATTGTAGGAATAGAACTGAATTAGAAATTAAACCTAGACTGGCTATTATTTCTCTTGACTGGCTCAACTACATCTTATTTTATTGCTGAACAGCCTGTGTTGTGTATAAGACACCCAGGTGCTTCCTTTACCCTTCATTTTCCAGAAAAGCAAGTTCAATATCAAGGCACAAACCAAATATGTAACACACATGGATAACTTTTGGAGATTACAAGTCTACTCAAAAGCACTTTCTACAGGAATTTGAATTTATTACAGATTTTCATGCAGAGAAAGAAGAATTAGCCATCTGAGAGCTGGAAATCCTTTTGATCATTTTATTTCTGCTCTGCATACCTATGCTCAAGAGGCATTTTGTACTCATTTATACAGGGAATGAAAGGAACTTCAAAAGCACCATCTCCTTCAATTGAGGATATTTTACCTGCATTTTGTTTGAAAGTCCAAAAAATATCAGTAGCTTTATCTGTACAATCTAATAAGTTCAGGTTTCAGGGGTGCCTTACTCCCTTAGAATTGTTGAAAGCCTCAATTTCTCATAAAACAGTGTTTAAAACAGACTGGAAAACTATATTGTGCCTTTCGGGTCTTTATGCCACAAAAAGAATCAACTCAGAAGTCCAAATCCCTAACAAGAATTCAAAAAAACAGTTTCAAAGAGAATTCTACATTTAAATTTGAAACCTACCCCCAACAGCAATGGTGAACTCCATGAAAGGGAGGACGGGGGGAAGAAGAGAAGAGTCCCTAAGACAGCCCTAACACAGGGGTTATTGCTAAGCCTTGGGATACTCTTAAGTTCCATCTCAAGGTTTCCTATGCTGCTCTGCCTTTAAAAGAGCAAAATACTCCATGCAAATCAAGACTGATTAGTCCTTAGATAAGATCTTGAACATGGGTCAAGTCTGTGGGTGACATCTTTTTCCTTCCCCTCATTTATGAGGTTTGAACTCTGAAGTGTAATTAGCTTCAATCGTTAATTCCAAAGTTCAGATAAATCAGAAATGAGAAGTGGTGAAATTATGATTTTTAGAGAACTTCTAACTGAACCATGGGCATAACATCACAGTAGTCTCACAGACAATATATTTTGTGAATATGTGAGTTCAGTAGGGATGTTGAACTGCTATTTCTTCCCTTCAGAAATATTAAATACATTCCATTTTCTGCTTTAGTTAACATATGTGTGATTGAAGAGACATAATTATTTTTCTAACCAAAAAAAAATTACTGGTTGTGAAACTTGTCTACTGAAAGAAAATACGGGGGGCAAGGGGGGAAGAATATTTACATACCAAATACCCACCAAAAGATAGAGAAGCAAAAAAAAAATTTCAATGAGATATGAATTTTTTTGTACTTTTTTCCTCAAAAGAACATCATATAAATACTCAGCTTGGCCATCTCTTGTTATTTTCTGTATCAGGCTGTTCCCAGATAACACACATCAAATCAGCCTCTCAGAAGTTGTTGGTTCAAGTTGCAGGTTATTCATTAAATAGAGGGTACACTAGCACAAATATATCTACCTTGATAGGCTTACACGCTAGTTTTAAATAAAAACACATTACAGTCAGAAGATAACTTAGAATCTAGTGGCACTTCACAGCTTTTTCTACTTTTCCTTGAAATTACAGGGCTACAACAAAGGCAAGCCCACTCCTTTACAAAGAAGCAAGGTCACCATTTTATCTCACAGGATGCTGATGGGATCACTGCCTTTATCAGTCTAAAACTAGTACTGAAGTTCAGGATTTTTGTTGGCACCTTAAAAGCTGAAAATATAACATCTGAAGCATTCAACTCCCTTGTTTCAGGTTCTGCCCAGCTTTCAGCCTCCCTCTATTCCATTTCTTTAAACAGAAATTATGCCTTAGAAATAGTTTAATGACTCTATTCTCTCAAGTAAGATCTAATAATAGTTAGGAGAAAAGATGAGGCAATTTACACTCCGTTTACAGACTCTAAATGAGTGTGCTTGCTAAAGCAAATACGAGAGGATGTAAAACCACCAACTCACAAAGAATAGAAAAAGCAGTCAGTGGAAAATGACTTGATAACTGAAGCTCATGAAACAAGTCAAAACCACATCAAACATACAACACTTTGAATAAAGTTGGGTAATGAGTGTTTAATTACTTTTGTAGTTAACTGAAGTGTCTTAACAGCATTATCAACTTTCAGACCAGGTGTGGCTGAAATCTTGACACTATTGTTATGCTGCTTGAATTAAAGTTCAGAATTGATTAGTTTAGCTGGTTTTACTTAAGCAAGCTTTTCTTGCATGCAGTAAGGGCATCCAGTTTCTCTGTTCATTCTCTATTCATTAAAAACATCATTGGATGTTTTTAAGAAGATTTTGGAACTCTTGCATCAGTAGCAGTTTGTTTCTATCATAATAATAAAAACTATGCATGTACACATATGCCAAAAATCACTGTTATTACAGAGTCATAACAAGATCTAACAAACACTGACTCTCAGAAAAATTCCATTTTCTTCCTAAAAGGATGTCAAAATTGCCCACATTTTTCTTAGCAGTTGCAAACCTCACTGAAGTAGAGCTATCTTGTCAAAAAAAAAGTAATTTCTGTTCTGGTCATCATGCCCTGATTGCTGGGGATGTGCTGCATACAGGGCACTTTCAAATTGGTATTGGGCTTTTCTGCTGGGAAGTTTTTCACCAAATACTGAAAAGAATACTTAGAAGAATCAATAAGCTTAAATTACGTCTGCAAGTTCACTTACAGAAGAAGCAAAGAAAACTCTGTCCCTTAAGTTCCAGATAACAGGAATCTTGTGAAAGATTGTTCTCAATGTTTCTGCAGATGAGCATTCCCAATGAGATGGGTAAGTCCCATATTAGGGCACATATTTCATGACTCGAATTTGGGAAACCTCTTCCTTGGAATGCTTCTCTTGTGGCAAGCAAATATACACAGGAAGAGGAGAACACTCTTTCCCTTGGAATGTAAAGATGTATATACTGGACCTTCTCTGAGCCAAAGACAGTTTTGGCAGTAATATTTGAATAAAGAAAATATTCAAGATACTAATCAGCTCTAAATTATTCAAATCTGCCAATTGGAAGTATAATGAATATTGTATGAAACCAACGTAAAAGGCATTTCTTGGAATTTTATCTGAAGGACTAAGCAAGGTTAGTGGTGACAGTATAGAAGTGCTCATTATTTTTGTCACTCCTGCAAAAGATAATAATTAGTGCTTCCCAAAGAGCTCTAATTGGAACAGTGAAATTTTTTTCTTTTCTTTGAAAAAGGGACTCTGAAATTGTTCACGTTTCACCAAAAGCAAGCAATCAGAATAAAGACAATTTTCATTTACTTGACAAATTAGGCTTTTAACTCAACTCCCTCCTTTTTCACAATAATGAATGACTTTCCTGCTCAGTTCATCTGGAATACATCACATTAGGATAGACAGATTACAGTGAAATACAGTGAAAAGGAAGTGAACTGGGAAATTCATACCAGTATCTCCTTCCTGTGTGTGCTGCCATTAACAATAGTAGCCAGGCAATAGCCACGAGTTACTGTCCCAATAAATCAGAAGGTTGAAGACCAGGCAGGGCTTTTTTTCTCATTTCTGTTTAGTTGTGGGGTATTTTTTCTTGCTGCTTGCATTCACTCCATGAAAACACGTCAATCCCAGTTTACACTGATTGTGTTCACAGTGAAGCTGGGTGGTTGTGACCAGGGACTGCACATCTGCAGCCTCACCAGCTTGTGGAAAAGGCAGGATTCCCTCTTAGCTCCAAAGGCACAAGAAAATCTGTTAGTGACAACATCTATATGAATGCCAAGTTCAATCAGTCATGCATAAGCCTTGCCTCAGCTGCTGGAGCAAACAGGAAAGATGAGTTCATGCCCTACCTTTTTCCTCATCACAAGGAGTTTAACCATCACTTAGTCCTGATAGCTTCTTACCAAGTAGCCTCACTTCCAGACAGTTTTAGCAGAGGTTTAAAGGAGGTTTTTACTTCTTTGCTGTAGAATACTTCTAGTTCAGCTTTACTTAACACTGAGTACCTCCCAGTCACCACACGGTGCAAATTTAAGATTCTACTTCAAGAAAACAAGATTTTTTTTCTATCATGTTTCATTTCTTGAAATATACAGTTTTCTTTTTTTTTCTGAAAGGGATGAATAAAACATCAGCTTCATCTCAAACAGTTATTCACTTATGGGTAACTGAAGACCACATCAGTGTTATGTATCATTATGTATACCATATGGCTCTCCTACAGAAATGAGCTTTAGGAGCATAATTATCAACAATAGTTAGTGGCAATATGTTCCATGTAGTTAACAAAAGAATATGATCAGTGATGTGAGAGAAGGATAAAGACTATTTTAGAATATTATGCAGTATAAGCAAGGCCAGAAAAACCATATATATATATATACACGCATATATACACATACACACACACACACACAAACACACTTGGGGCAAAGCACTGAAGGCACTTCAAGCACAGTATTTTCCTGTTAAATAAAATCAAACATAACTTCCAGTCCAGGATATCAGCTAGAAAGTAGGAAGATACTACAGAAGCTAAAGAAACCAAAGAACTGATAAATGAATAGCATATACATCCTGGGCAGACACTTGGTAAAATCAGCCTCCCTCCTATCCCAAGACAAACATTGTGTATTGTAGAATGATTTTTTAGTAGCAAAAGTGAAGGTGTGGAAAACTAATTAAAAACCCCTCATCCAGTATGTTCTGTTCAAGGACTTGAAGACCACATATCTCACTGACTGAATGCAAATATTCACTTCCATTCTCAAATTATTTTTTATAAAAAATACCAGTAAAAAAATTCACAGCATAGATAGACATTAAGTGGTTTTGAGATACTGTTTTCTAATTTCACTTGCCAGATTGCAGCATAAAATATTCAACTACTAAAAAAGGACAGCCAAGCTTTTGGCTTATTATTAACAGTTTCTGTAAACACCAAGCAGCATTTTGCATAATAGAGCCTGAACTGCCCAAAACTGCTCTTCTGCATAAAAAATTCAGAGTCACTGAAAATGCAAAACGTTCCACCAAATAGCAAATGAAAAAATTAGAGAGGCAAACTTTTAAAAGCTGTGTTTTAAACAAAGATTGTCCTATCATTTAAAAACATCGAATGCAGTCCAAGGAGCTACATCAAAAGCAAGTTCACAGCAATTTCATTCAAGTTTCCACAAATGTCCATGTTGTGCTTCTCTCACCCTCTATCACCCCCTAAAAGGCAGAGTACAAAGAAGTATTTCAGGAAGCTGGAAATTGCAGTGTGACAAGGATCCCTTATCACAGCTCAGCCCGTGGTACAGTGTGTTACAGTGATGGATGAGAATTCACTCTCTGCATTTCCTCCGTTCGCACTCACAACATTTCCTATCAGAGCCGAAACAGGCGCAGCTGTGCTTGCTTTGATTGAAACAGGGCTGCATTGAAGACAATCCCATGGTAATGGCACACTTTGGTTTCAATACATACATATGCATTATTACACTCACACTTTCTAAGCTTCTTCAGAGTATTTAGATAATAGATGAGTTAACTATGCAATACTGAAAACTTTTCCCTACCGCACATACTTTTAATCTCTTTTTAAAATGCAATCTAGTTTTCCTTGCTGAACCCTGAGGAAACAGTAGACTAACAACCACAGTGACCGGGTTTTCTCTTCCCTCCTCACAGCAGTAGCCAGATACTTGAAGACTGTTAAGTTAGTTGATTTTACATTTACTCTAGACAACTTATGGATCTAGTTCAAAGGTCCTATCACTGATGAGCCAACTATTTGCAAAATCAACCTTTTTTTTGCAAAACAAGTACCCGGTTAGCTGTTCCTTCTCATGCACAAGCACTTCTCTCAATTGAAGAATTTCCAACCTCACTTCTTTCCCCATTGATATTCACCTTATAACAAGGTAATTTTGAATTCTTGGTATATTCCCCAACATTTTCAACTCTGAAAGTTTCTTTCAGCTTGGCTTTGACTGAAGACTATATATACAATCACTCAAAGCACTGATGAAAAGGAACAGTATGAACTGAAACATGAGGGGATCTCCACACACTTTCCATGAAAACATTAGAGTTTCTCCTTACAGTTTTCTGACCAGTTCTGTAGCATTTCATATTATTTCATTTAGTTGATTTTTTTCCCTACACATATTAATGCCAGGCTTCTCCACCCTTTTTTAGCAAGACAACCCGGTGTGCACTCCCTGCAAAGTTTGACACCCACATGCCGTGCCTGGTATCCACACACTTGTCATGACAGGATTTCACATAATTTCTGAATTAACAGTGAGCTGCTGTAAACAAGTCCACAGAAACCCCAAGAACTCTCACCAAGTTCAGTTCTCCAAGTCTGGTCCCTGTCTGCTGCAGAGCACCCTGCATGGTTCTAACATAGTTCCTGCTTTTCCCTCCGTAATAGGAAATGCATTTTTACCTCTAATATAATTAACTGGAGAGACTGCAGTTTTCTTTAGTGCCTCTGAGAAGCCTCTCAGAGGATTTTACTGATCAGTTCTACGAGTTTAAGAGAGTCTGTCATACTGAAATGTACTGGTTTTATTTTGCTATTTTTCCTTCCTATCTCAGAGATCACCACTCGCACAGCTGACAGCTGCTCTCACTTAGTATTCCTTCACCTTGACATTTTTAACACTTTTTTTTCCTTGCCAGTCACAATTAAATCTTCAAAAGTCCATGCCTAAAATGCTTTTTTCTTTGTAGGAAACATCCTCTGAATTTAAGGAATTGTGTTCTGTTTCAACTCCCCGTCAACAAATTTCTGGGCAGTTAAAAATCTCCTACAGCCATGAAGTCCTGCAAATCAAATGGTGGCTCAGAAAAAAAAAAAATCAGTGTCTTATGAAGGGAAGTGTTGCTTAATAGTTGCTAAGCTTACTTTGAATTCATGGCGCTTTCCAGTGTATAACAAAACTCATTAATACAAAAAAATTCTTGCTACTTTATTGCCATCCCACAAACCCAAAATATATAGCTTTATTCACCTTGAATCTGACTTTTGGTGAACGTGCTGCCTCTAAACCTACTGGAGGTTCATAGATTTTGCCAATTTCTATGGAAAACTTGGAAGAAGGGAGCAATGTAAATTACCTGAATGAAAGTCTCCAAAGGAATTATCAGGAAAATAAAGTAGGCAATCGTTTTAACATTGAAAACAAATTGGGTTTGTCTGCCTCGGAATTAGTGAAACCATGGATATCTACTGATTCTGTCATTACTTGGAAACCTGTAAGATAAAACTCCTAAAGCATAAAAAAAAACCCCAAGAAACCTCTAAGGTAATATTTTATATTTTGATACCTTCTTTATTATGTGAAGTAATAGCATCACTTCTGGTGGAACTCTAGAAAAATTTAGGCATTACAGAGTTTAATATTTCATTAGACTTCATTAAAGAAGGGCAGAAATCAGACCATTATCCTAATGGCCATTTACACAGGGCTGAATTAACTCTCACATAAATTTATGTGTGTATTCACTTAGTCCAAATTGATTGGACAAACATACTTCCTTATGCAAGGTTTGGCTTCATACAATGCTAAAGACCTACGGGCAAACTTGTAAAAGGACTAAACTAGAACTGCATAAAAATAAACTAGCAGTATTTCTCAATTTTCAAGGTGCCTAACTGCATGACATTACCCATTTTCTTGCAGAGACAGTATGTTAAGCAGAACAGTTGTCCCATTGTGGCCCAGCTTGGGTTGTGCTCCAGATTTCCTGGCTGGTCTATCAGAACACTGAGGTCTATTCACACTTTCAGCAAGGAAGAATTACTTATTTATGAATATTCTCACAACATGGTCAGGCTCTTCAAGAAGAAACTGCATCTGCTCCGAGGATCTTTTTATAGAAGAGGAAAGAGCCACAGAAATACAATTGAGGAATGGTAATGACAAACAGGGTTGGTTGTTTTCCCTGTTGAATTTCCTTGTATGCTTTACCCACAAGCAAATGAGTAGAGGACAACAGAGTCACATCTTGCTTCTTGAATAGTACAAAGAGGCATGAAAAACAACCAGGGGGATACTCACTAACGGTTGGATGGATTAAAAAATGACTTAGAAAATGCAACTCATGCCTCAAGAAATGGGGTAGGACTCTGCACATGTAAAAAAATTAGTATACAGCCCTCTGTACAGTAAATCAACAGGAGATTCCAGATTGTTTTTTAAAAAAATCTCATTTATAATTGCAAAATTAATTTTACATTCCAACACTTCATTTTTTAAAAGACACTTCACATTATGACTTTAAAAATTTTAACATTCTTGTGGCAGGAATTCTACTTACCCAGAAGCTTACTCAAGACAACTTTCCCTCTTATTCCTTTTTCCTATCCCAAAGAACTTTTCATACTATTACTTAGTAATGTTCTGTGTAAATTTGTGTCTAAGCTGTGTAAGCTGTATTTTAAGATGCTGGGCTTCCACAGTAATCATAGCACCACTGCAACATCTTTATTAGTTTAGGTTTGTTAGTGTGACAGAAAATATATTGGCTGGTGCAAGAATGTGTTAGGAGTGAAATGAGTACGTGACTCGTATGGATATGAGCACAGACAAATGTAACCATGATCTAGCAAGAAAAGTAAAAATATTGCTGATCTACTTATAGCAGGAGACTTAATTGTAGGAACCAGAATACAAAGGAAAAGCGGAGGGAGTAACTGCAAATAATGATCTATTCAGGTTTACAGGTGTCAGCACAGTTTTCAATAGTTCCGTAATGGGACTTTGCAGTTTGAAAAGTATAATCTGTTTGAATTGAAAGTGTGGCACCAAATGAAAATTTGTTAGTGCCAGGAGGGAAAGTGTGGGAATTGAAAGTCATTCATCATTGTAACATTCCAGCACAAACTAAACAGAGATAAAAGGTTCTGTATAGGCCGCAGTTTCCAGTACACCAGCCTTTTTGTTAACTTGTCATACTGGAACGTACAAGGTGCTTACACAGAAATGATGACTTCCAGGGAATAACCTACAACTTTTCCCAAGTTATTTTTACTGTTAAGATATTCTCTAATTATGTCCCCAAGAATATCAGTACCTACCCTAAAATCCTTTACTGGGCATAAAATGTTTTTAATACATAACTTGGTGCTTTTTAAAAAAGCTTTAGCACACTCAGTTGAAAAAACCTTATTGAATTAGTTTGCATAGAGAAAAAACTTCTTAAGCAAAAGATGGTGCCAAAAAGGCCTGAATTTCCTGACCATTGTTAGCAAAATGCCCATCTTTCCATCATTTTTACACTAGATGTTTTGTGCTGAAAAGAAATAGAATTTGAAGGGAAACAGGTTGAGAAAGAGCTAATTCTGTGTTGTCACTTCAGACAGTCATGTCTTTTTACTGCTAAATGTGGAAACATTTGTCACTGCTCGATAACCATCAGGAATGGAGAATGGAATAGTATCAATCATGAGTCTTTCTCAGAACTGGTATGAATATGTAATATGCCATGCAGAGAAATCTCCTGGGAAGTACAGCGTTATATGACACGAATTAACATCCACTTACTGATTAGGCTTGATATCAGCTCACAACAGAGATGAATTTAAGGCACAAGAATCATTTAATGAGCTTCATCAAAATATACTGAACAAAAAGAATTCAACAAGTATTATTCCTAACATTAGGATTTCTTACAAAAAGTTCTTATTTAAATTTTTGGGCTAAGAAAAAGTTTACAGATAATATGACTATGGGGTTTTTTTAGTTTATAATAACTTGACTGTCACTGAATCTTCTGGGTTCTCATCCTTTTCTGTTTGATAAATACAGAATAAAAATACTATGAATTTAATACAAAAGCTTTCTGAAGTTCATCACATTGAAGACAGAGCATTTAAGAAACAACTTTGCTGGACAAGTCAAGATATAATTGCTTATTCATTCTAGGCAAAGTCAGAAAATAGGACTAAATTATAGAGAAATATAATTATTTAGAATGAGTATCACACATGTACCTGTTATGTTCTTGGCAAGTTAATATAGTACAGGTATTTCATACAACTCATATAGATGGGACAGCTTGATGACATGCAGTAATATTCCTCCTTTTAGAAATTAATCATATAATGATTTTCTGTAATATTAATGGCTTCCTTATTATCCAGATTTGACCCTCTGTCAGGCTAGGGATAAAGATCAATGATTAATCTTAATAGTCTAAAAACAGACACCCCATACCCTAAAATGCCTACCTGCAAGCCTTATTTTGCACACTGGCATATTAGGAGCTTTAAGCACCTTTTTTCACCACATACATGAGAAATGTTGAGTTTTAAACCTGTATTTGTCTGTTCATGTTTAACACGGTGCGTAACCACCTACAGCAAAACAGTTTTGCAGTGAAGACTCAGGTGCCTCAACTCTTTCCATAGAATGAGGCATTCTTCAAAGCAAAAAAAAAGGATAAGTTCATCTTTTCACTTTTCTGAAGTATTTCAGAATATAACTCAGCCTAATTTTTGTGCTGGCATTCACTAAGTGTTTGTTTAGATTATAAGGTCAGCAGGAGCAAATTCAGTGTTTAAGTCCATTGGAAACTTTTATTTTTTGACATTTCATATCAACAATTCAAGTATTCCTATCCCACATAGGGATAGGAATTGTAGCATAACAATTACAACCCTTTAGGGAAATTTAAGAATCTACAACTTGCGCTACTTGAAGCAAAGGTTATCACATTGAGGACAACAGGTAATTACAAGTTGCTGTAATAAAAAAAAAAGGAAGGGGGTTTCCTGTATTGATCCAAGTTTTAGGTGGGAAAAAGTCAATGTTTTCAAAGATAACTAAGTCTGATGTATTTGATTTTCTTATTTATTATTATAAAAATTATAGATGCTTTAGGAGCACTAACTTTTGTCAGCACTGCTTGTATTTCATTTGAAAACAGGATTTAAGGTCCTAATTCACCTAAAAACTTAATCTATTAACTGCCATGACTCAAGTTGGCTGCCATCAAATAACAACAGAAGCTACACCCTCTCAACTGTATTGATTTCCCCCAAAACAAATGGCCATAACCTTTAGGCTCTGATTCACCAAAGTCTGCATTTAGCACGCACTTAAAACCTGCAACTCAATGGAAATTCAGCAAGAATTCTGCTGCAGCTCCTCTTTTCCTCTGTAACTTTTCACCACGTTCCGTACCCACATTTTGTTCCCAACAAAAGGCGACGCTCACAGGTTGTAACACTGATTCATCGTACCTGAAGTAACTAACAGCTATCTTAGGGCCTTAGCCTTTCTTTGCCTGTTTCCAGTGGTTGCAAATCATCATGTAGCAAGATCTAATTAAAAATTACTTTTCTATTTAGCAAATATTTAGAAAGAACTGTGCGCTACATGTGATTATTTATATAAAATAAAAATGCTCATAAATCACACAATTAGAAATGTGCTTCCTGCCAAATAGATCTCAACTACTCAATTTAGAATAGTGTTGACTACATAAAGATTATTTTTAGCCCTCCTATTAAAATATTAAGTTCAATTCCTTTACAACCACTAGCTGTACTATACTTTTGGCTGCATATTAAATCATACAGCTCTAAAACCTGACGATCTTGCTTTTGCCCCAGTCAACTGCTAACACAGATATGGATAATTCATGAGTGAATTTCTCACCTTGTACTGATGGACAAAATAGGATTGAAATAAAGAACAGCATCTTGTCCCCTCCCATGTCCTCAGTGTGTTAACGGATTTAGCTGGTGCAAGGATAACTTGAGTTTTGGATGTATTCTGTACTACAAAGTATTCAGATTGTGTTTTAGACTCTACCAACTTAGGAAACCTTCTCTTACAGAAACAAAACAGCCAATATTTTGATGGAGAAATAAAATAAAACAAACACCTGCTACATCTAGAAATATAGCAATAAACATATATATTAGAAAATAACAGTTACACATAAGAGCTACAAAAATGGCATAGCTTTTATGTCTGATATTTACCTAGCACCTTTCATTCCAGAGAATCCTAGTGGCTTTATGAGCTACACAGGGATCAGTGTATCCTGCAGCGAATGAAAACACTCCTGCTAAAAACGTATTGTATAAAGCTTGGATATTGCCAGGAACAGGGCAACACAGTCTTACCCAGACTGACATGAGGCAAACATGGATAGCATAAACCAGACAATCGTACCATGGAGTAGAATTTCTCTCTTTCAAGGACAAATGACAGTAATTATGTTCTGATGCATTCTACAGAGTTCTGAAAGAAAGCCTGAATTCCCAAAGCCACTCAAAACCAATCATTGCAGAGCACTGTTCACACCATTTCTGCAATATAAGCAACTGAATCACCCTCATCAGGTTCCTTTTGTACCTGGTCATTTCCTGGAGAGCCTTCACCAGTCAGTAAGAAATCCCAACCTTGTTCAGCAGACAATAATTCTGCTGCTTCTCAATCTCTTTCCCTCTCCCCCTCTCCCCCCCCCACCAACCCAAAGCTTTTCACAAATATGGAATTTCTATCCCAGAATTGAGGTATTTTAAAACCTCACTGAGAGGTAGATCAAAGAGAGAGACAATATGAGTGAATAGGTACAAAAATGAAAGCAACTGCACCTTTTATGGCTTTTCCTGACAGCCAGGACAAAATTCTCTCCCAGGAATGCCGTTTCCAATAAGCAGGCACAACTTTTGTTCTAATCAAAGTGGAAGTGTTTTATCTAGGGGAGGATGCTAAACTGAATAGCTGGTTTCTAAGATAAAAAACTTTATCCATATCCAAAAACGATCTGCAGTACTTGGGTTCATTTCAAATGCCAACATGCTGTGATGACAAGGCTCCTGTTCCATTTTTCTACTTGCTAGCTGTTCTCGAGTTTTATATTCCCCTTCAGTTGTCCCAACATTTACATCACAGTTTGGACAAGGCAAGCAGCAAGGTTTAGCCTGGAGCACTTAGACCCTACTACCTTTAAGAAGGCAAAATGCACACAGTGGCTTACAAATGCAAAGGAAATTATTTCACATCTCCTTGCAGCAAAAAGACAGCAAATTGTGCATTAGGGAGCATCATGAGAATGTTTTTCTTGGTCACAGTCTACACATGCAGCTTTGGGAATTAGTCTGACACCAGCACCTCTCATCTTAATACACCGGATAAGAGAGAAATGTCCCATAGCCCAACAAGCAAGTGAAATAGATATTGCTACTCAACGATCATTCAACATTTATGGTCACTGGTATTGTGCACCCTAAGTACAGACAGATTACTCAATAGCTTCAGAGATGTTTTTGTCATAGAACCATGACACTGTTTTGAAACAAGCAAAACCCAAAATTTTATTATCCATGACTACAGATTCCTTTAAGCACAGGAGCTCCCTTCCCTTTCTGCAGAGGTACATCAAACATTAGAAAAAAGGAAACTGAGAATCATCTGTATCACCTACTCATATTTGTACTCCTAATTAACTACGTTTTTTTTTTTTTTGAATAAGGACCTCAGTGAATAAAGTAAACTGGTACAAACAGCTGCTTGGTTTTGCAGCAAAAGAGCAGCCTGAGAGCTGAGGCAATAAAATGTGTAAGTGACAAACAGGGAAGATGAGCACTGCTTGCAGAGCTAGAAACAAAGCAGAGCACAGATATCAGCTGCTCAGAGCCTTCCCCTGCCCTAAGAACAAACTGGTTCAGTATCTCATTTACCAGGAGTCATAAGGAATGCTGAGGTCTGAAAGCATCCAGTGGGACAGCCACTAAGATCTAAGATCTAAGGCACACCATGCATCACTGCACCTTCAAGTTCAGGTCACTCTGCTACTGTACCCCGAACATAACACTTTTTAGAGGATATTAAAACATCCACTTTTATTCCGCGATAGTCTTTGGAATGCATAATTCTGCTGCAAGACTTGAGAGCAAATTTCACTTAGGAATGTTCACAGAGCACAGGAGCTGAAGCGGCAGGGGAGAACTATTATCACCTTTAGTTCCTCTCAGGACTATTTAACTCTTTTTACCAGAAACTGGGTGGAGCTCCCAGCAGAATTTCACAACAAACCAAAAAGTTCAATTGAAGATAACTGAGCTGATCCAGGGAAATCTAAACATCATCCAGCTTTGTCAGGGAGAACAATGACAGACATTGAATCATCAGACACTGTTAATAACTAATGATAGACCCAGTCCTTTATTTTCAGATTTTCCTTATTTTCTTTAAGACTTTAGTATATCCACAATTTTGAATAATTCATTATCTTTCCCTCTGACATTCCAATTTTTTTGATTTCTTGGCTATCCACCTGGACCTACTTACTGAATTAGCAGCGATCTGTACCATTTATAAATACAAACACATAAATATATGTCTGTTTTAACTTCCTCTGAAGCAATTTTTCATTGTAACTAGCTTTACAACAGCAATTCAATTTGTTTAATAGTGCCTGTGAGTTAATAAAAAGCTCTTAAAAGTTAAGTGATTTCATAGTTAGTAATTAAAACCACCTTGGAATAATTACATTTAAAATACATCTATAACAAGAAGTTAGAACAGGTCTGTGAATGACACTTTAGCTGTCAACTAGAGAAAAATTAACACCTTTTTTGTTTGCTATGGTAAGTTGTATCCAGGCTGAAAAGAAAACGGAGAAGTTGATCGGTTTTGGTACATGGTAATACTACATATTCTATGCCATGGCTCATATTCTTGCTTCCTCTGCCCACCACTGTCCCAGCAGTTAAGCCAGCGAATTTTAGAAGATGGTTTAAAACATCTTTTTAAAGGTAACACTGCATGACTAAGACAATTTGAGACATTGACAACTACGTGCAAGGACAAGTGTCTCTACTGACTGGGGAACTGTGTCTAGAACCTCACCTTTATGCTTCTTTTCTCAGCACTCGGGCTGAGACATAGGCCACAGAAATAAGCAAAGCTGCTTCTTTCATGCCTTTAAAAAAGACTATTGGTTGGAGAAGTCCCACATGCATTAAGGAATTGAATACATTCTGTCCCAGCAAGTGTAACATTACTGGAATGCCTTCAAAGTAGTTGTTGGGTATCTTGCTCAAAGTTTAAAATTCTGCCTCTAACTAAAGAAATTACACAGAGATTTTTAAGTGATCTTTCATTTATTCAATATGAAAAAGGTATCAATACCATTTTGTAATTCTTAAACAAAGAAGAGGTCCTCGCTAACATCACTATTTTTTCTCTAACTACCACCAAGAATTACATTAAAAGAAAAAATAATCTCAAAAAATAACCCCCCATAACTGCAAACAAAGTGTTTCCTTACTATTTCCTTTTATTCAAACTATTATAACTCCAGAATGAGAATGTCTTGATTAAAAGTTTCAGCTGGATAGTACATTTTGTCAAGCGCAACTAATTCCATATCCTGATAATGTGATTAATATTTAAACCTACGTTAGGCATTTTTACAGGGGTCCTCAGCACTGTTCTAGTCTGTTGTACTCTAGATGGTTGTGCTAGAGCTAATAAATACCTACAGCTGGCAACAGTATCAATGGCAGTCATGAACTCCCATCAGAAGGGACAGGTATTTAGTTTCTATAATCCAGGAATTAGTGAAGCTGAATAAAGTTTGGAAATTGCTCAGGTTTTCTAACCCTAGACTTCAGTTTTTAATTCTACACCACTTTCCAGATATATTAAAAAATAAACACACACATTTTTAAAATCCATCCAAGGCAAAAATCACTTCGCAGCAATCTAAACTTGAGCCCTGAAGTTCACAGTTGTATTTTCCTTTGTGAAGGGACGAAAATTCTAACAGACTCACTGCTTTATCATTAGAGATTATGAACTTCCAAAAATTAGCAGCCTATCAGCCAAATAAAGCTGGCTCTGAAAGTGTTTTGAGTGATTCCAATGGGATGCTCTGGGCTTAATCAGACTACACATGAGACCTACACAAAGTTGTGGAGTTTGATGTTTGGTTTTCATCTCTAAGGCCTACAATGCAATTTCCTCAGTTGCCTGATGAAAAGATAACTAGAGGGAGAAGTTTCACAAAGCAGGGATTTTGGCAGCTTTGCCAGTATCAGAAATTGTCTTTTCTTATCTGCAGTTACAGATTCTGCAGTGCTCTGCCACCTCATCTTGCGCCAATAAAACTGTTTGTAAGGCTGAATTGAGAAACACATGAGGGTCTGGGCAAAATAAAAAGAAAAGAGGCTATTCTTTATCCACACAGGTACCCTGATTCAGTCCCTGCCAGATCTGCACAAAACGTGTTTCAGTACACCTGTAAAACATTGTAGAGCAGAGGCAGCAACAAACAGGCAAAACCAGGAACTCTGTAAGCCAGAACTGCTCCATGACAAAACAGCTTCTCTTACCAGGGCCAGCCAGTGAGAAGCTGATCAAGAAGAAATGAAAAGGGGTTTTGCTAAATTCTTCTTCTTTAACGAGAATAGAATGAAGGGAAACAAATGATCAGTGTAAGGAGGCTTCACAAGTCTGCAAAGAATTCCTATTAACAGCTGCTCCCTACCAGGATTAAAATTAATCTTTAAAATGTAATACTTTCATGATCAGTTCTTACAGAACTGTTTCCTTACCCAAGAGAAAACCATAAACTTTACTTCCTAAACAGGGACAGACATTAAGCACAGTCAGACAGCAATTACTGTACCACAGCAAAGGTTTTGGGCTGACCCAGGACTGGAAATGGCAAGCACAGTACAAGGCATTATCAATGAAAGGATGATCAAAGGACATCCAGCTGCTAATTTCAAGCTGCTGTGCAGCCATGGACAGAATGACACATTTTCTGTCACCCGTGGTAAAGACAAAATAATTTGTTATAGCCAAAACTGTGTCCAGATTTTTCCCTTTTCACTATTCCCTATCATCAGTGATCAGAATTTTTTTTAAACTATGTCAAAAGACAATTGCAGAAGCAGGGAGGCAAGAGTGTGCACAGAAAGAGACAGTGGCTGATCCAGTCAAGAAAGCAAGCTGCATTTTTAAACAGAACTTTCTGCTGTCGATTTCTTTCCCTCTGCATCAAAACGTATTTCTGAGAGAGCTTAAAAGCTTTGTCAGCTAGAGCATGTTGTTATTCAAAAGCAGAATTTTTCATTTTTACAAGTGGAGGGAGTTGAGCACATATAATGAACCCACTGTATTGAACCACTCTGAGGAAGTCTAGTGCCTCTTAACGAGTCCCTGCCTCTGACTTAATACATGCAAGGCTAAGGGCAACCGAGCTGCATTAAGTGTGGTGTGTGCAGGGATATTTCACTCCAAAGAAAATCACTGCTATGCTGGGCTGGTTTTTGGTTGTGCACAACAAGAAAAGTGGTAATAGTGACCATCTGTTCATGCAAAACATGAAGGCAGATGAACCAAATGAGCAGCACTGGGGACTTGCTGAGCAGCCTGAGGAGGAAAGTCAGAGAAGGTTAACTGGGCTTAGGAGGAGCGGGAGTGTTCAACCACAGTGGAGGAAAAGCAGCACGTCCAGTCACAGGATGTGGCAAAACCAGGGAGAATACAAGATCATTCACCTGGTTTTCTCACTTGGTCATGTCAATAGGGGGGAATGGAGGAGGGTGTGCTCATCTCCTCAGAAGCATCTCAGACAGAGGGACATAATCAACTACCTCCAAAACCAGACAGGGAGATTAAGGGCAGAATGGGAAAGACCAAAGAATTAGCAAAGAAGTATCCCAAGACACATTACATGGAAAGGGGTCCAACTTCTCTCATGTCTCACTTTGGCTCCCAGACTTGCAAAATCCAGTGAGTTTTATTTCTTTTTCTGAGGGATAAAAAGCTGCAGACCAAGTTAAATTATGAATTTGTGTTTTCTCGCTCCCTTTTTTTCATAGGTCTACACATATCCCCTCAACAGCAGTCCACAGCAGCTATTTCATGACACTGAAAGTATGTCAGTATTGACAGAATGAATAAAGGCGGAGGGAATTTCACAGAGGTAGGCTGAAGATAGAGCTTTCAAGCACCAGCTGCTACTAAAAAAAATAAAAAAGTTGTTCTAATGGCTGCATAGAGCATTTTTTGCAATGGAACTGCACACGTCTGTCTGGAAGCAATTGTACAGAGCTCAGCTAGTAGGAGAAAATGAAATGCTGCTCCCTCATGCATTGATTATAGCATTCATATCTGCAGAGACAAAAATCTGACATGAAAGAGAATCCCCAGCCCTTTCGTGGCTCTACAGATAGAATAAAAACAACCTTTCAGAAGGCTCGGGTTTTTTTGCAGATTTTGAAATAAACTTCCTCTGCCTTGGAACAACCCTCTGTTGAATACATGTTCTGATTCTGTAGTTTACTGTCAGAGTTTTTAGGCCTCCTGTTAGACAATACTGAATCTCACAGCTATAGGACCACTGCTGGCATTGACAAAAATACTCACTAAAAATCCAAAAAACAAAACAAAAAACAAAACAAACAAAAAAAAACCACTCCAACTTTATCTGGAATTTAAAAAGATTTATCAAGGCAAAGAAAACTGAAGTTGGCATAAATGCATTACTTGCACTAAAATACAAACTATAATGCTATTTATGTGCCATCAGTTATTCCTAGTGTACACCTCTATTTCTCTACACTTTTTGCAGGATAACATTGCTACACATACTACACATCATAAAATTAGGATATTCTCCGTAAGAGCACCACAAACATGGCTAGAGCTGCTCACAAATCAACCAGGAAACAAGCTGTGAAACCTTCTAAAATCTTGGAAGTAAAACTGTCAATATTTTCCCTGTAAATAACAAGTCTACATTCAACCCAAAACTAGGAGGTGAAAGTCCTCTTGCAGGAACAGCTTTTTATACTTCATAAACTCAAAGACTGCTGGGAAGGAAAGGAGATGCCAGCATCTGGAGAATCAGCTTGGAATCTCAAAATTATTTCAAATAATCTCAAATTATGTTTGCCTGACTCATAATAATTTTTGCTCTTGGCCATAGTCCAGAGCCAATTTTTCTGACAGGAAATCATTTAGTTATATATTACTCAAACTAGATGATCTAATGATAACATCTGGCCTTAAAAAGAAAGTCTTTGAAAGAGATCTGACTATTTAAAATCATATTTTGGTAGAATGTTGAAACAGGAAGCTTTAACTTAAAAATTAATTTTCCAGTTGTAAGACTGGTAAAGAAAGGATTATCTTCCTTTTTACAGAGTCCCTGAATTTATGTATCGGCAGAATATTAAAAGGGAAACTTTAAATAAGAAAAATGCAGCTGAAGATTTTATGGAAAAGCAGCTTTTTCAAGTAATATCTTGGACATTATTTTCTTTCATAATTAAAGACACACAAAAGTACAAATGCAGTAGTGTAGAGGACAGACAAACTACTAGCAGTCAAATACCTAGTTACAATTGCACAAATAATCCCTCAAGGAGGTGATAAAAGGAGCTTTCTAATGAAAATTAAACAGACAGAATATATCTGCAAATATTCACAAAGTTTGTTTTATTACTTAGGTTACGGCCTATTAACTGTTGAGAAAACGTATTTTGGTTTTAATTTCCAGAAGTGGATGTGTGTTGTTATTACATTATGCAAAGAGCACTAAACTCAAGATGTGTCACCTTTTGCTAAATTTTTGTACTGTTCCCCTCCTCTGAAATTCAATTTATCAAGCATTTAGCAATTAAAGGTCAGTACTCTGTAGATTTTAGCTAAAGGTCATATAAAAGTGGGCTTTTTCCTCTGGACACTACCTAGAAATTGATTCCTCAAGAATGGCTTTTCAGTTTTTCCTTCAAAATTTCCAAACATTAGCATTTTTGTGAATGTATCTGTTACTTAGAGCAGCATAAATTTACACAGTTCTACTCACATGCTGTGCTATTTGCTAAAATTTATATTAGATCTAAAAATTAAATTCTCTCTGCCTCCATTCCCATGCATTCACAAAAAGCCCAAGCAGCACTTAGCAACCTGGCCATGGCAGTGATTAAACACCAGAGATGGATCTATAAATAGCCAACTGTGCTTGTTGTGGAATTGGCCTCCTCCATCACCTTGGGTTAATTACAGTTGGGGGAGCAGTCCTGGGTACCTTGGCAGCACCGATCTCGTACCCAAGCGTGGACATCAGGAATAGTTATTAACTACAGCACTACATTAATCCTTCTTGATTCATAAACACTGTGCGTTCCCTCAGATATTCACATTAAAAACAATAAACTAAAAAACTATATAGTCAAGTAATGAATCCAACAAATGTTCTCACCACTGATGCTGCAAACTGGGTGATCATGAATGAAAGAATATTTGTTTCAACATATTATTAAAAATCAGATCAAATTCAGCATGGTTAAAGGGAGCTTTTATGGGATTTGGTGCTAAACTAAGCTTTGTGTGCAGGTGTATTTGCACAGCCAAGGCTCCGCATGTGAGGCAGCAGGCAGACACTGGCAGGAAGCAGTGCAGTAACACCAGTGGGCCTGGCAGCAGATGTATCCATATTCCCCTGATGGAAACATGGGAATGAGCGTGCTGAAGGGAAAGGGCAACTCAGCAACAGAGTTAGAGGAGCTTTGTAACCTTGGGGGATGTGGGCAGGAAACCAATAAGAGCAAAACACACTTTCTCAAGAACCCACATCTGAATAATTCTTGGTTTGGCACAGCATAAGGCACAGCTCCAAACATACACAGATGAGTATCTGCAGATACTGCTTGGGCAAACCTAAGTTGCTGTACAATTTGGCTGACAGAAACCCACATCACAGAAAAATTCACATAAATGTCTTTGTGCATTTCCTTATAAAATTTCTTATATGGCAATTTTGCAAGAGGGATGTTTAGTTTGTGGAATATACATGGGCAGCCCACCAACATCTGAATATTTCTGCCATAGTTCCCCAATTACTTGCTCTCTAAACTTAGTACTTAGGAAACATCAAGTCAGGACAGGAGAAACTATGGAAATGGTCATTCAGAGACACACCAGAACAGAAACTGACAATTTCTACTACATAATGGGAGTTTTATCACCTCAAATTCCCATTTGAAACAAGTGATTTACACCAATATCTGCCATTACGATTTTGACCAGATTCCATGTTTTTATTCTGGGTTATGAGTGCTTTGCCAAATTCCTTCAACAGTAGATATTAACCCTGAGAGAGAAGTTAAGTCTTTATTGAGGAAAAAGAAATTTGAGGAGAAAGAAATATTTGAGGAGAAAGAAATATTGAGGAGAAAGAAATATTGAGGAGAAAGAAATATTGAGGAGAAAGAAATATTGAGGAGAAAGAGAATCAAGGATATAAACAGTCTAATCATTTTTGTCCATGTAGTTTGAAAATTTATCAGAGATCTGTCAGAGGACCAATAAACTAACTTTTCTAGCACCCTGGACAGCTCTGATGAAGACCAAAGCCACCCAAAACTTGTCAGAAGCCCATCGCTGCTTTTCATCTTTGTTGTAAAAGCATTTTCCTTGGTGAAAAGACATCACTTCATCTTTTATGTAAAGTCTATTTTTGGTTTTGCTTGTTTGTTTTGTATGTGGTTGTTCATTGTGCTTTGGTTTGATTTTTGAGTTTGGTGTGTTTTGATTTGGGGTTTTTGTTTGTTTTAACTAAACACTGCAGGCTTTTATTGCTCTCTAAATATTATTAAGCCAAGCTTGTTTCCTGTAACAGTTGTTGTTCCTCAGTCTCCATAGTAAACACAGTCAGGTACTTCAAAATATGTAACCAGAAAAACAAGAAAGAAATCTAATTAAAATCTTTCATCAATCATCATTGATATGTTAGATGGTGTTTGCCAGATACTGTCAGTTGTTCATTTAATTTTAACCAAATAACAAATAAATCAAGGATTTATGGTGAAATCCCTCATTCAGGAAGACAGACTCTCTAAATTTTAGCAACATATTTATCCTAAATACCCAGCAGTTTTTTATATAGGAATCTAATTTTTTTGCTCAAGTTTGAACAAACATCTCTTTTACCTATAGGAAGATTCTAGTCAAATTTTACAGCAAATATTACACAACATTCACAAAGTTACAGGCAACACGGCATCCAATATTAAGGACAAGAAGCCCTATTTTCTACTAGAATTTTTTTCCAATGGGTATTGCTTTTTTTGACAATAATCTTTAGTCCCTTTAAAGTAAGATTTTACAAAATTGAGCAGAGCAAAACCTGAAATATAAATAACACACCCTAATTCTCTAGCCCTTTTCCCCCAAGAGAAGACAACTAAATAACATTCAGTGCAATTTAAACAGTCTAAAGTTGTAGAGACTGCTTTTTTTTCTTAAAATAGAAAATAGACATGTGCTACATTTTATTCCATCAGTTAAATAAACAGTTTCAAGTGCAAAGTAATTTATAGCATAGTTAATTAGCTCAAAGAAAATAAACAATACATAGACAAGAAGCAGAACTCTTTTTTAGGAACCAGTAATATTTATAGTATTTATCTGCTTAGCTGAAAATTTGTTCAAGCTGCCCTACCTCATGAAATCTTCTGTTCTGGCTGTGTCAAAGGCTTAGAGCAACCACTTGATTTGCTCTGTTTGCTTTTTGCTCATGTTCACATTAAATGAACACAAACCCCCATTATGACCATACTGGACTTGTCCTTCATAGCTGTGGGTGAAGGTCAATAGAAACTTGATTTCATGTACTATTGTGGAGAAATCCAACAAGGTCTGGGCACGCTTCCAAAACTGCAGGAGATTTTCCTCTCTGCTACTTTGCATCAACTGGTTTAAGTCTTTGGTTTTATTTGGTTTTTTTTCTGATAAATCCTTTTGAAGTAAAACTTCACGAGATAGATCTATTCTTCAGTGTTGCCACTTTATTTGCTTTTAGCCATCCTATATAGACCATAACAAAGTAAGTCCTACTTGCACTGGATTGAAAAGAAGTCACTTTTTTAGTTACAGAAAGAGAAAACAACAGAGAAGCTCAGTGAGAACCAGAATGTCTAACAGTTTTGGCAAGAGATTCTCTACTTGCCTTTGTTTTGTCCCACTTCTTGGACATCGGGAACTCTGCCTTGCAATGGAAATCTACCCACGCAGCAACTTCACATCTGCTCACAGAGCCCTGAAAGCACTCAACATCATGAATGACTCCATTAAATTAATTAAATCATCAATATGGTTAAAATTAAGTCCATGCTTCAAGGGTACTGATGAACTAGATCTTAATCCAATGCCCATGAAATGCAACGAGAGTTTTCAATTTCACTTCAGCATGCTTGGGCTTCAAAGTGCTTTGGATTTTAAGTGCTCTCATCAGCAAATTTTGAATGTTTCCTGACAAAACAGATGGACATTGTACCTTTTTAACGTTTAGCAATTTAGCTTCTGTTTACCAAAAATTTCAGGTTGTATAATCACAATCAACATTTACAGCAGGAATTCCCCCTGGAAATGCAAAGTTAAATCCCTGACAGGGTTTTGTTTTCTTTCTATAAGAAAATAAACAAAACCCTCACTCCCCCTCCATGAGATACACTATGCTTATTATCTGTGAACTGGCAAACTCTCAAGCGCACTGGTACCAAATCTAATGTTGGGCCTCTGTTTACTATAAATCCAACCCTTTCTACCTCAAAACCGTCTCTCATATAATGAAGCAAATTGCCTGTTGACGGTTTAGGATTACAGTCTGTTGCATTACCTATTAATAGTAATATTAAACTTTCTTTTTCACAGCTCTTCCAGAAGACTAATGATGCTTCCCTTAAAACAAAATTTGAGATTGCTTTAACATTTCTCTCCTTATGTTGTCCTTAAGGCTGTCAGTTTTGTCCAATAAAGATGAAAAGGGACAGAAAACCTCCCCGTGTTCACGACTGTGCTGTGAATAAGGTATTGAAACCCCAATCTTGAACCAAGCCGTTTTTGAGATTCATTTTCTGCAACTAAACACCATGAATCTGTGATACTGGCTTGTCTTGCAAATCAAATTTTACATAGGTGAAAGCTCTTTGCCAGTCCAGGAGTACCCTTTATAATCTGATTCATTATTATATTTAAGATGCTGTTACACTTGTTACTACAATAAAGCTTTCTGATTACAATACCCTGTGCTTTTCACTATACACACTGCTTTTCTTCTGATTAGAGATCCATAACTAACACCAGAAGAACCCAGGTTTTATTTTATGTTATGAATACAAACTCTTGTGCTACTAAACAAGTCCATTTCCTAATCACATCATCTCTATTGCCATTCAGAATAGGCATTCTTATCCAAAGGAGACTGGATTTTCAGAGAATGCAGGATTTAACATTATCCTATTGAAAGATCCCCATGGGGATGACAGTCTCAGATATTTTAATGTAAATAGTAGTAGCCACTATTCTGAAATTAAGACGATTTCCTGGCCATTTGTATTCTAACCTCATAGTGCCTTTATGAGAAGTTTTGGTCTCAGTGCACGAGGATGTGATCCTCTCCAAATTGTGGTTACTTGTGGGAGTCCAGAGTGCGGGGAATGTTGTGGAATTCAAAACAGAATCCCACAGTTACTCTTATTTCTGTCAATGCCACAGGACTTCATAGTTTTTATTTCATTGTTTTTTCTTATTAAACCACAGCTTATGCAGAAAACATTTCACAGTCACATCTTCTATGCTTTTCTACAAATATTAAGCCACTGTATATCTCCATTTAATAGTGTTACCAGCAAGTACATATTTTAAGAGGATTAAATAGAAAAGAGATCACAGGCTGGTTTTGATGAGTTTTGGGACCACGGCTTTTAAACAGAAGAGTTCCCATTTTTTCTTACAAGTGAAATCCTACAACGACACACCACAGAGAAACAAAAATGTGGCCACTTTGCTGTTGAAAGTCAACAAGTCTGAGGGACAAATCTTACTCTCAGTGTCATCTGAGATCATATAGTCCCAATCAAGTGCTCTGTATCCATATTA
Organism: Gymnorhina tibicen; assembly: GCA_013399875.1. Lineage (NCBI taxonomy): Eukaryota > Metazoa > Chordata > Aves > Passeriformes > Artamidae > Gymnorhina > Gymnorhina tibicen. The sequence continues at coordinate 1,475,476 of VXAZ01009789.1, read as the reverse complement.
GGTCACATTTTGTCAAACAATAGTGCAGCATTCTTATATGCTAAGCAAGACATCATCACTTCCTTCTCCAGACAAGATACCCCCTTCAAAAAAGTCTACATCTGTAGTAAAACCTGTAAAAAAAAAAAAGAAAAGAAATAAACAAACAACACCCCCCCCAACAAAATAGTTTCTCCATCAAAACTTTGTTTTCCTCAGGAGGAACAGAACTGAAATCCTTCCTGTGTAAATTCCCCAGCTCTGTGGAATTTATCCACAAGATCAAAGATTTTTTTTTGAAACTTAGAAGAACTTCCCATGTGTGTTTACAATTTCTTTTTTGACTTACATCTGCTGAACAGAGCAGATCTTTTATTGTAACCTAAAAATGTAATTTCTAACTGTGTCATTATTGTTTCTACAGTTCAGTTCACCTGATGCCTTTCCTGAAAGGTCTGTTCCTGTTAAAGATAATAGCAAAATCCTACATAACATCACTGGGACAAGGATCAGATTTGATACACTGTTCAAAACAGTGGAGGAAAGGATGGATTTAATAAGACTCTGCTTGGAAAATAAAAAAAAGGAAAAATCCAGTATGTCCACAATAAAAATGATTTTCATAGAATAGAAATATCATAGCTTATTCCTATTTAAATGTTTCAAATTCCTCCTATTAAAAAATTATTTCAAAGCGTCAAACACTTCCAAATACACCAATTGTTTCCAAAACTCTGAGTTTCAGCATACAGGGGCTGTAAAGGTTTTTTGCTAGTGTGAGAAAAAAATTAGCTGCATGTGCCCACGCCATTAATATTAGAAAGGCTCCAACTCAGATGGGTGTGAAACATTTCAATTCCAAAACATAAAGCAGGCTGTTTTCCACACAATTACACTGCCCAGTGGCTTTCTTAATGAACATCTAATAATTCATAGACTCGGCAAACAGCAGTGATTGGTGTTTTGTTGGGATCTCTGTGGGAGAGTGTTAATTTCTGTCATCTTTAATAACTCTTTTATGGTTATACAGAAGCGTCCAGAGTGCTCAGGGCACAATACCAAAACTGAAAGTGCTCCCTCTTGTGCTGGTTGCAGTTGCATTCCCAAGTTTAAACTGAGGTTTTCCATAACAGACACAAGCAAAGCATCTTTAGTCTATGTTCTCTCATTATATTCTTCTGGAAACTACAGGTCAATGTCTCAGCCATCACTTGACTGCTAACATAAATAGTATCACTTTTAAACTCCATGTAACACAAGTATTCTCTGCAAGGAAAACCTACTGGTGTTTGCAAGGAAAGAAAAATGAATTGTTTGGGAGCTCTACATGCACATGGATTTCACTGTGCTACATTTATCAAATGACACCTTGATCACTGCCAGTAGGTAGCCTTAATGGAGTCATTGATTCAAATCAGTTAGGATTTCATACTTAAATTCTGTTTCCTCTATCCCAAGGACGGATGGAAATCTCCAGCCATTACAAGTATTGAGCCATGAAATCTATACTCTATTTCCCCCAATAAGAAAAGGTCTCAGTTGTCTAGATCAGTAAGAAAATTCCCTAAACCTCCAATTTCCAAATCAGCAATGAGGGACAATTCCAGCAACCTGCATCTTCCACACTTAGAGCAATGTCTGGGTTTATGATTGACAGACAGCTGCAGGACTGTTTAGTGCAGGAAAAGTTATCACAACTTCACTCTCCACAGAATCCTATCATCTAATTATCAGCCTCCAGGGAGATTTCTCTCAATATACAGAAGTTCCTTTCCTAGCTGAAAAAAGCCCCACAACGTACAACAAGGGGGATCTGTCAAGGACAAAAAAGCTCCAAAATTAAAAATCAACAGAATGGTAAGAGCTCGTCTTGAATTATTGAAATCCACACTCAAAGGATGTCGTAAGCAGACAATTTAATGTAAAAACCTATGATTACTTTAAAACATAAATTTGAGTCCTACTTCTATTAGTCTTATTTAAAGAAATAAAAACTAAAGCTGCCCTTCAAATTACCCCAGCAGTGCTCACACTAGATAAGTAATGTATATATACACCATCATATTGCCTATAAAAGTATTTAACCTAAAGGTCAGCTTGCATTCAGCTTTCATAGCAGTGTAAATGTGAAGCTAAACCTTTCATTTCAGCAATATTTGTCTACGTTTATAGTTGCACAATTCACTACATCTGAGCTCACGCTAGGTCTGGGTCTGCTAAGGCTTTAATTTGTTTGATCGCTTGAAGAAACTACACACTAAGAAACTAATAAAAACCTGTCCCACTGCTACAAAACACAAGACCTACACTTACAGCCCTTGTTTCACACCCACAATTATCTTTCCTAAAAGCTTTTGAATCAGCAAGACAGTGGTGCAGCCTGGGCCAGCAAATCAATGCAACTCCTCCCAAGTACTGTAATCTAAGACAAAATTGCTTATGAATTTAATTTTTTCAAGATTCAAAATTAGAACAAACTAACACATGAAGACCCATTTATCAGCAACAATCTGCTTCCAGTCACCAAGACAGGCACAAGAATGGTTTAGAACCAAAGGGATGAAAGAGACAGTTTTACATTCCCAGCACTGATCTTACCACATACTTTAGCCAGCATATAAGTAATACTCCTTCTTCCAGCAATGGGCAAGACTTTCAGTTGTTACCTCCAAGGGCTTCTGTGAGCACTGAAATTTCAACAACCAGATCAGGAATAAGGTTTAGAATCTTTAATGATTTGACTATACACAGGAGCACACACACCTTTAGAATACTTACCCAATTTCCATCTGAGTACTATCTCTAATTTGGATATTCTACATTCTTGACATTAAGTCTAAAGCTCACTATTTTTCCTCTCTGATTTGCTCTTGACCAATAATCAATTTTTCCATTAAAATGCTGATATTCTTCAGTTGCCGCTTCACTTTGACAATATTCTGGAACACAATTTTAGCCACGACTTATCTCAACAGGTTGATAGGTTGTTTTGCACTGTTATCACTAATGAATTAAGTTCATTTTCTTGGAAGAGCAATAATAAGCATGCAAACACCTTAACTAAACCATTCTGCTTCACTTGCAACATTATGTATCATTCTATAATAATTCAGTGTCAAATATCCTACCAGTGAAACTGTAAGACACCAACATATAATTTCAGTATCATTACTCCTGTAAGTACTTACATGAATTTAATGTACAATCCTGCCTAACTCCCCCATTCTGACGGTCTACAGATGTCACGGAGCTATGAGAGTAAAAACAACCATGTCCTAATTAGGTTTAAATTACCCTGCTTTACTTCTCCCACTAAGAAGCAGCTCGTTTTATCAGTCCTGATTCAGTCATCATTCATGTGAAGTTTTGTTTGCTCACAAGAGCAGACTCTGAGCTCAGGGCATCTACTCAGTAGTAATCCTGCCACAGATGATCCAGAACACCTAAAGACAGGCAAGAACTACTCAGTAGAGCTCCTGCCTGCACACACAGTAAAATAATATTTACATGATGCATTTATTATGGTATAGCAATTCAGAGCTCTCACTAAGCTCATACCTACTAGCTTTACAGACATTGTATGTGATAGATACCATACATACACAAAAATTCCAAGATTAGGTAGAGAAAACATCAATCTTCTCCAAGAAATACAAACAAAATTATTTTCAATACAAAACACGTTTGAAAGGCTGCCTATATGGACATATATACAAAATTACCCTCAAAAAAGAGCTATTATTTATTAGGACAGCAACACCTTTTTATATTCTTTGGCTGAAGTCTGTGGCTGCAACACCCAGGCATCAAACTGTCTGCAAGGTACTAATTGAGTACATACCAAAAAAGATCCCTGCTACACATCAGATTCTTTTAGTGAATAAGTGATGAACATTTGTCCTCATAAGGTTTCGCCTGTATCACTACAAATTTTTATTGTCACGGGCTCCCAAAGATTTCTTTCGCAGACACTAAATCCATCTGGTCCACTGTTCTGAGACCACTATGAAACAGAGGGAGCAGCTGTCCAAACAGCCCATCCCAGAGTCTGAATGCCGTGGTGGTTCTTGCAGCAAAATAAGACAGAGAGGCCTGCCCCCCCAGCCTACACTTGAGAGGAGCTGTCAGAGGCTTGTGCCAGTTTTTATAACCACCCATCATACCACGTTAAATTTCTAAACCTGACAATTTCTTGTTTAAGTGTTCGACTGGGAAAAACCCAAACAATGATATGTGCACAAAATAATCACTAAGTGACAACTGACACTCCAGGACAGTGCCCCGAGTACTCCAGCTGTGACTGAAGTCACATGTAGTTATTCACTCTGGGCTGTAAAATAGGGATAAATACACATTCCACCTTTACAGTCAGCATTTAACATAGCCAGACTCTGCACCATGCCTTGGCACTGGTCTTAGCAAGAGCAGATAAAGACCTTCCAGAAACCCTTTCAAGTTTCTTAGAGATGACATTCCCCTGGAGAGCATCCTTTAATCCTCTCTAACCTGAGCCACATTCCTGCTGCATGCACCACTCCAAATCTGAGATTCATTCACAGCAGCGACTTCTCATCCAAACCAAGTACGCTACACTGCAGTTCACTAGGCCACTGCAATTTCTCAGCTCCTTAAAAATTTAAACTCTGACTCACTCAAGATGATGGTTATGGGCCTTACTCTAATAATGGCAGAAATACTAACAATCTGTTTCAAGGAAACAGGTAAGTTTCATTTTATTTCTCAACATTTTATAGCTAAGACCATGAATTTTCAACAGCAAGACTGCACTGTGTGTTCATTCTTCGACTGCACAGAAGTGACAGTCACCTTTGACTTTTCCGGTATTGCTACATACTTTTAAAATCATGTTTCTATAGTAAGAAAAAAAAAAAATTTCAAAATTACTTTGAAAGATGATGAATTTGAATTGTAAGAAAATCAGAATCATTCATAACCCTTAAATAAACCACAGAAATACAGAAAACAGGGATAGAAACAGTCTTCTACTCAGCTTATTCCAATTCTGCAGGAAGAATCAATGCTTTCTTGTATAAACTAAGATTAACAACAGCTTTAGCTAAGAGCTCACTAGATCTGTTCAGATGTCAGACTGAAATGATAAACCTTGATGGGCAGCACGTGAGCTTTCAGGCAAAGCTTTAACTCCTTCTTTACAACAACATGAAAATACAATTTAAACAGAACAATAAAAATGGGTTTGTTTGTTTGTTTTCCTGTGTCAGTATAACATTAAATTCATGGGCCCGATTCTTGTAAATCAAAGGGAGAATGTGACAGGACGTGTCTACCCCCCTCTACCACAGATGGTTGGTGCATGTGGAAGAGATAACCCAGGCAGGTCACAGGCCCAGCACGGGGTATCTCGGGCACCAAAAGGGCTCCGGCCCCCAGCTAAGAATCAACATCTTAGTCTGGAGAGCAAATGTGGGAAGAGGTAAAAGAAAAATAAATATTCTTGAACAAAAGACATGGGTTTTATGTCTATAAAAGCCCACACAGTTATCACGGAGACAGAAGTCTCCTACACACACCCTGAGAACGTGCAGGACTTCTTCCCAGAGTTTGGTGCAGATTCCGTGGTTACTTTCCTGGGAATTGAGGATTTCCATGTGTGCTCCATCACAATTAGATGGTAAGAAACATTGGATCCTAAGTTACATTATTTCTTCACTAGCTGTAAAATTAATGGTACCTTTAATCCCGCATGTATTTACTAGTATTTCCTTTTGTCCTTATCCCTGTGTAGCAGTAGTCTCTTTTAAGTCTTATGTCTGTTGGTTTTGTGTCTATTAAATAAGAAATTCATTCTATAATGTACTGAATCAGGCATTATTGAAGAATTTGCAAAAGAGAGTGGGTTTTGGGGTGCTGGCCACGCCAATAAAGCTACTGCCTGCTGCCAGAGGCCTGGGCAAAAGGCAGGGATTTATCTAAACCCCCACAACTACTCATAACAGACAAGCATGACAGGAAACTATCAAGTGCTAACATGTAGCACTAAATGTTATGAGAGAAACCTTTAGTCTTTTTAAATGAACTTCGCCGTGATGTTCCAACCCACATGAGCAAATAGACTCCATTTCATTTTTATCCAAAGATACTTTTGACTTCCTAAATTCTACCAAAATGTCTCCATACTGACAAAAAACCTGATACTAAAATAGCTTCTCAACATTTATTAGTGCTTATGTAAACTGGTGCATCTTGCTCATTTCTAGCTTTTTTCTGGATGGTAGAATATGGAAAGGACACTGAAATCAGCTGTGTACATCTGTGTCCAAAGCCAGTTTATGTGCATTTATCAAGTTTAAAATCCTGAAACATGAACCTCTGAAAGTTCCCTATGAATATTCCGATGGCTGCACAACCACAGTAGCCAGATGAGTGTGGTCATGGTTTCTTTTTGGAAGGGGTTTTTGTTTGGTTGGTACATTTCCAAGGAGTTGTTTCTGTACATCTTTCACTATGCACATCTTTGGCCTGACATCTTTTCCATAAATGCAGAGCAGCCATATTTTTAGTAGCACATAAAGTTATTATTGCTTTATTTCAATTAAAGTGTGCATATGTTCACTTTGGCAAATTGAAGTTGATAAAAATGCATCCCATCTTTTGAAATTAAGCAGCAGAACATCAATGAAAAATCCATCAACTCTTAACTAGTAAGTACTCCCAGTTCTGCCAGAAACAGAAATCAAGCACAATAAAAATGCTGCAACTTACTATAGATATACTAGATTTTCTTTATAAACATTATTTCCATGCAGAGCTATGACCCAATTAACTGCACATAATTAAACAGAGTCACAAATATGCTGTGGCTGCTGACTACAAATACTAAGAGCCCTCAGGGGAGGACAAAGTTTTAAAATAACCTTTATTTGTTCAGACAACGTGAACTTTATGCCGATGAAAATATCAATAGAAGTAGGTGTTCTAATCTATAGGTTGAACGATGATAATGCACACCGAAGGATTTCCTCTAGAACTCCCCATTTGTAGGATGGGATTGCACACAGGGGTGTTTCCGTTACTGCAGCTCTTATACACTGTCAAGGCCTTTCCTGCTTCTCACGCCGCCCCACCAGTGAGGAGCTGGGGGTGCACAACAAACAGAGGGAACACAGCTGGGACAGGTGACCCAGCTGACCCAAGGGATATTCCACACCGCATGGCATCATACCCAGCATGGAAAGCTGGGAAAGAAGGAACAGGGATGTTCAGAATGATGCCATTTGTTTTCCCAAGTCACTGTTGCGAGTGGTGGAGCCCTGCTTCCCTGGGGATGGCTGAACACCCACCTGTCCATGGGAAAGGGGGAGTGAATTCTTCATTTTGCTTTGCTTGCATGCACAGCTTTTATTTTACCTATTAAACTTTTATCCTTTACCCACAACTTGTCTGGCTTTTCCAATTCTCTCCCCCATCCCATGGGGTTTAGGGGGGGTTGCTGGGGGTTGTGCAGGAGTGAGGGGATGTGTGGGGCTCAGTTGCCAGCTGGGGTGGAACCACAGCAGCCCTTAAACATTTCACCCTAACCCATTAGTCAGACAGACTGTGACAGGCAGAAAGCAGTTTAGCTTCCCTCTGGCAGACAGGAGCCTGAATTCCTACGAGCTGTTCCTACAAACAGCACTCACAGATGTCTCAGCTGGCAACACAAGAGATAAGATACCTTGGAAAGGTTCACCTACAGAATTGTCCTGGAATTCTGACTAGGCCTGCACGTAGAAGCTGGTTTTACAATCAGTGAAAAAACATAAGGCCTTAAAAAAGGCAATAAAGACAAATATCATTTTCCATCTGCCAGTATGAACTCAACACAAATATTAAGACGTCAGCTGAGCTGGCTATAAAAAAATACTTGTGTATTTAAGAATTTTTAACTCTCCTGCAGATCAGGAAAGAAAGCCCACATAAATATATTGTACTTCTCAATAGTGCACTTGTGCCATAAAAAGGAAATCACACATGGTAGTAACTTTAATCAGGCATTCAATTTCCTGAAGTCTTCAGAAAATAAACAACCATTTTTGCTTAGAAATTAAGCACTAGGAAATAGAACAAAACTAACGAAAGCTTGACACTGCAGTGACTATTTATGCAGACATAAGCAGGAACAGTCCACATCATGAATACTCCAATATACACGCAATACTGAAAATCACAATTTATTCTCACCTGCCCAACAGGAAAAAAAAAAAAATGAAATGACAAGCACCATCAAAGCTGAATTATGATTTAGACTAATGTTGCAAGTAGGCATAAAAGTAACAGTTTCATTAGTATCATTTTGTACACTAATGACTGGAATAAAAGAATAATAATAATGCAAGTGAGATTAAAGCCCATATTTTTCCTGAGACAAGAAAGCAAAATAACTTCTGCCTCTGATTGCTTTTGCTTCTTGGAAAAAAAAATAAATCTAAGTTCTTGTATTTACCAGTGTTATTTGTTGTAAGTTAAAAAAGTTTAAGGAACTGATCTGTGTTCTTTAAGAAAATACTGTGCTGCCCCCAAATGAACACATTGGAGCAGATGGACAAAACAATTATTCAGAGGGAAAAACCAAGCAACAAATAAGGCCTAAAGGAAAACTGAGGTGAAAGAGAGATACACGTAGACAGTCATCCTATCTTCTCATGTCTCATGATTCTCTGAATGAAATGACATTAAAAGCTTTCTGCCTACCAGCTCCGAGCACAAATATTTATCATAGTTTTTCAGCTATAGAAACACAAAGCTTAACACAAGGCAGGTACAGATAGTGAAAACGCTACTTTGGTTTGACAAACTAATCAGTGTAATTCGGCAGAAGCCATTACTAATCTCTCAAGTGAGAATTAATCATTGATATAATTTATAGATTTGGCTATCATTTAGCCCTGGTACAATGAGTCTTAAATGACTTAATTTCCACATGTGCATGTATCTTTTGTGTACTGGAAAAGCACAGATAATTCCTGGTAAATAAGTACAACTCACAGTCTCACAGTTTAAAATATTTTAAATAATATACACCAAAAAAAAAAAAAAAGGCACAAAATCATTCAAGAAATTTACTTTCTGCTTTACTTGCATTAAGTGGGCAAGTGGAACCTTCACAGGAGCCAAGTTCACTTCACAGTATCAATGAACTAGAAAATTCTTTTCCCCCTCTGTCATATTTAAAATGCAGCTATGCTTATATGTTTATATCTTAATATTGCATGTACCTGGGTGTGGTGGGGTGGAGGATTCTCCCCAAAAGGAAAATAATGACCTCCGGAAAAACGTTGGAGTCATTAGTATACCAAATAGGACAAATATCAATGGTAGCAAATGTCAAAGCTCAAGTCTGGGAGACTCAGCTGAGCTGATGACCCTTCCTCTGTCTCAATGCATTTTACATTTAAATGCAAGTACACATCTTCTGAAAACTTGAAAGTTTGAAATTTTGGCACTTAGCAAGGTGCAGAACACAAAGTAAGACACATGAATGCACCACTTACGTCAACAGAAATTTGATACCCAGGTCTAAAAAATTATAGAGCTGAAATAAAAAATAGGAAATTCTGCTTTTTCTAAAATGTCCAGTAGCAACAAGATTGATTTGCACAGCCACACTATTTCTCTCAGCTTAGACAGCACCCAGGTGAAAGCAGCAAAGGCTGTCTAGGAGTCAATTGCTTTACCGCTTTAATTCTGACTGGAAATTCCAGCCTTATGGTCCCAACATTTCCATGAGCCATTTTGTGGGGGGAAAAAAGCATTTTGGTGATACAACGCTATTTTACTTTCTCTTTCAAAACAAGTAGCAACACAAATCCACTTCTCAAGGTGAACTGGATAAAGAGGTTAAAAAAGGTTTAAAAAGGGTTTTAAAAAGGTTAAAAAAGACCCCAAAAAACAAGACACATTTGACTTAAAGAGACTAAGTTACAACCACTCTTTTATTGACAAAGTCTGCTTTGCAGAACAGAAAGGAACAAATACAGCAATACATTTGCAATGTGAAAGAAACAAGTTTGAAAGACGTCACCAGATAACACAAAGAAAATTCACACAGGAGCATATTGACAAAAAAGCATCTATTTTCCCAAGAGTAAACACAAGCAAGTTCCAAGAAGGACGCCCCTCGCCCACTCATGGGGAGTTCCCACACCCTTAGCTCCCCACGCCAAGAAAATACTCATAAGGCACCATCCATTCCTGGATTTCCACTTGCCTATCCTTATTTTGAAAGGGAGAAAATTAAACTCACGCTATTTCAAGAATTACGTGCAAAATTTGGGAATTCGGCTTTCTTTTTGTAACTACGTCACAGGTGAGGGCAGCACCAGACTCCCTCAGCCGCGAGGGCCGCCAGGATCCCCTCACCTGCTGGGCGCCCGTGAGGGCTTGAACCCCTCCAGGTGCGCCACACTCGCAAAACTTACAAGAAAGCTCCAACATACCCAGAAACTCGAGGGGAATTTACACCTGACTTACCCCCAGGAGCAGCGCTGGCGGCCACCTGAGGCTCCGCGGGGTGCGCAGGTGACCCCGCCGGGGCCAGCAGATGCAGGAGGAGGGGGAGCTCCCGGGTCCCGCCGGGGCCGGACACGGGCAGGGCAGCGGGAGCGAGGGAGCGGAGCGCCGGGAGGGCACCTGTGTGAGCCTTCCAGCTCCCGAAGTTACAGCTCTGCAGCCGTGCTGCCACAAGGGATGCGCCGCTGGATCAGAGTTAATCCCTCCCGCACGGGCACAGGGATTCCGCAGGTGTGCGCGGGGCTGAGCGGGCACTGACGAGCCTGAGCAGCCTCAGCTGTGCCCACACCCGCGCGGTGACACTGCAGGAGCGCCCGGCCTTCCCCAAACCTGCCCGACCCCGGGCTGCCCTGAAACAAAACAATGGACCGAGATACAACAAATGTCTGCACCTTTTAAATAACGTCTTAGATAAAGGTCTTACTATGACAGCTGGAAATGCTTATGTTAAACAGCATGTTAGCAACTTCATGAAAATGAGGATGCATACATGAGAAACCTTATCCAACTTCAACAGCTCTGGAACTGGACTATAAAATAAAATTCTGTTTGGTTCTCAGAGGTAGAAGAAAGCTGCAAAGATAATTTGAGGTAGTGCCATACTAGGAAGCCTCATAATGACTTTAATCATCCTAGACAGATACTAGGAATTTTAATTATTATTTAGTAAGATCATAAAATAGTTGTTACTATGCTACTATAACTATACTAGTTATTACTATGGCAACAGTTTGGAAAAGTATAACTGATATTCTCTAAGTAGTTGGGAGTTCTGCTTTTCTTTCCAAAGTCTTCATTACATTTAAGTGAATCTCATCAGCATGATTTTTTGGCATAAAGACAGGATGGATAAGTATGAACTGCTGTCATAACATACCTGAAATCTACAAAAAGCATCTGTTGTGAAAGTGCTCCTAATTTAATAGGACACATATTTACTCAGGGAAGATTGGTTGTAGTTAGTTTCCAATATTCCTAATTAAGCAGTGAAATCTCTTTTGAACCTACTGGAGTTTTGTGTTTGTCTTCAGTGGAAAATAGTACTGGAAATAATTGTGAACTCAGAGCAGTGACACTGTGGTTGGGCACCTAAAACAGCACCTACAACCTGTATCTCTTCTTCAGAGCTGTTGTTTCATTTGGGCTCGAGAAAGGCAATAAAAAAATCTATTTGGTAACAAGAAGTAACAAAATACTGTGTATCTTTAAAATAAACTGATGTGCAGGAGTTTTTTAAATTATACTACTAATTTTGTGCAACCAGGGAATGTATCCAAAATGTCACATGAACTTTCAGCACTGGGGCTTGGGCTGTTTCTGTGTAGATTTACTGTCATGAGGCAAGAGAGGTCTATCACCCTTGTCCCCAAAATGCTTGTCAGCTTTTCGTTGCCATCAAAGGAACTTTTTTCCAGAAGTTTACTGAGCCAGCAGTACTTGAGCTGCAGGCACTCGAATTACCCAATTTCCCATTAAAAGCAGGCAGCTTCGCAGGGAAGCCTAAGTGTTGAAACACCCAATATTTGCCCAGCACTAAGTACTGTTAAACACAGGCATCATGTGCTGTGTCAATTTGACCTGCACTTCAAAACCTTTTAAGATTTGCCAGCGTTCCCATCCTCACCTCGTGTCTTCCTTTTCTATGTGAATAACATAAATGTTTCCCTCTTCAGTGTGTTTTAATAGCTTCCTAAAAACTTTCTATAAAAAGAAATAATTGATGTTCCATTCTTAAAATAAAATGCGATGGATGGAAATTAGATGAGCAATTATATCTGACATTGACAAATAAATCTGCATGATATCCACTGGGGGTTTATATGATTTTTACAATATATCAAATTATTCAGCAAAATTTCAGACTTAAATGTGCTTTAATGGAAGTATAGCTAGAAAACTCTTAAATCTAGCACATAGGAAATGGATTACACTCCAGCTTAAATTCTTATTCCTGTATAAAACTGTGATACATCAAAGAAGTATCAGTGGTTTGGGTTTTTTTCCTTTTACCCTCCCTTAAATCATATAATGTAGCATTTGTGAAAATCCTGGTTTGACAGTGCCCACAGCACGATGCTCCCAAGAAATGGCAAAACTGTTACAAGAAGAAAGCAGCAAAGTCACATCCCCAAAATAATATGCTTTAATAGAGGCTTTAGATGAATCTGCTATTCCCTCAGTGAAGCAGATAAAAGGAAGAGTTAACAAAGCTGAGAGAAACTTGGAATTTTTATTCTTTGGACAATTCCAAGGTAGGACAAAGAAAGAAAATTATTCCAAAGACAGAAAAATAATAGATGGTAACTAATAGAAGCTGCTGCGTTTTTTCCCCAAAGGTGAAAACTTATAGTACTGATAAACCCAACCTTTTTCTCCTACAGGGACTGATATCTTTGAAATTATAAACAAAACCACATAAGCACATTCTAAACACTCTGTTTATCAAAAGAAAGAACTTCTGGATGAATTATTAAATTCAGTGCTGGAACCCAAAACCACACATTTTAAGATAACACTAAAACACCATATCTTGTTTATCCTACCAACTGAGGAAATCTGTTTTATTTCAAAGAATGTAGATGAGAATTTTGACTTCTATTTTAAAGTCTTTATTTAAGAATAAAACTGTTTATAAGGTCTGATTTATCAGTAGGTTTTATAAACAAAAGGACAAACAATAGCAGATGGTGTACAATACTTCAGAGGAAAAACAAAGAGGCTGCTAAGCCTCTAAAAATGGGGCAGAAATTTATTTCAGATACTTCTAAGGAAGCATTTTAATGCTTTTATAACTTGTGTGGGCTTTGTTCCATATATTCCTTGTGCAACTCTCCTCTTCAAAATGTTCTTCAAAGTCAGCTGGTGTCAGTACACTGAGAGGTTTTTTTATAAGTCTTTTTTTCCCCTTGTGCTTTAGCTCATTTCCTGCCTTCCTTGTCATCTTCTGTCACACTACCTGCCCTCCTGAACACTTCAGCTGACAGTTTATCATTATCTTTGTTTATCTGTCCTCACTAACTGGCATTCCAACAGCTGTGAATAAAGGGATCTCTGTTATCAATTTCTGCACAGCTAATTGCTGCGTTCTTTGTGCACATCGAGTTGCACACACAAATGTAACCTCCAAAATTCCAATTTCTAGCATGGACATCTTTCTTTATTGAGATGAGGACAGAGGTAAGTATTACATATGGTTCGAATATGCTGTTAAACACTGTGGGAGGCTCTCAGTCCATTGCTGCTTTAATCACTTGTCACTCTGAAATTATAATAGTAGCAAGCAAGTAAAAAGCTCTTTCATCTTTCTGGAGAGCTAAAATAGCTTTTTAATGCTACTTTTGGATCACTCAGATGGAACTTTCCAGGTCTCTCCAGCCTTGCTGAGAGACAGATTTCCTGTACAGCATAAGAACATGTTACTTTCCATTGCTCAAAATGTATGCTCAGAAATGAACATTCTCCTAGAATTCTGTCAGGAACTCTGGGACCTAATAGGTAAGGGATGATAAGATAGATGGAAAGAAAGATGTTTAAGACACTTTTTTTTACCATGTAAAGATAAGATATATATAAAATTGTCACTCTGCAAAAGGTCTTTTTGATATGGTTTCAAAGTCAAGAATTTTTCATGGTCTTCTTACAATATTTGAATAAAATTTATGTAAGTCAGAAGAGCAAAAGAGGTATGACATATTACAGTAACAAAACCAAGGTATTTTTGATAATCTACATTTACATTAGAGAAACTGAACTTGAGAGTAGGTCCAGAGGTAAACTAAAAATAGTACATTGAGCAAGTAGGAAAAGACCTTAGCGAGAAAATTAACAAGAAATTGCAAAGTTACATTTCCCAAATACTGTTTTGTAAGGGGTTCAGGTACTCAAAAATTCCAGGTTCTGTTTTAGGTTTTGCATTTGAATGACAGGATTTTGCTCAGATGGAGACGTGAATATCTCCAAAGTGAATGGAGAGAGCTATTTCACATGGCACATTTTCTCGTGCTTGCTCATTAGGAAGGTTTCTTTAGTTAAAAGTAGTGAGACCTGGTTGAACTTTTTCTGCAAAACCTCTCCTAATCCACTGCTCACCGCTGAAGGAATGTGGGTAACAAGTCACCTCCGCAGAAAAGGGAAAAATGTAATTGATCAGAATTACATTTACTTAGATTGCCAGATCTGGATCAAACAGACAAGAAATGAAGGCTCCACAAAATAGAGAGGGAATAAAGATACCAGAAGAAAAAAAAGAAAGAAAAAAGAGAAAAAAGGATTAGGAAAACATGAAGTTCTCAGTCATGCACACCTCACTTTACAAATCTGTGGAACTGCATTTGGAGGGTAGAAACATAAAAACTAAGAGAAGGATTATGATGCTCAGAAAAATTCAGAAATCCTAATACAGGCAAGGAGGGGCAGGCACAGATAGTCCCCACCTGACAAGCGTTCAGATGATGCAGAACCCAGAATAGCTCTGTTAAGCTGCAGTCAAAACAGATGTTATCTCTAGATAACCGAATGAGATCCAGCAGGGAACAAAGGCAGCCGTATTCAAGTTTCAAGCATCCCTTTTCCACTTCCCTCAGAAACATCACAGGACCGTATTTTAGACTGAACCTCTTGTGCTTTACCGTTGTGTGTATTTTTGCCTCACTGAAATGTCCTTCTTCCTAGATTAATATTTTTTCTGCTTATCTCTGCTTATCATGCTCCACAATGACAACCTAAGTCACAGTCATCCTGTAAATAAGTTTTAATACTTGATGTAAAAAATTTCAAGTATAAATCGCCTGCATAAATTAACTTCAGAAGATATCTTTTGGAGCAGTCTGGATTTGGCTGCAGATTTGTAGTCCTCTCTTCTGTGTTCTTTATCCCAGTGTGCCGTGATTATTAATCAGTGTGACATTGTCTTTGTGACTGGATTCTTGCCTTTTGCCTGTAACACACATTCTCCCATCCCAGTCATTTTTATTTCCTTTCAAGATCTCTCATTGACAACATCTCATTGTGCTCATTTATTTACTTAATTGGCATTCACATAACTTTCAGTAACGTGATCTATTCATGTTATTGATTTTTGCTAGGCTGCATTGCTGTGTCTGTTGTAAGCATTGATTTGAATACCTGGACACAACCTTGAAAGTTTTCAGTTTATAGACTAAACTACCAACTCCTTCCTGCATTTTCTTCCTATTAATTGAAAAACTTGCATTTTGCTTTAATAAAAAGACAACTGTCACAAACCACAGGCCTCTACTGTTTCAGTCACACTTTTAGCATTCCAATACCCATAAATACAAGTCTTCTAATGCACATTGTGTTAAACTTCACTTTGTTACTTTCTCGCATGACTTTGTTTTATTTTTCAACTCCAATTCACATCAAATAACACCTCACTCCTTGAAAAAAGCCAGTGAATTTGCCATCTGTCTTTTATGAGTCCACAATCATCAAAATAACAGGAAAACTACAGGGCATGAGGAGTTTAGTGACTTTTTTTTCCTCTCCAGACCTGACTGAATAGAAATTGATATTTTTCCATCAACTCCATCTCCATACAAAAATGATGTATAGCTACTACAGGTTCATGACAGATCAGGACACCCATAGAAGGTTATCAGCTAATATCTAGGGGTAATTCTAACTCTGAAAACTGATATAAGCAATAAATATATGCTCTTATGAAATAGAACTATTTGTCTGCATCTGTCAAATTACATAAGTATGACATTTTCCTTTTTTTTTAATTCATTAATTATCTTAGATCAGGTTAGAATCATGAACTAAGATAGAGTAACTGTGAAATGTGCAAACAACGTGAAGGGACCACAGAATTAGTGCTGCCAACAGTGATGTAATTAGACCAAGTTCACCAGATCAGAAGAACCTTCTTTATCCTGAGAGCCCACATTAAGGAAAAGTAGCATATTATACTAAAACTCATAGCACATTAAAACTCAACAGAATTTTCTCTGCAAAACAGTAAATACAAAATCTCCCAGTGCCATTTTAGATGTGCCTTAGAAAAGAGAATGGCACTTGAAATGAAATGGCAAGGCTCTAAGGGAAAAGAATCTCTGTCTCTTACAAGCACTGAAAACCACTATTGCTTACAACGTTTGCAGTAGTGCAATCTGCTAAAACAACACAGGTTGTCCTAAAGTCCACAGCACAACCTAATGTAAAACTGAGGCATTCTTTTCCCCACTGATATAACACAAGCAGAGCAGGTAACACTGAGAAAGAGAAGCTCACATAAATCTTTATTAGGGTGTCCTTTGTATTCTGCCTCTTGTGACCCCACAACGTAACTGTTCACACAGTCTTCCATTCATTCAGTCGGGAAATCCTTCAGGAGCTGTTTTGGTTTTCTGCTTTTTCTTTTTTTTCAGGAGGGACGAAAACCCAGCACAAATGTGGGTGCACTTTGTAAGGATAAGAAAAAGACAGACTTCCCTATGCTGCACTAAAACCTGCTAAACTGAAATAACAAAACCAGACAAAAAGAACAGGTGAGAATCTTGGGCTGTGTAAAGCAAACAGGAGGAAGTTCAGGTTTGTCTCTGAATAAAAGTGTGTGTTTTCAGCAGGGTAACAAATGGACAGAAAAGGCTTGGATGGGCTGTGATATCACTGTCTCATCAATCCTTGCAAACCTGAAAGGGCAATAGCACGGAGATGGATGAAAGAGCCTGTGCTGTTTGCAGTTCCTGTGTCTGCTCCACACAGCACAGAGTAATAAGTACGTTTCTGAAACAAAACATTTTAAGAAAGCTATTTCATTTCTTTCTGCAGCCCACTCTCTGTATTGCCTCAGGGACATGTTATCTGAAGATTATTTTCCAGTTGTCTTTGTTGTTGTTGCCAAAAGGGCTCAAAGAATGAAAAGGTGCTTTTCAATGATAGGAAAGATATTCTGTGAGGGCAACACAGGCTCACTGGCCATTTATTGTTATTCTTTCTCTCTTTGCTTTAGGTTTTACAGCCCTTCTCAGGAAGTTGCATTTGAAAGCATTTTTAGAAGTACTAAATGTGCTTATGAGAGTTTATACAAGTGAAGCCAAGAAGAAAACAGAGTTTTGGGGGTTGCTTATCACAACAGGATGATTGTGACCTCACCTAAACCTGGAAATCCTTATATCAATTGCATTGGATTTTGAATTAAGCCCTAAGAAAACACTGATTTCATCAGAAATCATTAAAAGTAGCTCATTAAAAGTAGCCATACACTTCAAAAGATTTACTGGTTCCTTTCACACTGTTCAGATACTCAGCTTCTTCTACCCGTTTCTGTTGTTCTGTAATAGCTCGACTTTGGCGTGGATGCCAAGGAGAGTCTCATAAGGTTATTAACTCACTCTCTCTCTCTCTCTAACTCAATTAATGTAGAAAGCAATTAATTATTAAAACAATCCATTACCTCGCAATATATGAAGTGAAATAGTGGCAATTTTGCAATGATTGAGGGAGGGTTAGAAACATTGTCTACTAATATTTCTCTATGATAATCTTCAAGTGCTAGTAAATATCATTGAAGTCTCTGGTAAAAGTCACTGTAGTCACACCCAAAAAAAGCATTCGATTTTAAAGGCCAAGCTACAAAATACATTAAGGAGAACTCATGTTGTGAATGAGAGACCTACAACACAAAACTGAAGAGAAAGACTCACCAACACCTGCTCACAAGTGGCTATGCTCAGTTATCTCTGACCAAACTGGTTAAACCCAGATTTATTTGCTGTGTCACTGCTCACTGATGGCCCCTCCTGCCCTGGGACAGTTTCTAGTGCAGCAATTCCTATCCCATTGCTGCAGGAGTGGAGAGAACAGTAAAAGTGAAAGTGTGTATCACCAACTGCAACTCTGTTACAACTATGCTGGCCTCATTAATTCCCACTTTATTAAGTAAAAATAGGATCAGATCACTTATATAGAACAAAGAAAATTTTCTATACATTTCTTTCACTGGTATTAATTTAGATCTTTAAAACATGATATTTTTCAGTAGAGTGATTCATGGAAGACTTGGAAATAAAGTTAGGGGGAGGGTGAATGAAACCTTGAGATGCCAATTAAGTTCTCTGAACTCCACTGAGGTCATTGAGAATGGAGTGGAGGCTTAATCTTAACTTGGCCTGGCTCAACCATTATTTTTTATCTTTATCAATTCTCATCTTTTACATCTCTAGAAGAGGTTTGCCAGCTGCTGCGTATACAGCTATTGTACTACATAAGCTGGTATAGGACAGAGGACAATTATTCATTTAAATAGGTCTATTAATCCTTATAGTTTGTCATTTGGCACATAAAATGGGCTTGTATTCATTTTTTTCTGTGTGAAGTAGGCATTTTAAAATCTTTCACTGTCAAACAAGCCTGTTACACAGCCAGTGCAATCTTTAATGCTGTTTATTTATCAGACTTAATGTAATAGGATTCCTTGACATGGTACATTGATGAAGGAGTGAGGCTCATTTTCAGAATGCTGAAATAAAGCAAACATTTGGTAGCTGATATTCTTCACACATTCTGTAATGCACAAATATATGTACTGCCTCCACGTGCAATAATTTCTCCAGCAGCCCACAGATTTTGTGAAATGCAATGAAAAAGCTTGCTGTAAGACCTGTTAATCACTGAAAAGTGATCTTGCAAGCTACAGCTGTGGTCCAGTGATTCACAGATGTGGCTATAAACCACATGACAGATGAGCTCAGTTCTTGCCATGTAAGAAGTATTAGCAACTCCTGGATTTAGGTAAAATGGTGTATTATATATCATAACTAAGAGACTGGTATGTGAAAACAATTCCCCCGTGCAATGATATGCAACTGCTCTCAGTTTCCAGAGAAAACGAGATCTTTTTCAGCTCATACTGCAATAAAAAACAAACCAACTATAATTCGTAAGTTGGTGGTTTGGGTTTTTTTTAGGGAGAGAATAAAAAGTATTACAAATCACAGTTACCAGTACAGCAAAACTTTAAATGTTCAGTGTGATAAATATTTACTGTAGGTTGTACATCTACGAGACCTGAAGCTGCACTTTTTCTATTTGCCAGGTGCAATTACTTGCTATGTACTAAAGCACACAAACAAAGGCACAAAACCCATTTACCCAGCGTTAAGTACATTACCTTTTGACAGTCAAAAATAAGCTGCCTGTCCAACCTCTTTCTTTCCCAAGCCCAGCATTCTCTATCTTATAACCTGAGAGTGTTGTTGTTAGAGAGATGCAAAGTCTTCAGGTGAAAATTCCAGAGCACTGTTCAATCAACAGACATATTAAAATAAAAAAGAACGTAATGTTACCGCAGTGTACACACTCACGCAAGGAATGGGGGTATTTCTCAACGCTGTTGTTAAAAAAGCAGAATTGCAGTGTTTTTCATGGGTGTAGTGACTTTGGCAAGAAGGGACACAGTGTTTTATAGTGTTCCCATCAATAGGCCTTTCCACTTGTAACACAACTCATTAGGGAACGTGCAGGTTCATAAACCAGAATTTTACAAAAGGCGAGCGAAAAGCCACGAAGTACAGAAGTGGTTCTTGTATTTGTGCAGAATTTACGGTGTATCCCAGAAATGCAAAGCAGAAAAGGTCATGACAGGAGCAAGTTCTTTAAACACTGGACAAAGCATAAGCAGATCCATCCACCCTTCCCCCTTTTTGCAAGGTGTAAGCATGGGCAGGAGAACAACTCTGTAGGTAGCCAGTCCCTTTCCCATAGTGATTTGGCCAAAAGATGAATGCTAATCTAACCAACAGCAAACAGAAAAAAGCTCCAGATTTTTCTTCTAGAAATATTCTCATGGGAGAAAATACAACTTTATCTTTCCTACCTGAAAGCGACGGAGAGAAAAGCAGGCCTTCCCCAGATCAGCCTGGTGGTACAGCATTAGGCTGGCTCTTAAACAGGTACAGGTGGAATCTGAATGTGCCCATCTCACCTGCCAGGAGAAAAAGCAAACAATAACAACCAGCACAGACAGGCAAGCACTAGCTCTCTGAAATAACTCAGCAAATCTAACTCACCCCACATCACTCTTCTAGACCTGGCCATTGACACAGAGGAGGAATTATTGGAGGAATTACTTTTTCTCCAAACCCCAGGCTTTTTCCAGAAAAGGAAGCATTTTTTTCCCCAGTCGGCCCTATTTGAGAACATCAACATATGGAGCATGTTAGACATAAGGGAGAGTGCAATATGTTTTGAGAAAATTCACAGTTTTCTAACCTAGATAACGTCAGCAGAAATTTCTTTATTTGCACTGTGTATTATCAAAGCCAAGAGAAAAAAGTTATTAAAAAAAACCCAACAAAAAATGTGTTTTTGTAGAACATATCAGAATAAAAATTTGGGAGGACAAGTAAATATTTGGAGAAGAATCAAATGCCACTTCTCAATGTTTAAATTTTAATTGCGTTTAAGATGTTGAAGTAAGCCTTTTCTTAAGATATATGTCCCTAATGAATAGCATTTAAGAAGAAGTCAGGGAAGAGGTTTGGTTTTTGTCAATCCTAACTCTAAAATATACACACAGAAAAGCACATGCATGCAGGATCTTTAATAGAAAGTAAGGATAAATAAATAAAAAAAGGCTGTTCAGAATGCCTACAGTATATTTAATCCATCAAATTTATCTTAATTGTGTTTCTGTGAACCTGAAGGAGAAAAATATAAATAGAATCCCCTGTAGGTGTGAGCTATAAAATCTGGTCCTTCTCTTACCTCCATTTTCTCTTCATTTCTCTCTCTATAGCTGGGAACTGCACCATAGCATTGTCCTGCTCATTATGAAATCAACAGAAAATTTGATGTTAGACCTGCCAAAACATCATGACTGGAATATATCATATGTCAGTGATTTGGGGTTTTTTTTGGGGTGCATCATGAAAGAATCCAGAAGAAACAAGAATTTCAAATGTGTGGCATCCCTCCTTTGAAAATGCCTTTTGGTGGCAGTGCTGACCACAGAGCAACAAAGTATTATCCATCATCCCTCCTGCAAAAAAATACAGCCAACGAGTCTAACAAAGAAACGGGGCTTCAAAGTCTTGAGAAAAAAATAAACAAAGAGTTAATGAGAATATAATGTCCTGCAGGACTCTGGGAAAACAGAAATAGAGGCTTTTAAATCCTCTAGTTTAAGGTCTTTGCATCTTCCCTTTACTTATCTCTACATGTTTTCATACCAAATGAAACAATGCTGGGAGATAAGTACATGGAGTCCTGTTTTCAGTCATGGTGTTCTGCTAAAAAAAAGGCCCATTAAAACAAAAGCATCATGGCTTTTCTGTGAATTGATATTTCATTTTTCTACTTGCTACAACAAAATAATAAAAACACTCTTCAAGTTCTGGATTCTTTAAAAAAACCCCATATCTCAATATTAATTACTAGTACTAATAGAGATGAAACGTTTGCACTGAACTATGGACTAAAAAGGTACTGTTCACTGTCCTCTCCTTCACAGCAAAAATTATTTAGAATTATTTCTATCACAAGAGATTCCTTGTCTGCCACAATTCTGAGGACAGAATTAAATAATGTTTTTAAGGTATTTTTCAAATTCTCTCCCAATTTTGGATAAAACTATGAGGAAAAGAAAGTCTTTTTTTTTAATAACCAGGAATTTCATTTCCAAATGAAATAAAAGAGTATGATGTGAACCCTGTGAAAGTTCGTATTAGTCCTAATTAAAAACATTAGTTAGCCTATACAAAAAGAAAAATAAATCAGAACTTCACAGCAGATATAGAAACAAGGTGTTATCGTCTAGTTTCAATACCCATAAAAATAAGCCATCAACACCTCAGGTCCCAGTAGTAGCTCATAATTACATTTTCTAAATTTGTTGTTTTGTCCTGCGGTAGTGCCATAGCAACCCAGCTGAACAAAAAGCAGAATTTATCCGGCAGGCCTTGTGAAGGAAGGCTGGTGGTGCAAGGGCTGACATCGGTCATTTATTTGGCACACAGACTCTGTGAAGACAATCAGATTTCACTTGTTCAAATTGCCCAGAGACGTTTGGTGCCTTGGCTTAGAAATATGTTCCTCACCTGAAGCTGGTTTTAGCTCAGCAGGTTTCTATCCTGGAATGAGCAGAGCAGAGCTGAACTCCTTTGTTTGCTTTGAGCACTGATTGCTGCTGCTCTGGAGCCCTTTCAGAACAAGAGTATCTGATTTAAACAAAATGGAACTGGTTTGATTTGGGACATTCTTGAGTTTCCTTATTTCCCCAGTTTTTAAAGGGTTTATTCACTTAAATCTGAAGCATCTAGCATACTTCCCCTCAAAGCTGGTTATTTCTCTTTTGATTGATTTGCTTATCTAAATTACTAACAGCCTCTATATTATTTCCCTTAAAATTGGTCTACAACAGATACCAACAGCTATTAACAATATAGAGAATCTCCTCTGAAATTGTACTCAGTTACTGTTTTGTAGGCCTGATTTGGATTCATAGCACATTCCAAACAATAAATGAACTGCAAGTTACCGTCTGCAGCAGTCAGATATCAGATTCTATTTAAACACAGTATAAAGTGAAATATAATATTATGAGCTCAAGAAAATAAATAAAATAAATATATAAAATTAATTAAAAGCCGCAGTCACTATATATGAACACTTTCTAACAAACCATTATATAACTATATTATGTTATTGGATTGCAGTCAAGTTATGAAATAAAATGTACTTAATCCTAACACCCAATCAAGTTATCATACATAAGCCCAAGAATGTTAAGGGTATCACAATATTCTCTCCCTGACACTTTTTCTTAATTAGACTCCTTTTTCACTACAATTCCAGAAAAGCATTTGAAGAAAATCATCATGATATTATGAGATGCCACACAAGGGACAGGGAGATTCTGGAAATTATTCCTTGAGAAGGAAAACAAAATGTGTTTCTGTCAAAATTATGTGTTTTCTCATGCAGTGCAGGCTTCCAAAGATGAGCTATACCCAGGAAGCATTAATGTGGAATCTGAAATGCAGAAACTCCAGTAACTATGGACAACTCCCAGGTGGCTTCTTGCCAAAATTTCTTGATGAGTATACAGAGTGCATCCAATTTGGATTTGTACTTTAGCCCTTGGGAAAGTCATTATGTATATAAGGGAAAAACAATTCTCAAGTTTAACAAGCGGGAACACACCAGCAAGAAACCCTGCTAAATCTGACCGTGTGTTTGTGTTCTAAGTGACTAATAGGGGGAAATGAGCTAATTCAGGGAGAAAGATTGTGTCTGCCAGCCTTATCTCCAACATCGGGTGGGAGCAATGACTGCAGCTCCTCTTTTCTCCTTTTCCAGGGTAACTCTTGAGAGAACTCTGATTCAGACCTTGATAAAGTCCACTGAAACCAGTCCTCATGGATTGCTTGTTTTCCTTAACATCTCTGATTACATGTGTTTGCCTGCTCCAGAACACCTCTCTCATCACTGCAATCCTAAATCCACTCCTGACACACACTGTTCTCTGACCAGTTATTCTGCGCCAGCACCTTCCTGCCCCCAGTTCTGGCAAAACTCCTCCTCACATCTTATGATATCTGTCATCACGCAGCTGAAAAAAGACACCGCAGCTTTAACACCAATGCACTTACAAGTATGAGTTTTGCAGAAAGGGGTTTATGGATAATTTTAGTCCCCGGTCCATTAGGAGCTGTGTCTAATGTCACTGCGTGTGTGCCTTTCCTGCCTGGCTGTCCTGTTTCTTTATTATTTGACTGCAAAATCTTTGACTCAGAAAATGTATCATGAAAAACTACAAAACATTGTTCTCTATAAAACATTGCTGTGGTTTCAACCTGAGCTGCCCTCCTAGGTCAGTGGTTAATTTCCCCTCTTCTAGCAAAATATTTTAACAGTGCATCTCTGGTAATTTTCTATTCCACCCTCTTACATGATCTATCCACATTTTGAGTCTTTCTCCAAAATTTTTTGTGCCTGCTAATGGAATTATTCATTAGCAGGAACAACATTTTCCAAATAACTATCTAATAATGTGTGCCCAAATTCATATTTAAACACACACATAGTTGACCTGATTTTTTCCCCAATATGTACACAATGAGGGAAAATGCTTTATCTAAAAAAAGAGCATCCAGCTCATTTTAAAACTTAGCAATTATTTTCACTGCATTCTCTTCAGTGTTCATGGAAGAGCAAATATTTGAAAAAGCAGAGTAGCCACAATAAAAAGTACCATTTTGATACGTGATGCATAATTTTCTACAATTTAGTCAGTAAAAAACATAGCAGTGCTTGAAATAAGTTAGCTCTTCTGAAATACAGGAGCAGATAAGAAGATACACGGAATATCTATGAACAAAATCTCAGTTGCTTCTAATCTGTTCTTTTTCACTAAGTAATTTATGTGGAAACCCATGTTGAATAAATAAAATTGCCTATAACCTCCTGTTTTGGTAGGGATAAATAAATTAAAATTATATTTCAGAATTGTTTAGCTTCTTATTTGCAACAGAGGCTTGATCCTACTGGAATGGGATACTAAAACCAAGCAGAGATGAGTGGAATGAATGGGCTTGCTCCAGATACACACCTACTGGAAACGGTTGGTAAAGACTGACAAAATTGCTTACATTTAAAAAAAACCCTAAATGAACAAGTAACTGTAAAATCAATTTGATACTCTATTTTCCCTCTTCTTATCGCCTATGAAAATATTTGCATCATTTAACTTGCAGATACTTGGCTTGCTGTGGACTTTCAGGGAGAACAGTGGAAGTAGCAGGTATTAAAACCTGCAGAAACATCATGTAAAGAATTTAGTGAAGATTGTAAGGTTTTAAACCCCCTGATTTTCTGTTCTTTATTCCAGATTCTATCTCCTTTATTCCAGATTTGAAGAAAGTTGAAGCACAAAGACAAATGAAGTCCCACCTCAGGCAGGAGTTTTACAAAACAAACAGGGAAATCTGAGTGGATCATAAATATGTAAAAAAACCCTACAGAATTTGTTTGCTTTTGAGACATGCCCTGTATCAGAAGCACATCCGACAGAATTGAGGACTTTGGGTCCAGGGTTCAGGGGAAGTGCGTGCTGGTAAAAGAAACCTTTGTCATTCCAGAAGGACAGACTGGAAGTCAAGATGCCAATCATTACAGGGTAACAGATGTCTTCAGTTGTCTGCTGGCTCTTTATTTGGAATTTAGTGTATTCCAGAGATGGCCAGGAATACCAAAAGATAACACTTCTTTATTGTGTTGAACAGTGCAGGTTTGCCCTGGTGAGCAGTTAGAGAACAGGAGTGCCCTAAGAAATAAGATCAGCAGGACTGAAAAGGACACGTCACATTCTCGGCAGCACAAATCCAACAGCAGGAACCACTTTGCTTACAAGGCTGTTATCTGCACTGCCAGGGGCAGCAACACTCCGGGTAAACACAGGTCTTTGGGAAAGTTAAAAGCAAAAGTTAAAACACTAAAACAGCTGGGAAAAAAACCAAAAAAACCAAACCAGGAACTTAACTGTACCTGTCTTAGACCATCGAATGAATATGGACTAAAATCAGAACACTGAAAACTAGGCTTAGATGGAGAAAGCAATGACAGAATGTAATATTTTCCTTATCATACCACTTCTGTTCCTTAGAACCAGTAATTTGTACAAGGAATTATGACATGAAATTCATGAGAACACACTGAAACAAGAGTATTGAAGCACTACTTCCACTCTCTCTTTGGCTTCCAGATCACTGAAGACATTTTGGATATGTCAATAGCCTAATCCTGGCCAGCATCTGTCAGGATTGTGTATGAAAATGTTTTGTGTGTTAATTTTGTACCGTAAAAGCTAATTTTTCATGATACATAGAATTATCCAGCGGAGCAGGAATATTACCTATAAAATTTTTCCAGCTATATGTGGATGTGGTCGAGAAGAAAATCCTTATTAGGCAGTTAGCACAAAATCCTGTCCAACACCCAGGATGCTACAGGAAAATTAATGCTTCAGAAGCATTTATCACTATCCATGCTTGCAATTCATGGAATAATGAACAAAAACCTGTTCTGTGCCCGGCTCCCAGCTGCCAGCTTGCAAATGCCAGTCAATACCAGAGACAGAGATTTCCTCCGAGATACATCATTTCCACTGCCAAGTTTTTAAACTTGTGTTGTCTTAATAGCAAGGTTGTAAATTAGTAATACCGATAACAGAAGTGGGCTTGCTCAACTAATTTCTGAAGCATAACAATACATTTTACATTTACACCCAGCTTTAAAATCACTCCAAATATGCTGTACAGGCCAACAAAAAGGGTATGAGCAACAAAGTAAAACTAAACTTTCAACAAATGTTCCACACTTCAGATATTATTATAAGAAAAATTATCCAAGTAAAACCAGGATTTTAAATTAAAAAAAACCCAACTTTAAAAAATAATCAAAAGTACATCCTGATACTAATTTCATACAACAGATAGGCAGCCAAGATTTGGTGTGTGAGTCAAAATCTTTTGAATCTGAAAAAAAATCTTCTGAATCTGAATCTTTTCAGCTGAAGACTTACTAAGTGAGAGGTCAATATCAGCACACCTGATCCTATGGGCCCACTGATTCCACCAAATTTGTTAAAATAGCCAAGAAATCTGGTTTTGCAACTGATCAGGCTTGCACCTTATCTGTGAGTATAGCTCAGTTCAGCTGGCCAGTACAAACTGAAGTGGTTCTTTCTGGAAGTTTCAAATGTCCAAACACTCACAAACCACAGTGGCTTTGGCCATCTGAGGCTCTGGAGCAGTGAAGGATCTGAAACTCACAATGCACGTTGCAAATAATAAATCTCCAGATATCACACTGTTCTTTAACTCAAAATGTCTTCTTCTATCTGGATTAAAACTGATGATGCCTTTTATTTGAGCTAGGAAAAAAACCCACTTGGATCCAAAAGCTGCTTGTCTGATGAAAAGGGGAATAAAAATTCTGTGTCATCAGCAAACCAAACATAATCTGAGTTGATGTTTTATATCAACAATACTTTACAAATTGTGGCACAAACTTCAGTACTTTTGAGGCTGGAGGTCTCCCTGATATAAACTCTTCAGTCATTACAATGCTTGTGGGGAAGGGACAGGAACCAGCATTCTCTGCCATGCTCGGCTTACTCCATCAGCTGCAGCATATTTGAATAATTTCTTATATGTGATAAATCACGCTAAATAAGCTCCAGTGAGCTATTCTGTTTTCTGTGGAGAGCAGGTATCCTGGTCCTCGTGTGTTTGTCATTTCTCATGGCAGATTTTGCATCTTTGATAGCGACAGCTGTTTGAAAATTTTATTGACGAGTTTTGGTTTATTGTTGTGATTATCCCTCAAGGAAAACAGAGTCGCATTTTCAGCAGACTAAGCCTTGTGGACAATAAAAGATACATATTTGTGTAAATGCTTGCATCATTTACTCTATTACTAGAGCAGCTGATGATGAAAATTTTTTAATTTTCAGGTAATTAGAAAACATTTCTTTCTCTATCCATATTCCTAGGAAACACTGTCATTCACTGTTCCCAAAGACTGCTTTATACAGATTTTGGGAAAAAATTACATCTAAGTAAAAGCTACAGGACATGACAATTAAAAACAATTCTTCAATCACAAACCCCAAAAGCTACCCCAGTCGAAGTACGGGAGTAGGAATTCTATTTCTCTGACTTTTTATTTCCATCCCTACAATAATTTGCAACAATTGCTACATGATCAAAATCAAAAGTCCTGTCATGCTGAAATCTTTGAGTCTTAAGTATATGTAATTATATTTGAATATATGAAATATTTATTTGCTGTCAAGTTGCTGAATAAAATCATAATATTAAAGAACTTTTGCAGAGCGCTGGAAAAAACAGTACTTAATTCACTGAAGCTTAATTATATTTTTGTCAAAATGGTTTAACTGAATCAGGGATGACTAAAATCCCACAAGAGTGACTAAATACTCTCTGTATCTTCATTAAAGGCAGAGGCTGCAATATTAAAGCACACAACTATTTTCAGCTGGATTGTCTCGCTGCTGTTCACTGTTTTATAGCTCTTAATGGAACTCCTGGGTTTAATGACATCACTAAGAAATGCTGTTGTCATAAATTTGTTTCTGCTCAGGTATTGAGTCAGGATCAGCAGGATAATTTAGAAGTTAGATCTGAATATAGGTTAGAATAGGCCCGGCTGTGAGCCAGGGACATTTTTGCCTGGTTTGTACTATTGCTATAAAGAGGAAGATTTACTGGAAATAACTAGAAAAATGGTCAGGAAAGTTGACAAAATAGAAAAAAAAGGGTGACTGAGTGGTGAACAGGACCACTATTCATAAAATATTCATAGTAGATAAATTCAGGAAGCAGATGAATTTAAGAAAGAAATATTCTGCTAGGAGCCCTAGGGCAGCAAGCTTCCAATAACCCAAATTCACAACAGGGCAAGTTGTGCTAACAAGTGTGTTAGACTATATAAATACGTTTTTTCTTCCCCACAAACCTACAATCTCCTGCAAAGAAAAGGATATCTATGCTTAAAATGGAACGATGATGCAAAATATAAATGTGTTCCATAAAAGATCCCAAATTCTAAATTTCCTGACTCACAGTATCTCTGATAACATACTTCACCAGATTATAATACTGTGGTTCATGCTAACGCAGTTGATTTAAGCAAGCAGAAAAACTCACCATGGCATTAATTACAGAAATTATTTATCTACTGAAGAGTATGCAAACCATTATATTGACTTAATTAAACAGATGGGTGTTTAAAGCCCAAATGTAATATTTTCGATAAATTTACAGAAAAATATATTGAAATATTTTACATCACATCACAACTAGAAGTTATAAAAGGGTGTGATTAATTTTTCTTTTCCTGAAGCCAAATTTGGCTGCTAGTTCCACCTGCTCCTTGTATTCCCTGGAGTTTCAGAGAATACAAACTCTTCTATTCTCCACAGAAAAACCCAAACCAAATAGCCAGAGCAACTGTTCCTACATATGCCATCTAAGAGGAAATTCTGCCCCAATGTTCTTATAGTTAATTATTAAAATCTTAATTCCTTTTTATCTATTATTAGGATAGTATTTTAATTATATTTTAAATACCCAGTTTTACAGCAGCAAAGGATGTTTGCCCTTGAATTCAAAGCATGTTTTTCTCAAAGAAAAGAGGATAAATGGAAAATTTTTATTTCACAAGAAAAGTTGGGCTTTTTTAAAAATTTGTTTGTTTAAAGTTGCTGTGAATAAAAGGGGAGAGGGATTTTAATTTTATACCAGGATCATTCAGCAAATGAGAGTACATTATGCACTAAAGTTTTCTTAGTTATTTCTTTCCTTGCACAACTAATTGCTTTTGCTGCTTGCAAATCTGTTCTATCAAGACTTGTCAGTGAAACACAGCCTGTGGATCCCTGTGCTGCAGCTGACAAACAACCACTCTTAACCAGAGTTGTGCAGGATTTTCTCAGCTACATGATTAATATGCAAATTTAGAGTCCAGTTCACCACCATAATCTTTTTGCTTTGATTGGCTTTTACATTCAAAATTTTCAAGATCTGTCCAGCAACAAAGACATATCTCAGCTTCTCATTTCTTGTTAAATGAGCAATAAACTTCAAGGTCAGACCCAGGGTGGTGTAATTACCTCATTAACTGAAAGTACTCTCGAGTTATCGTTTTAATAGTATTAAGGAGAAGAAAGGCTGTGGCCCAGAACAGTGAGTGGCTCTGCTTCACATTTTGGCTTTAGCTAAATAAAAAACACGGACTGAAGGCTCTAAATGCTTCATCTCAATCACAAGCCAGAAGTTTATTTCTAACAATAAATCTATTCTGTGGCTTGATCAGACTGCATTCAAGTCATCTATAACAGCTGATTGACTTGAATGATTTGGGAAAAATTTCCTCAAATAATATTCACTGTAGAGACTTGGCACTCTCTTACACGGCACTGAAACCTCGTGATGCAGCAGCACAGCTCACCATTGATACTGATGACTGTTTCATTCAGTGCATTTCAGTTGAAGTTTTACTTTTAAAAAAAATTGATAACACGTCGATTTTTCATCCCTGTGTTATGATTCTGGTCCTGCAGCCAGCACAGCCATTCGTGAGCTGATCCCTTCAGAGCACCTTGGATCTCTGAGGGCCCAAAGCCAGCATCCCGTGGAAAGTCTGGGGCTCTCCCAGCTTTCTGGTGCCCTGGTACTCAGAAGAAAGTTGCAAACATTTCAGTTATTGTAATCATGAACAAAATAATACAAATCAGCCACTTCAGCATTCACAGAACAAACCACGGCCCCCAGAGACCCCTCCCCACGCTGCTCTAAAGCCCCTGCACTGCAGCATCCTCTTTGAGCTGTGCTGGGTGTTCTGTGGACACAGCTTGGCCAAGGGGCTGCTCGGAGGCCTCCCTGGCCCTTTCCACTGGGTGCTGCAGTGTTTGGGCTCGAGGTGGAGCACGGAATGAAGGCCTTGCTACTCCAGCACCAGAAACAGGTCCTGGGATAAATGTTCTTAGATTGCTCAGGTACTGTTACATGCTAATTTAACCAGACAAATACACTTTGATTCAACAGTGTTTAGTGCAGCAAAGAACTGCTGTTAGTGCATGACTGCAGTGTTTCAGACGAGGTGACAGAGATGTATTTTCCCCATTTAGTGCATTTATTCCCTCCTTGTTCCATGAATTCTGCTGTGCATTTTTTTGTTTCTGTATTCATGATAACCTCAGTTATCAACCCATCTGAAATAATCAAACCATTTGAAAAATAGAAAAGTTGAAATCTTTGCTTTTCTAACTATTTGCATATTGCAAAACATGAGATATTTATTACTGTTCTCATCTCTTTTGATGACATATGGGAAGAGCCAATAACAACACTGTAACATCTGAAATCATTTGAGCCTGGCACTTAAATTTGATTTTAACATCTACAAATCTTGAACAGTTAACATTAAAGACATATAAATCCCATAAAACCTCATTTAGATGAGAAGCTACTGAGTTCACAAAACCCATTATGAACCTTAATAGTGATGTACTGTTCAGTTACACCAGATTGACTAATCCAGGCTGGGCTGTGTTTTCATCACTGTGGCTTGCTGGATTTAAATAAACCGTGTTAGAGATGTTATCATGGGCACAGCTCTGCTCATAAAACCCCAGGCTGCAATACAAAATAGTTGATATAAAGATTGTAAAGAGCAATTTATCAACTCAGAGTACTGAACTATTAGTCTCTATTGCTGTCTGGGATTTATTTCGTAATTAAGAAGAGCTTATACATCCTCTTTATTAGGATCAGAGAGTAAAATACTGGAAGGTCTTCCAAACAGAAGTGGAATTGACAATTACATCTAAGATCCAGAGTAAATCTCTGAACTGGAAAGGAAATGTATAACTAAGCAATTACCTATGAAAAATCATGGAAACAAATGTTTCCTACTTCTATTTTATTACAACACATTTACAAAAGGAAGAAATGCCTCTACTCCTCTTTATGCCCAACTTCAAATTGGGGTCAGGTTTTCCCCTACAATATTTGTAGGGACAGTTCAGTGCCAAGAGGCAGAAACATAAGCTGACCGTGATCTTCCTCAGCTTTCTAACAGTTCATTTTATTCCACTGCATTAAATTAGTTAATGCCTTCTCCAAATACAAGCAAAAAAATATGAAGCAATCAAAGAGAAGTCTCACAGGCAATGTTTTGCATACTTCTGATGCTCCTCACATAAGTCCTTGTGAAAAAGTCACCGTGACACTGTCTGACCCTTTCCCTGTCCCAGGAAACCACGTTCCACTCCCTGTACAGAGGAAAGGAATCGCAGCTGCTGCACAAGAGAGCCAGTCTAAGCCTTGCGACTGCAAATAAGCACGATTTGCTCCTTATTGACTGCTTCATAAAATTCAGTGATTGCACTGGATATGTCAATTACTGTAAATTAATGGCATTCTACAGCGTGTTGCCGCTCTTTGCTTCCCGCGCCTTTCATCTGGGGATTCTAAACAATCCCAAATAATAATTAAACATTTATCTGTGAAGTAGTAGTTTCTGTGGGAGTCAGTCACAGTCCAGCCTCTGAAGAGGGAGAGGCGATCACGAGACATTACTCGCTAGGCAATAGTCATGATCTGGCAAACAGTACAGCAAACTGATATTTAGAATAGGACTGTTTCCGCTGCTTGAGGCAGAACTGTGATGTCCCTAATAGACACACACAAACTCCTGAATGGAACCATGGAATATGAAGAAATGAAGCCAATTCAGATTCTTCAGACATATGGAATAAAGTAACATACAATTAATTTCACATTCTTTCAGTTTTGCATCGCTTTTCCATGATCTACTAAAATGTTCTCTCTTCTCATTAACAGTCTGCCTTGTCAATACTTTTTAATATTTCAACGCCTTCTCACTCTTAACTTTCTATTTCAACATATTATCTTCCCATCTTTCTAAAATTCTATTCTAGTCTGCATTGTTTTTTTGTCCAAACAACATTACAGATACTTCTTTTAATGCAAGCCTAAACAGTCAAATGTAGAAATAAGTTTTAATAATCAAAGAACATGAGATGGTAAATTCACAAAACAGGATTTCCTACATTCATTCTGAGCTAGAATTTTTACTTACGTGG
Organism: Gymnorhina tibicen; assembly: GCA_013399875.1. Taxonomy (NCBI): domain Eukaryota; kingdom Metazoa; phylum Chordata; class Aves; order Passeriformes; family Artamidae; genus Gymnorhina; species Gymnorhina tibicen. The sequence continues at coordinate 1,442,310 of VXAZ01009789.1, read as the reverse complement.
GCATTCTGGACATAAGATGTACAGAGATATTTGCATATGATGAGAGTTGACAGCCCACCTCAAATGGTCAGGAATCTTTATGCTGGCTGGTATTAAAATATCCAATTGTCCAAGTATGGAAGTTTGTAACCTTACAGATGCTAGAAGATATGTTCATCATTATCATCCATTAATAACTCAATTTGATTTTAGTTCATAAACAACTGGACAAAAGCAATATTACACTGCTGTGCATTCATTCATTCATTCATCCTGAAGCTCAGTGCAGTCCTCAGCTCCTACCCTCACATTACAAATAGGTAGTTACTAATAAAGACTCGGGTGCTCCCTAATGGAAGCTTAGCCAGGAGCCAAGAGTGACCTCAACACAGGCCATGCCCCCTCCAATGGTTTGGGCAGCACAAGCAGAAGCCAACAGATCCATCACCAGATCTCCCTCCCACTCCTCAGCAGGCACTGGGGGTAGGCAACACCCCAGAGTAGTCCTGGACTAATGGCAGTGTCAGAGATCATGTTCTGAAGATCATCAAAGAGCAAAGAAAGGAAGAACTCAGCACCAGCAAGATGATTTGGGCTGAGTAAGCAGGGTGATATTTTTATTTTCCTGTGAAATTTCTGGGTTTCAAAATAACACTCAGCAAAGTACCAACACTTTCCGTATCATTTATATAAAGTTGTGTTCTCACTCTAGCACAGCTCCCACTGATTCACTGCCAGATGAAAGATAAGCACTGACACCATAGCACAGAATATATGTTATATTCAACACCAGAAGCAGCATATTGATTTACAAACATCAAGTGATTTACAAACGTTAATTGATTTACAAACATTAATTGATTTGGTAAAAAAAAAGAAAATCACAACTACAGTACCAGCTGGAGGAAAATTTCCTTTTTACAGACAACCCAAAGGTTAATTTTTATTTTGTTATGGTAGCCAAAGATCCAACAAACACTGAAAACAAAATTTATAACTACCATAGGACCATTGAGATGACCTTCAGAACAACCTCCCATCCCAAAGTGTGTTAATGTGTAACACGGTAAAATACCCCCTCTATTCAGCAAATAGAAATATTTGTCATTGAAAATTAGGAATAATTATTTTAATAAAGAAAAATGTCTCAGCTGATCTTGTTGTAAAGAACTTCTAAAATATAAGAAAAATCAAATGAAAATCCAGGAATATAAACTGCAAAAAATGTATATATGTATACTTTTACTATACGGAGTATTTTCATTACTGACTGTTCAGCATCCACAGGGATAATTTCCTAAAATAACTGAAGGGACTGCAGTTCTCCTTCCTTGCATGGAGCCCTGGTGGAGAAACCTTGTCACTACTCATAATACCACAAATACACATTTTAACTGGGCTTTATTTTCCTCCCTGGCACAATTATGATCCTCAGCTGCCGTAGCCAGCAGCTGATTAGGGATCATGTATCAAAGGCTGACAGCCAAGTGCGTCTGGTAACAGAAATCAGAACTGCAGGAGAGTTCAACACTTAAGCTTTACTCAGAGTGCCATAAAGAGTTTTATTAGGAGAAAACACAGGCTTAGTAAGAAGAAATTTTAACAATAATTAGGCAATAAGGAACATCAACAAACCCAAGAAACTCTGCTGTCCAATGACCTTGTACAGAAGGTAACGCGGCGTACCTGGGTAGTGCTATTTTAGTTTATCCTTTTACCTGAAGTGATCTCAAGCACAGGCTAATGAGAGACTGTCAGGTCTCTTCATGGCCGTTTTTCACTTAGACCAAAGCAGGCCAAGCCCAAACCCCTTCCTTGCTCCAGGGAACCAGCAGTCCGGAGCAGTGTGGGAACTGTCCCTGTCGGGAGGCAGCTCTGCTGCTGCCAAGCCTCATTCCTGCATCTCTGGCCAACGCTTTGCTCTTGTTCAGTGGCTCCAAACCAGCAGTTGTGACCTCAAGGGAGATCACAGCAGTTAAAATAGGGTCATAAGCCATATAATCCTGTGTTTTACAGTCAGGAGTATAGAACTGCTGCTCCACCTCTCCTTTTTATTGATCTACTGATGTTCGGGGACCAGGACATCACAGAACATCTCCAGGCTCTTTAGCCTGTTTCAGATCCAGCATCAGTAAACTTACAAGAAATTCCTTTCCCAGAATGCCATTTGCTAAAACAAACCCTCAAAGAACCTTGGAGGGTTTGCTGTGAAGATTATTTAATTTGCAAGAGGAAGAACTGAAAAATTATTGGCAAAGTCAGTATTGTTGGATATAGGTACCTTATGTTTTCAAAGTGAAGCTGTCCAAATAACCATTTTTGTTTACATTTATGTCTCTAATGCTTACCAAAAATTTAATTAGAAGCAGGTCTTACTTAGGATTATGAAGCTTAAGTTTTCTTCGACTTAGAAATGAAAATGTAGGGAGGAAAAATGATAATCTGAAAGTGTGATGTCATTCAAGTTGGGTTTTGCAATCAGTTGCGCTAGTGAAGAAAGGCATCAGTTATTGGTATACCTCTGTCACTTACCTACATTGGGTCTTCTCCTCTCCTTTGTATTTCATTCAGTCTAAGACAGCCAATGTAAAACCTTGGTGAATCCTTTCAGCAAAAACCCTGCTCACTGTCTGTTAGAAAGTACATGTCTGCAGTGGAAATAACCTGGGCCTGCACTTTGCTGCTCGTCTGCCTCTTCCCTCCTCTCTCTCTTCTCTCTTGCTGGTCTGATTCTGCACTACCAAGCCACCTGCTCCACTTAAACTCTGAAGTGTTTTCGTTAATTTCACTGCATTAAATGTATATATGAAATTCATGCATCCAAATGTGTACACTTGGAAACATAATGAGATGACTTCCTGAGGAGTGAGGATGTGTACAGATCTGGGCCTATTTTTCCAGCAGTTATTACTCATTCCCCTTCAGGCAGAGATCCTTAACCCTTTTGTAGCATAAAACAACTCCCATTGTTCAAAAAATGACTCTCAGCTGCAGAGGGTGTAGCATTGATTTTGTGACTGCAATTCTGTTCCGATTTTAATCCTGCTCACAATGGTGCCTCAGGAGCACCAGACATGCAGATAAGGAATTCCCAAATTGTGCCCATGGGGCCTCATGCCTTTCTCCCCGAGGTTATGACAAAACCAGCACCAGCTTCAGAGATTCAGAATGAAGCTTTTCATTTAGAGCTCAATTAAGTTAAGCTCTCAAAAGGAAAGACATCAGAAAAATGTCAACCTCTCAGTCACTGAAGGAAACCATTGCAGCAATTACTCATTACTGCCTTAATGGATACATATTAAGCAATCAGATATGTTTAATCCTGGACTGCTGAGAACTGATGAGGAAAAGAGAGTCCCTGCAGCAATGTACGTAGCCCAGGCCCACAGACGGTGATGAAAAGCCGGCTGCAAAGCAACAGGGAGTGAACAGCTGAAGACACTTGCAACTCCTGTTTATAGCTATTTTGAAAACATTTTTCTTCCTGGTGCTGAAGAGGAAGAGTCTCAAGAGTCTTTTTTCCCTTGATTATGAAAGGAATTTTTTCACAGCTATGAATATTTGCTCACAGAGAAATAAATGGATGCCATGCTCAAAAAATAAGAACTAAAGATAGGCTTTTTAAATGTCAATTTATGCTGCTCAGTCTAATGCAGATATGACACAAGCCCAGTCATATGAAAGAAACAATTATTTCTGAGACCACCCACCTGGTGACCTGGTTTTGGAACCATGAACCCCAAGCTGAAGCCTGGTGTGTCTTTGAAAAGAGACTTCACTCCTGTCTCTCCCAGACACTGCTGCAGCTCTCTGTGGTTAGTAAGCATTGTTTCTCAATCTTGGTACTCACAAATTTTCAGAGTGACCATAAATAACTCTTGAGCAATCCCAGGATCAATTTCAAACCTTCTCTTTTCCTTTTTGGTTTGGTTTTTTTTCCCCACCAGAATGGTGCTAGCAGTTACTAGCTCATTCCAGTTTTCGAAGATGTAAATACAAAGTGCACAGAGTGAGATAGAGCTCTTGAAATCTGAAACGAGAAGGAAGTGTCACCAGAGACTTCTCTGTTCTGAAGAACTGGCATTTTGACCTTAATAATCCAGCACAAGTCACCACCGTGCATGTGGACCTCATTATTGAATAAGCCAAGTCTTGAGTAGGGATACATTTCTCTATCTGAAAGAGCAAACAACCTGATGTGATTAAGAGTGATTTGGATGTGAAATATAACGGTGCGGCATTTTTTAAAAGTTATTCCAGTTCTATTAAGTAATGAGTTCCTTAATTCTAGCAAGAATGAGAGGTGTAAAAATACCAACTGAATGTGAAAAAGGTAGATTGTCAGAGCCTTCTTCAGGAAGCATATTCTTTCACTGCTACAAAGGAAAATCTATCTTTGTTGTGGAAGTTAGCAGCAATAAGCTATGACAAGATTAATGAAAATATTCAAGTCCCTATTCCCAAACATGCCTGGCAGAAACATGTTCTGTCTTTCCCAGTGATGCTGCATCTATCAACTCTCACAACAATTTGTCTTCACGGATTTCATTTGCTATGCTCTTCAAGGACAGAGCCAGTCTGTTCCAAAAAAGTCCAAAATTTATTCCAGAAGGCTTCCATTTATTTTTATTCTGTTTCTTCCGTGCTGGTTTGACTGATGTTCTTTCTTCCAAAGATTTTCCATGAGACCAAGTTACACAAATTACTATTCAAATCGCAACAAATGTCAGAAATGGGCCTGAATATTAATCATCATTGGCTCTTACAGGCATCACTTAAAAACTGGAAAGATTAAAGAAATGAACAGAAAATTGCTACGTATTTCTGAGGACTGCTTTGTTACCGATGTTTATTTTGTCCTTTTCTGATTTATCAGTGCAGTTCTCCTAAGAGAGAAATGCTACATGGCCTGTTGCAGTTTGGCTTTAATGACCAAACTTTATAGGGCTCTATTCCAGTAACAAGGATCTCTGGGAGAATCACCAAGGGTAAAGTAAACTCCAAGAACTGCACATACGAAAAAATCAAAACAGCAGAAAGATACAGCACCTGAGGAAAGAAATATGCTTATTTTTGCCTACTTTCTTAGTTTTGTAGGGTTCTGGAGATTTTTAAATCAATTTTCCCATCTTTCTTCTCCTTTAGTCAATTTGTATTTGTCCCTCACACCATAGTTCCACTATCCCAAAGTTTTCCAGCTGACACTGAAACACAGTAAATCTTCTTTTGCTAGCAAAACTCTCTGAATTCAAATCCACACATTCTGCAGATGACAAAAGGGGCACAAATGGATTGTTCCTACCACAGAATCTATTGAACCTTACAGGTTCCTCCTTATTTAGGTATTATGCACATAATGGGATTGACTGATGAAGATGGAAAGCAGAGGCTTCATTTACATACAATTTGTGATTCTTTCCACGCTGGCTCAAATTTAATCACATCAATTCTTGGAAAGTATTTTTCATGCTCAAATGTTATATGCTGAGAAACTATGGGATAGGAAAATCATACAGCACAAAGTTTACAAAGCAAGTGGTTATCCTCCCAAATTAAACCTGGGACATTTGCTTAAGGGATAGAAGAAGCAGCATTTCAGCTAAAGCCTTTATTTGAAATATAAATTAAACCAGTAACTTCACTGAACCTTTCCAGGTTAATACTGAAGAAAAAACTCAACCCTCAGCCACTTAGAAAACCATTATTTGTTCTTAACTTACATGCTGCCAGGGTTACAGGAAAAGTATAAAATTTTATAAACTAACACGAGAGATTGTTTCTGCTTTTAAAAACAACAAATAACATTTTGGCTTCTAGTTTTAAATAAAATCCACATTTATAGAAATATGCTGAGCAATTGATGCTATTTTTTCTAGCTGTCCATCTCAAGCCATGCCTCTGTTACATTCCAAAGGAAGTCAGGGCCATACCAAGTAGATGATCTGCCCAACGTGCAGCTAAGATTTTATCCAACTAAACACTTACCCATAATATCACCCTGAAACACATAAAATTTATCGAGGTTTCGTCTCTACTGCATAATATTCTTAAAAAAGCAAGAGCATCTTCTTTTCCTCTTATATGGCATACTACCTGGCTGATCATAAAAATCAAAATGGAGGGGAAAAAAAAGTAAAAGGGTTTTAGTTTTAAGAGTTTCTAATCCCTTGTTCAATTATTTCATATTGCAAGACGGAATTTAATTTGAGAAATATATCTCTTCCTGCAAAAATTACTGAACTTGCATTTTGACATATCTAACATTAAAGCTATTTTGAAAACCCTCAGTGATTTTAGTTATATTATGTTTGCATTACACCATTTACAGGATAAGACAATTTTATGAATTAGTTTGTAAGCAATGGTGAAACTGCTGTTCAAGCACCTGATAAAGGTGATTCTGATCTAAACTCTCCTTTCTGAAGTAAATAGAATTCAATGCACCTGCTTTTTAATTCCCTAGTCCAGTGAAGTATTTCTTTTTAGCCAGAGAAAAAATGGTTATTGAGATATAAGTGTGAAAATACATCAGCAGTGAGATTGTATTACTGACAAGGAATTCTTCCATGGTGGCCGAGTTAAAAGTGCCTCCGAATTGTGTCCTTGAGACAATGAAGGTCACCTGCACACTGGGTTGCATTAATAAGGCTGCTGAACAAAGCAGTAGGCTGAGCAAAAACGTTCCTTTGGCTCTGCTGCGCTCATAAAGCCTCATGTGTAGAAATAAGTCCACCCTAGGGCTCCCTGGAACAAGACAGACGTTGAAATGCTGCAGGAAATCCATGGAAAGGCCACAAAGCAGGGGGCTGAAAGGATGGGGGCAGTCAGAACCCGAATTTCAGTCAGGCTGTGAAATGGCTGTGTTTGGAGATGCTTAAAGACTCCCAGATGAGGGGCTGAGAAAGCTGCCGAGTTTGAAGTGTGCCCTGTGTTGAGCGGGGTTAGAAGTGATGATGAATAAATCATTTTGCAGTGAGTCATCCTCTTTTAAAATAGTTACTTAGGAAGTTACCTAAATCACACTGACTTAGAAGCCAGGTAGAACTAGAGTTTCTACTATTTAAAAGCCAGTTCCCTACCACATACAAAAAACTGCATCACTTGACTGAAGAATTAGCCTGGATTTTGCACCTTTGTAGGCAGACCTTTCATTGTCAACAAACTGTTTGCCTGCCTTTAGCCAGCACAGAATCCTACACCAGGCAACATCCACATGAACGTCAAGGTAATCACTGTGGGATGGAAGGATTTCAGATAATCCTAATTTAGCACTTCTCATTTTGGATTAGAACATCACTCTTTAATATTTTAGGCCAAAATCCTAAATGCCAGATGTCTGTGAGTAGCACAGTGTCCCCCTGACACTGTAATTTGTGTGGGTCTTTCTACAGCTTCTTTTTTACTAACACTAAGCTTGTTAAAATAGTATCTGCCACTACAGGAGCCTAACAGGAATTAGTTTATTTATTGTGAATACAGTTCAAAACCAAGTCGTATCTGTTGATCAAGACCTAATCCAACCCACTTGAATAAATTCTGCTGGGGGTGCAGCATCATAACCAAACTGATCACCTTGCTTTAATGAGAAAGGTTCAGCAGACTCATGCTCTCCCCAGTGAGGGGCTGCCATAACAAGATCCCATCCTTCAGTACAAAAGACTGAAAAGAAATTCTTCACTTCTTCCTTTGTTCACCCTGGGGAAAATTAGTGTGAAAGACAGCCAGCTCTCAGAGATGCTGTTGGAAAGAAGTGTCTAAAAACTTTTACAGAGCTTGGGCTAAAGAACCACCGTGACAACTAACATCTTTATTGTGCCCTGCTGCTTCCAAATTTAACCTCCAAGCCTCAGGGGCACGTGGTGTCACACCAAACAATCCGTGTCATTTACATAAGCTACAGGAACACGCTTCTACATGAAGGTAGGAATCTATTATTAGTCTAATTAAAGTCTTATTAGTTGAACTGATGATCATTATTAGTCACACAACTTGTTTCTAATAAAGAGAGTTAAACCTGGCATTTACAAACTTTCTAATATATGTATTTTCCTCTGATATTTCTCTGCTCACTCCAGGTTTCTACAGTCCTCTTCTTTCTTTGCTTTTCTTTCTGTACTCTCCTAAGTTCACATCTTAGGGGGTTGGGTTACTTCAAGGAGAAAGAGGGACAACAATTTATCAGCATCCCACATACTCTGTCAGGAGTATGATGTTCATCATCTATTCCACCTTGCTCCTGGGTGTGCATGGGGTCAGTTTAGCATTATTTTTAACACAGCGCCTACTGCCTCCCTTGTCATGGGTTCACAATCCCATATTTTGTGTGAATTTACTGTATATAGCTCTCTATTTTAATGTTATCTCTGCTATCCCTAAAACTGATTCTAACATCTCTCAAGGTCACACTAATTTAATGACCACTGATGAGTTATTTATACCTCTGATACCTGAAGTATCATGCTGTGTTTGTACTTTCAAGACCTGTGCTCTCATTCTGTATTTGTGCATTTCAGCAACCTCTGCTGCATCCTTCAAGCTGTGGGTTTGTGATAAGTAAGGTTTTATTAGCACAGGCTAATCATACATATATCTCTGCTCAAGGGCAGTAATAGTTCAGTCTTCAAAGTATGATATGTTTGAATACAGGCACATGGAAACACAGTACTCTGGTAACAACTCGCTGCACCAGGAGCTGCCAGCTGCTGCAATATCTCCAGTATGATATTGAAATTGTCTGACAGTAACGTACCCACCTCTGACAAAGAGCACTAATGAAATTCTCTGTAAGGTGAGGATTTTCTAATTGTAAGCCACATTTTTGTGCTCCATTAATATGAATTCATTGAATCTGGGGACTGTCTTCATGAACTAATGCCAAAACACCAACAAGCACTGCTCCAGAGGGATTATTTCTAAAAATCGATATATCAAGGGATTCAGATGTGAATAGTGTGCAGAAAAATGTTGATATACAAGCCATTTTAAACAATGAAACATTCAAAGAAATATTTGAGTTTAGATGAAGTCTGTACTTCTTTCCAGATACATCCCCCTGTGACACAGACAAAAGCACATATATATATATATAAAAATAGTGATAGTTAGAGGTGGTAGAGGGATGGCTATAAAATACCCCTTTGAGATGGCTGGTCTGGTTATGGCTGAGTGTCAGGACACATTTGGCATTGTGGGCTGGAGGAGATGCTGCCAAAAAGGGCATGGGACTGTTGGGTTCAGGATCCTGAGGAGGAAGGAAGGCAAACAGCAAGATCACCACCCCAGGCTGGAAGATCTGCTGGTGTAGTCTCTTCTCAAAGCAGGGCTACAGTCAAAGCTGAGAAGAGGCTAAGCTGCTTCTGGTGAAAATGCTCAGGTTCATTACCACAGCCTTTTCCTGATGCTTTCAGAAAATTCAATCTATTTTGTCTTGGCACTGAGCAGGTAGCATGCATATGGGGTAGGTTACCGTGCCTCAGCTGACAACCTGGGACTTGTCTGAGAACATATGAGCATACCAGAAGTTTCATCTCTGCACCAGAAAAGTTCCATCAATCTCTGGCAGGAGCAAAGCTGCAAATTGAACAAATATTTGCCAGAGTTCAATCACAATGGACAGAAGTGACATTTGGCAAATTGAAGTTTATTTGCAATATAACTTCCAAAAAAAGGCTAGCAACAAACAATGTCAAGAAAACATTAAACATAAGGACAGGTTTACTTTAAATTTTGCCTCAGATTCTAAACAAAACTCAGAAGGCCTTTTTTGGATCCCAAGTGCTCTGCTGAGATCAGCAGCAGCAGCAGCAACTCTGTGATTGAGTTCAGCAAGTGCGTTACACGTGGAGACACAAAGAAGGAGCTGCAAGGATAACAGTGGATGAAACTCTGGCATGAAGGAAAAAAACACACAGAGTAACCTACAGAGAGACAGAAGACCATGGTAGGATGACAAACCAGGAAGATGAATTTACATTTATTGTTTGCAGACTATAAAACCTGATTATCGGAGATGTGGTTACAGGTTAAAAAGACAGGAAACCATGACTTACACAGAAATATTTAGCAGTACAGATAAAAACAAATATTTCATTTTGAAAGGCTGTGTACAAAAGGGTAGGATCTGAATGTAGAAGGTATCTTTACAATGTAGATATGTGAATTCAGGCAGATTACAGGGAACAAAGAAGTGAGAAGTGAAGGAGTAGTAAAGTAACATTGCGGAGGATGGGAGATGGCAGCAGAATGCAACAAGTAGTTCAAGTTTCATTGTATTCAAATTCTTCTGTATTAGAAAATGTATGAGTAAACACAAAGGGTTTACTGCTCGAGTCAAAAATGAGAAAACAAGACTAGAAAAAGTATTAGGTTTTCTTTAAAACAGAACCTATAAAAGCAATCCATAAAGGATCAGAGGACAAGAATAAAAATAGTAACATGAAAGGAAGAGCATGACCTAAGTTGACATCATTCTATTCAGTGTTGCTGTAAACTTTCTTGAAGAATGGAGAGGCTGGGAGAGAACTGAGGATTGCTGAGAAAGGATACAGGATTCAGTCACAGCAGATAAGCAGCCAACCATAAGGGAAGAGGGCAGAAAATATGTAGGAAACAATAATGCAAATGGAAATGAACCACTTTGTCAGTGGCTAGTTGGCAGTGAATTAAGAGGTGGCCTGACACAGAAATTACTTAAGAAATGCTCTACAATTCAATCACAAAAAGCAAATTTATCAGAAGAAATATGCAAATGTGAACAACAAGATTCACTTTGAACTGCAAGGCACTGGTGTAGAGCAGCAGTAAGGCTGTAAACACTCAGACACAGACGCTGTCCTTGTTTGGGGAAATGTAGCACCCAATGTAAATTCTCTATGAAAGAATTTTCTAGGAGTTCAGCAGAACTAAGTAGGCTCTTCCATTCTTAACTTTTATGTTAATTTGTATATATTTTGTAAAGTAACAATTCCAGGCTAAACATGAAGTTTGCTACAAGATTTTTTTGGTCACAATTCTCCTTTCTGCAAAGGCAAGTCAGAGAAAGCAAAATGGAGGAAAACACTATTCCACATGTTATCCAACAGCTCTACTGGGTGCAGTTTTCTACATGGAATTTGTAAGAGGAATTTGTCCCAGCCAAAATCCTTAAAGATTAACAATGAGGAGAGTTGTCAGTACTTTATCTTTTTCATATCATCTACCCAGTTTCTTCAAGGTTTTAAAATGAGCTATTCCCTTCAAATATGAATTCAGATACATAAACTAAGCTTGTGCAGAATGCCATATTAGGAAGGTTTTATTCCCAGAACAACAATCTTCTTCCACCAAATTGTTTTGCTTTGAGGTTTTTCTAAGCAAAGCTGTGTATTCCAAGTAGTGCCAAACTCTTCCGTTTGAGCTGTAGTTCAATCACTCATCAAAGATCACTGATATTTGGTAGAAGCACCTATACAGGAGGCCAGGAGGGTCTGTGTTCAACACCTCCATCCCTACTGACCTTTAAAGAGAGGGGGTAGAACAGTTCAGCTGGAAGGGACGTCCAACAATCATCCAGTTCCCACTGCCTGACCCTTCATGGCTTTAGATTTAAGTACCAAATAACATTTTGTATTCTTCCTATTGGTGTGAACTCACCCAAGTGAGTTAACTAAGGAATCTCGAGCAAGAAGTGAGGATTGACTCCAGGTAAAACCCAGCTCCGTCCCAACTGAGCCAAATCAAAGGAATGGAGAAAATGTGCTAATTCATCCTAAACCAGCCCAAATTTCTAACTTCCAGTTCCATTCTATTCTGTTTTGAAGCCCATTAATGTATTGCTGAATTTAATCATTCTTGTGACCACAAGGAGGAAATATCAATATCAAAACTGATGCATTCACCTCTCTTTCCAAGGATTCCCTCTCGTGTTAATTAAACAGCTGTGGCGAGAACACTCCAGTATGGCCATAACATTTTGCAGTTCTGTGTGTGCATATTTCCTGTTTCCTCTCTGATACAGTTGTTCTTCAGCATCTCCCCTGTGTAAGTACTGCCTTTGCCATCCCATTCCTGAAAATTCTGTGTACAGAAAGCCAATATGCAAGGAAGATAAACTAGTTAGCCTTCAAATAATATTCAGTAGGCTCTAGGGACTTCTGCTAATTCTATATGCTCATTTCTGCTCTTCCAGAACAGGATTAAAATTCACCAACGGGGGGAAAAAATAAAATAAATCTCTTTAGAGTTCCTCTGCAGGGAGTGCATGGTCAGTAAGGTGACTGCATGTGCACTCTGCTTCTGTTCTGCTGTTACGCTGCAAACCCTACCTGTTAACAATGCAAGGGTGTCAATTAGCAGGTTCCTAGGTAAACCACAGGAAGGTTTACTTGAGCTGTCTTGGAATGATGGAAGGCTGAAACAACCCATTTTGGATGTGACCCTCGTGTTCTTTCTGGACTTTGACCTAAACAGCTGAATAATAAATAGAAGCTTAGATTTTTAAGCCAATTTAAATGCATGATACGCTAATATTCACAGAACTCAGTCAACTAAATCCACAAATGGCAGCTGAAAAATATTAGTATTAAACAAAGCCGAATGTTATATATACAGAAGACTATAAAACCAACTACATTCATTTTTCCCCCTCACTTTTCATAAAGCTACACAGCCCTTCAGCTTCAGAGCTGCCATTCACATCTCCAGACCAATAACCAGCAGGGCCTGCGCTTTCAAAGCCTTTGTTCTAATGTTCTCCAACAATTACAGTATGCAAATATCTTTCTTAACTACACTTGCTTTATACATCCATAAGGGAGGTTTGCCATGTTTGACTTCATTAAGTGTCGCAGGATGTCTGCAGGCATTTAGCAAGGTCAGTTAATGAAATAACTGGCATATGCTAATAACAGCAAAGCGGCCTCAACCTTCCACAGCAGGACTGAATTAAATAGCTCAAGGCAACATATATCATTTTATCTGCCTGCCTGAGATTCTTCTTCTCACCCGAAATTAAACATATGCACCCTCAGTAGGCTTTAGACCTCTGTGCTACTTGTTTACTACTTTATTTTACTAAATTTCTCCTTCCGACTTATGCAGAACCTGTGATTTTAAGAAAGGTCCATCACATTGAATAGGTGTTGTGTTTAATTTCCTTTCTTGCTTATAAACTTTATCAGGAAACTGATTATTTCCATGGCATTCAGCGCTGTACAAAAGGTGCCAGCTTTTCATCTCTAATATCTCTTGCTCTGCCAATGACACCTGCATTTATTTTGCACCTACTTTTGCAGCATTTTGAAGGATAATACAGTCAGTTCCATTTAGGCCTTGGTTCTCAAGACACAGGGTAAGAATACAATAAACATGAATTTAACAGTCTCAAGTGAAAACAAAGCAGGACAGAACAGATGTATCTCCTACACTGCATCATTCCTTATTCAATGCAAGTTTGTAAGTAGAAATCATCTGACTGAATAAAAGGACATATCTTTTGAAATCATGAGTATTGTGTACAAAAGGATCTCTCTAACCCTTTTGAAGTGCCTGATACCATCCTTGCCATGTTTGGATAATCAGTGTTAAAAAGGCATCAGACCTCTGCAACAGATTACTGCAAATTTTTTTCCATAAAATCATCCCATATCGAATCCACAGGAGCTGGGAAAGAATCTCTGTATTTCCTTATCGCCTGTGCCTTCGAACACTTCCCTTCTGCTTCAGACCACCCAGCAATGGATTCCTTTGTTTACTTTCATGGGCATGTTTTGAGCTGCCCCGTCAGCCCCCTGTGCTCACACATTCCCTTATGGACAGCCTTGTACAACCCAACAAATACTTCTAAAACATCTTCAGCACAAGTTTTAAGTCTTTGTAGCACAGCACCAGTGCAATTGTTAGAAAAGGATGGAGATCATGCCATGGAATGCATCTTACTTTGAACACGAGCTGTGGGCTGGAATCAGCAAATCCTGATTTTCTGTGTTGAACTAACACCAAATGAGAAAGTCATGATTTTACCAGGCATATTTTTTCCTTAGACCAAACAATAATTTGACTCTCATCCTCACAAAGGATTATTCCAAGCTGTGAAAAGGAAAAGCCTGAAGGCATTAAAGAACTCCTAAACAAACATCTAAAAATGTCAGGCAAAAAACAAAGCCAAAGTTGATACATTATATTAAAAGATAAAGTTTTACAATTTTTATTTATCAGCAAGTCTATCATGACTTTTGGATTGGTCAGAGTGGTTAAATACAAATAGTGTATTTAACAAATCCAAGCCCTTTTCTCCATTAAACATAAAATATGACATAACTGACCTTAGTAGAAACTTAAAACAAATACACATAAACTTGATTTCTACTCAGGATTCAAGCAGCCCTTGTTCTTTCATATGCAGTTTGTGCTGAGGAATTGCTGTTTCTACTGAGGAATAATTCACTGACAAAAATGGCAAACATATCAGACGTAAAGCAACAGTGACATAATAGGAAAGGCCCCAGTAACCTCACCTGCGAAGGAAGACAACACGGCCCCGGAGTTTCTGCTCACGGATTTTGAACAAAGAGCTGAGAAACAGATGGTGAAGCAACTCCAGAGCTGCCTTGCTGCTCTCTTCCCTGCTGTAGCAACAAGCTCGTGCACAGCGAGACAACAAACTTGGGAGGGAAGAAAAACCTGCAGAAAACAGGCAAAGGGGAAAAAAACCCAACTTATTTTACCACTGCACTGAATTTACCCTCCTGCAATGCCTGTCCACTTCTGAATCACACTTCTTAGAGCAGATCATGTATTATTTGCTCTTCTGACCATAAGCAAAGGTACTAAAAACATGTTCATTTAGGATTTATATACCAATTTGAAAAATACCCGTTACAGACAGACAGACAAGGGCCCATGTTTTTTGGATGTGCATCTGTTCACTCTTCAACTGCCAGTAAGTGCCGAGTCCAGAATTTTCCATGCTCTTCAGAGTTTGGCTTTTTTTCTAGTTTTAATCACTGTCTATGAATATTTTGTTTTATAAACAAAATATTTTCAAGATTTATGCAATAGTTTCTCTCACAGCTGACCAACATATGGTTTTCCAGGGAAATAATTTTCTGATAAAACTGGATGCAATACAGTCATAAACACAAACATGGAAGCAGTTGTATTTTCACCAACTCCGTCTGCTAAAGCAGCAGGTCATCACTTTTTTAAAAAGTAAAGGAATGATAGAATGAACCATACTGATTCCAGATAACCAACACAATATTTTTAAAAGTGTTTTCCTCCTTTGCCTGCCTTTGGAGCTGCACTAGCTGATACTAGACATCAGTTCTGCACAGAACACTGAACACAGAGCTCAGTTTTCCATACGTGAGATATTATTTCTCATATCTCAATACTGTCCCAGCAAAAGTCAGTGTTGTGACAATTTGACAGTATCAAAGGGATACTGGGAAGGGTTTGTGTTTATCTCCAACAAGCTAAAGGCACCCAAACTCAGTTAAACTTGCCCCTAACACCGGACGCCTGAATAATGACCGTGGTTTTACCTACAGATCAGTACCTGTAAACTTTATTTATTGTATCACCAAGCAAATGAATCTTCATCTTGAAGCCGAATACATCACTATAACACAGACCAGGAGTGCCCCTTCCCGCTAAATTTAATCCAGTATAATTGCAGGCTGTCCTTAATGGGCAGCTGTAACCCCTCCAGGTGCCAGCCAGGGCAGGGGTGATTTAATGACCCTGTGCCCACACGAGCCCCAAGCAGACGGGCAGGGCAGGGAAGGGAAGGGGCATCTGTGGTTGGAGATCAGGCTGCCACTGGCACAGCCATTATAGGCAGGAACCACAACAGAGCACAACACATTTTTGGTTTTTCAGTCAGTTCAAGGCAGCAGTTTTTTCTGTTGTGCATGCACTTAATATTTAAATTACCTAAGCCCAAAGACATCTCACATCTCAATATTCTGACATGCAGAGACAAATTTCCGGTGTTGTCTTTGGAAACAACCAGCGAGGTTACTGCATGAATTTGATTGAGAAATATTCTGGTGATAGTGAGATTTTTTTTTCTGAAGCACTTTTCAGATCCACAAAATATACTTCTGTCCATTGCTAAATGCCATTTGCACACGAACAAAAGGTTTTTACTTTATACTGAAGAATAGTTCTAGCTTTTTATCCAGTAAAGTCATCTTTCTAAATCACTTGGCTTTCTCTTTTATAAAAAAAAAGGATAACATAGGAAAACTAACTCTATTTTCCTAAATACAAAAGTAATGTCAAGTCTTTGACTTCATCTTGAGAGACTGCTAAACAAGTGGCTGCTTGCTGCCTTCTGCAGGAAAAATTCATTTACAGATTAGCCCCTTGCAGCTCCCGGGCTGTACCACGTCTTTTCCTGGGCAGGAGACCTCCTGACAGCTGAAGCTGTGTGTGAACGGCTGGCACTGCATTATTTCCCTGGAAAACCCTATGTTGGTCAGCTGTGAGAGAAACTATTACATAAAGCTTGAAAATATTTTGTTCATAAAGCTGATAGTGTTGAAGCACTTATATCCACGCTGGACAAACTGGTGCTTCCCTCTGAGCCCGGAATACCTGCCAGCCTGCTGCCCTGGTGCCCCAGCCAGAGAGCCACGCCAGGTGCTCCAAGAGAGTCAGGAAACAAGGGAAGCTGAGAGGGAAAGCTGAACGTGTATTTTCTCATATTCCTGTTAAGAACCTGTCATGCCATAAAGGGCAGGAAATCAGGCGCTGTGAGAGCCTGGCAAGGCAGCTGAGGTGTGCCTGGGGTAAGCACTCACGTTAATGAATAGTGGCTGAGAGAAGAGACTTTCTCAGACCCTCTTTGGGCAGTAGGGGTGTGTGTAGTGCTGCTGCTGAAAGCAGCAGCCACTCCAGACCAGGCAGGGAGGCTGCAGTGCCAGCCGTTCACACACAGCTTCAGCTGTCAGGAGGTCTCCTGCCCAGGAAAAGACGTGGTACAGCCCGGGAGCTGCAAGGGGCTAATCTGTAAATGAATTTTTCCTGCAGAAGGCAGCAAGCAGCCACTTGTTTAGCAGTCTCTCAAGATGAAGTCAAAGACTTGACATTACTTTTGTATTTAGGAAAATAGAGTGAGTTTTCCTATGTTATCCTTTTCCTATGTTACCCTTTTTTTTTTTTTCTTTTCTTGCCTTTAAACAAAACATTTATCAGTAATTGTCATTCACTGAGCACTTACACATTATGCATAATTTTATCAAGCTATCAAGTATGTATCAAGTAGGATACATAGATCAGTGTTCATTAGTGACCTCTTGAAACTGAACCCCTCTTGGCTGAAGAGTTCCCAAATAAACCTGTACTTGATGTGGAAAGGAAGTCCAGGACAATTGTTTTGAAGCAATTTAATTATTCTAACAAAATCGGTTTGCATGAATAACACTATTTCACCTCAATTTAATTAAATATTTGGTATGACAAATCCCCGTGAAAAAGGTTTGCCATACAAATGCTAATTATGCTGCACTTTAAACATTTACATTCTCCTTATGAAAAAGTGATTTTTTTTTCTCAGAATATCAAAAGTGAATGTATATTATAGCACACGATTAGAAGTCAGACATTTACTGTAATTTAATGAAAGTCACACATGATAGAATAATATTTTTAGCAGGAGTTCTCTGGATCAAAGCATCAAGTCTTTGCTCACTCACTGCGAGTTCACACAGCTTATACAGATATCCTGATTTAAGCAGCCCCTGCTCATGAGAGAAATGTTCAACATGGGTGATAAACTGGCCTAAAAAGCCAACAGTAACAGAGCAGTCTAACAGGCTTTGCACTTCGCAGCAGTCAATACTCAGGAAATAATTCAGACAAACCAAAGTTGCATCTTCTAGTTCAGGCATGAAACCAGCTCACGGCAAACCCCCCTACTTTGTATTCTTTTCCTGCAATGAACCAGATGAGTGGTTTGAGTTTAGAAGAGATGGGGATTCCAGAATGATCTACAAGTGACCTCTTTGTTCTGACTGACGGACATGGAGTGGAATGGACTCTGCTGTAGCCTGGGACCCTCAGAGTGACCTCGGTTTGGCATAAATGTTACAATACAAAGGGAAAAAAAAGAAAAGAAAATAAACAACAAACCCCAAACTCCCTGAAGCAAAAAGCCTATTTGCTCAGCAAAGTCAGAAAATAATCAACACATCTTTTTCTTTGCTTACTATCCTTTCAAAATAAAGCAGAAGCTTCAACTTTCACAGAAAAGGGTACAGTAGAAGTATTTGTGTGCTTTTCTGTGTGTTGTTAAATGAGCACAGAGACAGAGATTAGCGTTCTGATAACCCTCCAATATCAGAGATTAGCATTCTGATAACACACCCTCCAATGTAGTTCCACTAAAACTACCACCATGACTTCTCCAAGATCCTTGTGCTTGATTCTAGAGGCCAGCACACCTCCCTGATGCAGGAATACAATTAAAGGCCCTGTTTTGTGGATAAAAAAGAGAGCATCATGCAGAAGTGAGCCCTAGATGTTTTGCATCTTCTTTAAAATCTCTCTTGTCTATGGGAAAGGCACAGGCAGCTTTTCAGTGTATGTATCTCATTACCAGAAAACAGTAACTTATCCTTGAAAGATCCTGGATTAGAAGGGTATCTTAGAGTACATTGTTTGTTTATAAACAGTGCTAATCCATTTCCCCAAAATAATTCCAGTACTTGAGCATTTACTCTCAGAGCACCCAAACTGGGGCAAGGTTTACACAAATCAGCCACTGCTGAAGACCCAAAGCAGAGGTTCAGGAACACCTGCAAGCTTATCCAATTAACAAAGATTGATGGGGCTGCTCCTTGAGGGACATCACAGCAGAGCACAAACTCCTACTGACTCTGGATCTGTCTGTGAATGATTTATCCTGAATTATTATGCTTTCTGTATTATTCAATTCTGAATTTATTTTCCGAAGAGGCAAATACTTAATTCAGAGCCCATTAAAAAACAGTACAAACCTGTAACAACTTTGTAGTAAACAACTTTTACCTTGTGTTACAGACTGAGCTCTGTTACTAATTCTATTTCCTAGACACCTTTTAAGTTTTATATAAAATTTTCTCTCTAAGCTATATGCTTCCTTTCAATAAAAACATTCTTTGTACAGTCTTATAAAACTTAAATTACCACAAGTTTCAATAACCACTTTGCTCAGCAGAGATACAGAGAATAGACTCTTGTGCCACTGACTGGTGTAAGAGGTTAAATTCTAGCTGAATGTCAGTATTGGTTTAGAGACTGTTTGATGATGGAGATAGAGCTTTGTCAGATCACAAATTCAATTAACTAGCAGTGATTAATTCTCAGGGTAAGGAATCCAAAAGCTTAGTTTGTAATACCCTGATACACATTAGAAATTATTGCAACATTTTTTTATACTTCTCAGGCTGAGAAATACTAGGTTGTCCTTAATACTGCAGTTCTGTTCATTTTAATTAGAGAGCATGCACCTGCTGATAAACAGAAAATGCCTCATCATTACTCAGAACAAGTAACCTAAATGATGCCTTAGCTGAGCCTCAGCTGTAACACTGGGTTTTAAACCATGAAGGGGCACTGATTGATACTTTCACTGTAATGGAAATTTTAATCTGAAATGCGCATTTGAAGTAGATAACATAAGTATCAGTTATTAAATTATTTGAAACATCTCTTATCTAAAAAGTTTGAGCTAAATTTCAATAGCAACACATGCAGTTCCATAATTGCATGCATCTGAGGGCAAGAGATTTGTATCCATAAAGATACGCATTTCTCAAACACAAATGATTAACTTTAATCCCAGGATCTAATTATTTTTGAATCACCTGAGTATGCACACACTGTTGCCTGGTAAACAGGTATGATGCACCAAGGATTTAAGAATTTGCTTTGACAAAGTAATTTCTCTCGTTTTCCCCCAGAAAAGGTTTTTAATATGAACATTTTTAGGGTGCTAGACAGCCATGCTAGGGACTGAGAGATCCTGCCCCTTAAGATTTACTTCCTAATCAAAATAAGGGAGACTTGTGTACCTGCAAAATTCAGTGCTCCTCTAGAGAGCTGCTCTTGTGCTCGTGTCTGGGATTGCCCCAGCCCAGGCACAGCACCTTGCACTTGAGCCTGTGGAACCTCATTAGGTTCACCTGGGCCCATTCCTCAAGCTTTTGACTCAAAGTACCTCATTGCAGCTAATTATCTCACCACAAAGCCTGCAACAACAGCAGCATCATGTACTTTAATCAATCTTATCGATCAAGATTTTGTGTGTGTCAGTGTAAAGTCTAAGAGGAGGAAAGCACAGCCCAAACCCTTTTTATGCTTCATGCTCAACTCACTGTTGTTATCTGGTGCCACATGCGTAGGAATAAAAGTAGATTAAGATTTTTTTCTCTCATTTGCTTGAGGTACAGGCACTGTCTTTTCATAGGTAACATATCAAGAGAAATATATGGTTGCCATAACAACCATATTAAATAATATTGAGGTAAAAAAGTCCTTCACAAATGTTTTCAAGAGATAAGCTAATTTAAAAATGTTCGCAGAGAGCATTTGGAAAATAAGATATACTGGGATATGAGCATAAAACTACAGAAGTGTTACTATAGTAACCCATGTTGTAAAGCACCGTTCACGCCGCGTGTTCCTGAGCAGATAGATCACCCTCATTAACAGAGAGGTGCATCTCTGCAATGAGCTCGGAGAGTAAATAATGTAACAGACTCTCCAGACATACTTATGTCATTCCTGTCTGGAACAACATTTTTAAATAAACAAAAAATAGCAAGATCCTGGATATACCAAAAAAAACCCAACGCAAAGATTTGGATTAACTCTGTGATTAAGAAATAAAACCTCAGAAACTCAGGAAAGCGGCCCTCAATATTTCTGATAGGTTAAACTGAATCTAGGTAGGACATCATACTTTTTATGAAATCCGTTTTCTTCCCAAAAAAATTATTTCAAGCAGTCATTAATTTCAATGATTTATCAGTCCAAGATTTGTACTTTGCCTTTGATTCTTTGACCAAACTGTGATTCAAGAGTTTCTTGTGTGGAATGGCAACAGCCGAAACCAGGTGTTTTCATAGACTCAGAGAATCCCGGGCAGGAAGGGACCTTAAAGCTGGTCTAATTCTAACCCCCCTGCCATGGCAGAGATGCCACTCACTGGATCAGGCCCCATCCCTCTTTGGTTGTCTTCATTTTCCTTAGACGTGAACAACTTCATTTCTAATTGAAATATGTCTCCTCAAGAAAAATCACAGAAAATGTCTTAAATGTATAGGATGATATGGATTTCTGCATTATCCTCATAAATTAAATATGAAACTGGAGGATGCTGTGGATATTCTTGGAATGTAGCAGCTGCTGGGGATCAGGCTCACATTCATTACAGACACATAAGCAGCTTTCAAGAATGCTCCTCAGCAGTTCATCCTCGAATGTTAGCAATGGCTCCTGGGTGCACAGCACTTTTGTGATGTCACATAAAATAAAAAGCTGCATGAATCACAACCTTCCTCTGTCTAATTAATGCTATAAATTTTAGATAAGTTAGACAAACAGAAAAACACACTTGCTTTAAACCTGATTTAACATGCTGAGATATTAAAATAAATAATACATATATGATTAGAAGACCACACATAAAACTGCCCTAAATTCTGTCTGTTCCAAACAGACTTTTAGCTAATCCTTAGAAACCACAGACATAAGCAATATAAATAAGAGTTTGGACAATAAATTGGATCTACCTTGAGAAACTGAGGGCAGAGCTTTAGCAGTTTAAGACATGATCTGACTCCCGCAGCAGTCCCTGCCCGTCTCTCTGGGACCATATATCATGGCTTAACCTGGTTATCCCACACTTCCCAAAGCACAGCCCGAGTGCAAGCCCTCAGGCTACAGCAAATTCAAGTCACTACCACTCAGATTATCTCCTTACCTTCCACTGTTAGATGTATTAACACTTAAGCGTGAGATCAAGCTGTTTTCCATTAAAATAAGATAATGTACGGAATTAGCAAATTATCAAATTCACAAAAAGCATGGATATGGTGAGAGGGTTTGTGTCAAGTTTCTCCATCCCCTAAAAATAAGACTGGGATAGCTCTCAGACACCTTAATGCAAAATATGAAAGAGTGGTTGATTTACCTCATGCAGGATTTATCAATGCTATATTTTATAAGCTAAATTTTTGTCCAAGGCCTATTTAAAAGAGCAATTAAATACAACTGAAAACTGAGCATTTTTAACGTACATACTACTAATGGAAAAGCAACCATTCCACATAACTCTGTGACTTTTGGATTAGCCCACAGTAGTAGCACAATTCCAGAATAACACTGAAACTGTAATTCAGGTGGGCCGTAGGAACTGTCCAATCTAGCAGTGGCAGAAATATAGAAATTCCTACATTCAAATAATACCTAGAAATTTATTACACAGCTAACTGACAGCTTTAAGTCTCAACAGCTATTACAGCTGACTTTCACTGATACCTCAAAGAATATTTTTGACTTGCCTTTAAAAACTTCATTATTGCCTAGAGTATCAGTTATAATAAGAAAACACAGTGAGGCATCATCAATTTGGAACAACATTCTCATCGAGCCCAGTGCTGCTCTCACTCCAATCAGAGTCTGTGCATTTATCACAGTTAGCTGGATTTCTATTTATTGAGAGCACGTGGGACACTATACATAGGCATCTTGAGCTGGAGTGGGAACACCTGGATGGATTTCAGTGACGGCTGCGTCGCTTTCCTTCAGCAATGCCCAAGTATATCCTTGGACCCAAAGGACTGAGTGAAAAATTAGAACTTGGTTTTATTAATGATAAAAAACCCCCAAAATACTGGTTCTTCCAAACCCTGTTATTGTTCTACTTTAAAGAGCACTCAGTAAATTATATCTTTAATAAAAATCTCTGTGTTTGCATAGGACAGATAAGAAAATCAGAAAAAACAATTACAAACAAGGTTCTTGCTCTCTCCTTGTGCTCCTTCTGCAATGCCAACTTCACAGGCATTTTGAGAGCTGCACAACCAATGCTCCTGAGATACAAACGGGCAACCCAGACTGTGCCCCACCAACCAGTACCCAGCAACATTAAAAGGTAACATAAAAAGGTGGTAAGGTAAAAACCAAACACTTCAAATATGGAGAAGAAATAAGGGCAAAAGAAGAGGGGAAAAAAAAAATCTTAGTTGTTGACCAAACTTAAGTCCCTCAAATTCCCCTGGTGTACAACCCCATCCCCCAAACATCAACCAGAAACTCAAAAAGTTTCTGATTGATAAACCAACTGCTTTTAGTACATGAAGAACACACGACCAACCTATACATTATGAGAGGAAATATTAAAAGCAAAAATAGGGTATGGATAAAATTTGCAGTATGTTAGCTGTGTACTAAAGTAATGGTTTAACCTTTAACAGTATTTTCTTTTCTCTACAAGTCACTCATACCACTTTCAAAGATGGATGGAGCTTTCAGTTCAATTTTTAAATTCCTCTGTAAGAAGAAAAAACCTAATTTATTTCCACAGAAAACAAAAAGAAAGATAAGGCACTACAAGAGAGGGCTTATGAAATGTACATGATCCACTCACTCTTTTCTGATTTATCCTAACCCTTTTTAACACATGAAGCTTTTGAGAAGATACCTCTATATTTTTAAGACTCAGGAAGCAATTTGATTAAACATCAGAACAGGAAAATTATCACTTATTACAGCTTTCAATTTATGTTTTATCCACCCCAGGTGTATGCTCAGTAATTTCATTTTGTAAATACACTGCTGAGATTTAACATGCAGCAATTCATAGCCAGGAGTAGCTAGGTAAGAAACCAATGAGGAAAAGTGCAAAACCCAGTTTGGATGCCTCCTTAAAGCTCACCTTGTACTTTTACAAACTGTAATTTGCTGCTTTTACAACTCAGTGACTGGAATTACTACAAGAGAGGAAGCAGGGGTAGAACTTCTCCTGTGTAGTGACATTCATACAGCAACAGGTTAAAGAAAATCTTGCTATCATTACAAATAACTACTTAGGTGACTCAGAGAGAGAAATGGAACCTGAAATAATTTAAGTTTATTCTTTTCAACTGATCAGATTCAAAAAGTTGATAATCCTTGAAGAGAGGTGAGTACAGATTGCATATCCAGGCTATTCCCATGGAGGGTATTTCCACTGAATGCAGACCTGCATTCAGCTTAGGTGGGGGGTTTTATTACAATTTGAATTGCATTTCGGTCCCCCAAAGCCACGGGATATCACCTTGCACCGACTGCCATGCACACATAAAGGGGGGAAAATTCCCCACCTGAGGTTATTTTCATAACAGATCAGGCTGTACAAATCTGAAAATATAAATGATGGCTCAACAAGCGAAATTATTTGCCCAAAGTACAAAAGGCCTTTTTAAAATTTGTCCCACAGAAAACCACTATAATGCCAGCCTTTTGCATGGGAAAGTACTTTTATCTTAGTGGTTTTTACATTAAAAAAATTAATTGGGAAACGGTGCTTCTAGTTCTGTACTGCCCTTAGGTGAACCACAGGATGCTTTGATAATAAAGATAGTAACTCTCTAAAGAGTGAAGAAAATGACATGCAGCCCAGGGCCCTGCTGTCTTTCCCCAAACTTGAATTAGCAGGTGCTGCCTGGTTCTATTCAATGGCACCCTTAATGTTCTTAAGTGTTATTGCTTGCTGCTGAAATATTATCTTGGCTTAAGTTTCCACTGTGAGCAGGAATGTTTCATGCCTACAGTTTTGTGCTACTTGCATCTAATAAAGGTTTATAAACAATCTTTCTACAGGAAAAGAGAATGAGAAATCCAGTCAGTGAAACTGGCTAGACATGGAACAGAAAGATTTGACTGAGAGTGGTTTTGTTTCAAAAATTACTATATTTGGTAAAAGAAAGTGCTAATATAGCTACTGGTTGGGTGCAAATTCAGTCTTTAACTGAAGTTTTCCCAATGATTTCTTCATGGCTGGTTCATACCTGTGGTGTGGACCCAAATTATATGAAGTTAATTTGTAGAAATCTGAAGGAATTCCACATAGATTTGCTGTACTTTTAGTTACTAAGAATGCAGAAGTTTAGCTGTTGCAACAAGGTGCTGTAAGTAGAACTGTCAGATAAGAACAGTGTTTTTTCTTACAATAATAAGAAAAATGTGCTCTTTGAAAGTCTATTATTTCCACTAGCTGAAAGGTCATTCCACTCATCCAGGACATTTCAAATCAAATTTACCACTGATAATTCCTGTATAACATTCCCATACACTTTATCATTTATTTCAAGGAAAACATGTGATAAATTACTCTTTAGCATCCTCAGAAATATTCTTTTCAAGAGAGAGCATGCAGTGAGTGAACAGTGATAAGCGTCTATTTGTCACTGTAAAAACCTTGTGATGTTTACAGCTTGCTTCTAAAATAAAGTAACTCCATGTGGCCCACAGGTATTTGGTTGGCATCGGTGTGGGTGTATCCTCAATAACCAAAAGTCAGTACAGTCTACTTTTATGGTAATAAATGTTGTACATGAGACTGAGCAGGATAAGCATCAGTCCTGTGAAGCCTTACCCTTTGTTTTGGAACCATAGAAACAGCTCTATTCTTCCTTGCAGTTTCAGATGACTTTGAGAAAATCAATTATGTAATTGTCTTGTAACTTACTGCCAACAATAGGAGGTGTTACCACTGAATTCAGCTGCTGGGATACAACATCACAGCCCTGTTAACTCTAATGACTCTTAATGGCTGCTTGAAAACATTTTCACTTAGAAGTTATTCTAAGTATCTTAAAAGAAAATTATACTTTCAACAGCATAATTACCTTTTTCTGAGAGATTATTTGCTTTTTGAGAGAAATGTCACCATTTCATAAAAAATAATAATTTCCTAAATTATAAATTAGAAGCGCACTGCTGTAACACCACGTGTGAATTCTCTCTCTTCTAGCCAGAGGCTCTGGTGAGGTGAGATTTACATCCCAGGGTTTGTCGCAATGCCTTGCCCTGCACTAAAAATTAAGGATATGTGTGCTTCCAGCAGAGGAGCCCTGGAAGCCACAAAGCCCGGGGGACAGTACTGTGTCTAAGTTATCTCCATGTTTCTGGGTACAGTGGCATTTTCTTACATTAGCACTGAATTTTGAGCAAAAACACTTTACAGCTTCACAGAAAATCAGTGTGAATGGAGGGGTGGAGAGGAACAGGATACTCTGACCAACCAAAGACTGTCAGCAGGTTAGTGAAAGCTGATGTACAGATATTAGAGAGCTGGAGATGTGCATAATTACAACTATTGTTACAAGAAAACACACAAATCGTAGGAAAGACTTTTATTGACTGTCCAGGACAAAGACTCCCCTTTGTAGCTGACACAGCAGCAGTCACTCTATCAGTGAAATGATAATTGATTATACACAACATATTTCAAGCTGATGTTGCATGTTCACTAAATTTCCACTTAAAGAGAAATAATTGTGATTCTTCAGCTACAACAAGTTTCTCAGAGGTTGCTGTCTCTCACCACCTATGAGACAACTATTGCATGCTGAACTCTTCAAAAGATGAATACCTTAAATTGATCAGATCTCAAAAACTCTGATATTTACACAGCAAATCTCAGTTTACAGAGCCTTTCATGAAAGACATGGCAAAGAAGTTTTCTTCCAAAACCTCATACTGGAGTCCACGGGTATTTTATGTCAGAAGCTTTGATGCAAGAATCTGCATTTAACAGATCTGTAAATAAAAAAAATCTCCTAAATAGAGTATTAGCATACAAAAAGTGACCCTACCAAAAAAACCCAAAAACATGTAGACAAGTCTTGCATAGAGAGAAACGTGTGATTCTGCCAAATCCTACAATATTCATAGCTGCTTCTTCTTGCCCATTATCTTCCCAAATGAGAACTTTCAGTATTATTTAATGGCCCAAAATGATAGAGGAATAAAACAGAGTTTTAACAGCATCCTCAAAAAATGCACTTCTACATTTCTGTGAATGTGATCAGTGATAAGTGAAAGTGATTTAAACTTTCCACCAGGACAACCGTGACAGAATTACCTTTATTCTATACCCTGATGCTAACAGAATATATTAATACAATTCCTCATTTAAGGACATAAAATACAAAAAATTTTAGCAAAATATACTGTTTCTCTTCTGTGGCTGCACATAAAAATGAACAGGATCAGTAATTTTAATATTTGGTCCCCAAAATCCCTTTCTCCATACTGGGGAAATTTGCTTCCCTCTACAAAGGGCTTCCCTCTGTCCCTGTTCCCTCCAAACAGACTTAACTGCTTGTTCTCGACCTATTGTGACCAACTGGAGCAAATGTTTTTACTTCTCAAGCCTTTTTGTTGGAAAAAGAAAATAATCTTTGCAGTTAAGGAGCTGAAGTGTATGAATGGCTTACCCTGCTTTTCCCAGCAAACACAAATTGTAAAGCACAGAACCAAAATCTGCTTATATTTCGCTTAAGAGTTTTGCCTGCAGTCCACAAAAACTGGCTGCGAAGTGAAAGAGGATTTTGCAGACTCGGAACTGGAGAAATAAATTATTTTTTGTTGAACACTTTGTGCATGTGTGTATCCTTATTTACTCTTCTTTTGCATTAGTCTTGCAAATGATTTCTAGCGGGTTATGAAATGATTTTTTTATGTGTAGAGATTAATTTACTTACAGTGGAAGAGGTCTAAAACTTATAAGTGAAGGATAAAATACACACATCAATAAACTTATTTAAGGAAGGGATGTCAGGACTAAGTGAATGTGAGAAGAGAGGGAAAGAAGGGGCTGTATCTGCACCACAACGACCACCCGGGATGTTTCAGTCCCTGTTCCCACCCAGCTCAGGCTCTCCCCCAGTTACCACCACTGTGCATTCTGTAGATGCTGAAACACCACTTAACATCTCACCTATCACTCTTTACCCTTGACATTCTTCTGTACACGTGGTTGGTACAACTTTCTACGTAGTTGGCCTTTAGCAGACAATGTACAAGGTGGTAGAACAGATGCTTCTCTTTCCTTTTCTATGACATGATAAGCAAATACTTTCCAATTAAAGATAGAATGCTGACCTGAATAGTTTGCTGCATTTAAAGAACAGAAGCAGTAAAGACATAATAAATAAAATCCTCATTATAGCATAAACCTTCTTTGAGTGATTTCTCCTCGTTTGAAGAACAGCTAATTGACTATATCACTGTAACAGCTGCTTCGAACTGATGATTTGCAGAATGCAGACGGGTTATTTAGCAACTGGGAAAAAATTAAAATTGGGAAGGCAGCACTAACAGCTCTGGTAGAGCAACTAGAGGTGTATTTTTTGACACACAGCTAGCACTAAGAGTAGGTGCACTCAGTGAAACCCTTATTAATGTGAGCAAAGACAATGCAAAGCAATGGCTCAGTTTAGGAGTGAATAAAAAATGGGGGTAAGTGTGCAGCTTACAGGAAAAACACCCTCACTGCAAGTAATTAAAGTCTTGCATGACACTGATTATTGCCTCTAACAAACATCTCCTATGCCATTTTCCTTTGAGTACATGTGCAAGAATAAACAGTGTTAAGCAAAATATTTAACTAATTTGTATTACTGAAATCCCATTCCTGGCCAGGTATTTTTTTTCTTTTAAATATATTGCTGACAAAAAATGAAGGAAAGCACTGATCTATTCTGGGTAAAAGTGTGTCTCAGCCATACTCATTGAAGCCTGCTAGGGTAAGTAGGTGTAATTTTATTGGGATAAATGGAGCTGAACCAATTTTAAGCTTCACTGAAGCTTCTGGAGCTGAGGAAAGAATATATCCCTTGTTTTGCAAAAGGATAGGAAAACTTAGTAAAGAGGAATAATGATAAATTTAACTGCATCAGGATCTCAAAGGTGCAGTAGAATCATTTATTTCCCAAGTATTCTGTGAAAAGCTGGCAGTGTCAAACTAAGCACAGAGTTATTTTTACTTACAAATGCTGCTTGATTGTTCCCTTCAGTTGATTTTGTTTTAGAAGAGCAAGGCTACAGATTTAAATTCTTTGCAGGAATTCTTTGGTATTTCTGCAAAAACTATCGATACTCCCAGCTGAAAGATCATCCTTGTGAAACATCAAGAGGTTCCCAAAGTATCTGATTGACTTTCAAAGAAAGTTAATTGCCTTGTTGCCTTGCATTCTTATAGGGGGAATCATCAGCTCAACTCTTGTTTTTGTGACTGCTGTAAAACACCCTTCTCAGTCATGGGCAGAACATACGGTTTAGTGATAAAGGCAAAGGGAAAGTTACACACACACAGTTAATGCAAATTATTCACCAGACAAATAATGAAACTTGCAGGTAACATCAGAGCTCTCATTTCTCTGCTAGAGTAGTAGATCAGTAAAAATCTTGTTTACACTGGAATGGTTATGGAAGTAAAACTGATGTGAAATTGGCTTCTTTTACTTTGAGTAATGAAAATTGCTTTGTCTCTATTCAGAAGCCTTTGATCAAGATATACTCTCCAGTAGTGTATTCTGGGTTTGCTTCTTCCCTCTCATTGTCTCTTACTGTCCTACTTATTGCAATCAGAATTTTAAATTCACAGGGGAGGAAAAAATATCCATTTGAAAACCATAACCCAGTCATCAAGAGCCGATGACAGCGGGGGTGTCACAGACACAGCGATGCTGCACAAGTCAGCTCTCTACCGTTGGTATGATTTGGAGGGGGATGACAGAATAAAAAACTGCTCCATTCCAGAGGCAGTAAATCTGTGCAGCAGGGGCTGCAGCAGAAACACAGAGGAAATGAGAAAATGAGAATAAGGAAAGTGGGATATACGTGTTGTCCCACACAGCCATGCGCTGTGGAGAGGCAGCAAAGGAAAAAGCTCAGCTGTGGCTGGAAACTGCAGTGGGTTTCTGTGACCAGGCCACGCGAGAGACGTGGTGCTGGTTTGGCCTAAGCTGGACTCCTGGCCAGACCCGTGTTCAAACACGGCCAACAGAGTTGTCCAGGAGAACCCTGGGAGCATGGAATGACACTTTTCACTCTTCACTAATTTGCAACTCGGGAATTTTCACTGCTAAACATTGCATCCTCATCCAGATACCAGGAGCTATTTATGGCAGAATTGAATCTGGACCTGTATCTCTAGAGTAGACTCAACTAAATTTTTGTATGTGACAGGGTTGTCTATTTAAAATTCAAAATCTGGATGTAAGAGCAAGAGCTGCAACTCATTTTGACCACTGTCAGCATGCCTGAACTGTGCTCCTACCATTAATCATATTTACAAAAGCAAAGTAGTATTTATTGATACATGAGCTGGTCAGGATTTCTTTGCTATACTGTTACTTCCTCCACAAGCACACAAATTTTAAAAAGTGTCTAAGAGTCAGCCCTTTCTGTCTACTTTGGAAATACTGGCATATCTCAGCAGTCACCCTGAAATCAGTGGGACTGTGCATTCCCCTAAAGATGCACGTATGGAAGTTGAACACTTCTATTGCCAAGTGTTCCATTTCCTGATGTCGTCTTCAGATTGGAAGAGAAAGTTTCAGGCACTCGTCCTTTCTCAGTTCCTTTTAGGACTAGAAGCATTAAAGGAGAGTTTATGAACATTTCCAGCAGCTCCCTAGAGAGCACATGCTGAAGATTAGTGGTATCTTCTTTTCCACTCAATTATAGAATTTAGCTAGGAGAGATTTTGAAGGAACTCTTTAAGCACCTAATACCAAAGTTTTAGGGGGCAATTCTGAGAAGTATAGATATAGCTGTAAGTCTATGCTACTCCTACGTCACTTTAATTTAGAAATAGATAGTTAATAAAATAGTAAATTCCTTAACAAAGGAAATAAAATGGCTTTTTAAAATATAATTTTCTCCACTTAAAATTCTTACACACATTACAAGAGCCCTATCAGAAAAACGCTAGTTTAGGATAATATACTTATTTAACTCAATTCTAAAAAAGACAGATAATTCCCCTCTCTTTATAAACACAAAATTTAAAGGGCAATGTTGTAGTTATTCAAGCTGTTTCAACTGAGGCGTGTATGCTGATTACAAAGACTGTAATAATTTCTTTTAACAAATTTGTAATTCTAATCAGCATTGGCTTTCTGTCAAGCTGTCAATGTCCATCCTATTATTCTCCTTGATAATGAAATTATTTAAACATCAATCAAGCATGAATGTTCTATCTTTGCTTGGAGAACAGCACATTAACATGGAGAGAGTAGTTAAACCCCTCCATAGTGCTTAATGAATGGATCTCATCAGCCAAAATTATCTACCTAAATACCTGCATGCAGATGTTCATGATTAACAGTTCAGAGAGATATGTATGGCCATCTTTAGGAAACCTCAAGGTTTCTAATTAGTCCTTAAGGTACAGAAGACCTAGAAATGGCAGAGAAATCCTTGAAGCAAATCCTCCAAGAACTCCGACACTGCAGATGGCTTCAAGTGAGACCAAAACGCCCGGTAAAGGGCCATGAATGCAGGACAAACCACTCGGAGTCTTTGGGGTTGTGCTGTGTATCTTGTTACTTGGTACCAGCTAACTGAGAGCAGAAGAAAGACATCATCATATTCCATCATTTGCCACATATAAAGTGTCCTGAAAAAGCATATCTGAGATGGCTTCTGCTCCCACTCTCAGGGGGGCACACACAGCTCTTTCCCACTCCACTGGAACAGCAAGTACCTCCCCGGTGCAGGAGGGGGAAGGTCCAAAATCTGCTGCTTTTCTGTCCTGCTCTGGGAACTGATGATGTGCTGAAATTGTCACTGAAACACTGCATAAACAGATTAAGGAGCTTTATCAAACTGTGTTACAAAGGCAGACTGTACATATGTGCAAACACACTTCTGTAGTTGGGTAAATAGGACTGCGAATGGAAAACAGAGAAAACAAGAGGAGAGGCAGGAAAATTCTGGCTTCCTCTGCTTAGGAACTGAGCTAACCTGAACTGTGCTGTGGAAATGCAGCCTGAGAAAATGTCATGCGCATTCGGGGCTTGGATTCTTCGCTAATATCATTTTCAAGTACATTTGGCTCTGGATAAATGGGATACACAGAGCTCTAATTTAGTCTTTATGTGTGTACTGAATACACTACTTGAGTTACCACCCACGTTATTTTCAGCTAATTCAATACCTTACAAACAATCCTTCCTCTTTTAATATATGCTAAAGTACATTTAAGTATCTTAAAAATACAAATCAAATCTCTTCAGAGTGCAATAAAAGCACAATAAAGCAGGTCTAACACATAATCAAACATAATAACCACATATTTAAAGGTGGAAAATGAACTCCTATAACACTTGCAAAACTCAGCCAGTGCCCAACATTTCAGAACAAGAAAAAAATCTGCAGTCTGAATTCATCCAAGCTATCCAGATTTTACTTCCAACTTTTCAATATCTTTTTGTAAAATATACAAAGATTAAAAGGAACGAGACAGAAACCTTAGAATAGCAAGAAACTACTGATTCTTCTCAGCCTACTATAACGATGTATACTCATGAATTTATTCATCATCATTCAGAAATATAGACATTTATTCAGTAGGTGGGCTGTGCTTATCAAAAATAGATAAAAGGGAAAGACAGGTCTGTAAACCACTCAAAAATTCATGAATAGATTTAACTTAGCTTTTTTATCACACACTTCTCATAAAAAATTACTTCAACAGAGAAGGAAAACACAATTTATCCAGAAATATAGCCTAAAATTTATGTCTGCTTGGTTTGGATGTTAAAATACCATACTGTACCTGTGGAAATTCCTGGTAATAGACAGATGAAGGTACTTTCACTTAGGTAGCACGTTCTAATGGCAGATGTAAGGTGAGGAATTCTGCTGTTGAGTGAATACCCTGACATTTTTCTGGTGGCTTTTCTGCATAACATAAAAGCACATTCTACACAAGGCATTCTCCTCTGGATTTCCACAAATATTCACAGACAACTAGGATATACACGTAAAATTGGCACTTCAAAGAAAATCACTACCTTCAGTGTGCAAATGACAGGAAGGGTGGAAAATGACAGAATTTAAAGAATAAAAAGACAACTTCAATTTCTAAATTTAGCTATAAGAGCTAAAAGTCAGACACTATGCACCACTGAAATTCCTCATGC
Source organism: Gymnorhina tibicen (assembly GCA_013399875.1). Lineage (NCBI taxonomy): Eukaryota > Metazoa > Chordata > Aves > Passeriformes > Artamidae > Gymnorhina > Gymnorhina tibicen. Next base: position 1,409,161 of record VXAZ01009789.1, on the reverse strand, counting down.
ATTTGCATAAATTGCAGCAGAATTCCAAGGGGGCAACTTCCTGCAAGTACAGGTACTTGAAGGTGCCAGCTGGGGATTTCAGGGGAGGTGAATACTGAAAGGGCTTTTGGGCCCTAATCCAGACATACCTGAGCCCAAAATTCCCCTTTTCCAGATGTTCTGTTTGGCTAACCTGACCAGCAAAACAGGACAATGCCACCAACACGTCCAATCACTTGAACAGAAAGTGCAATAACTGTTCTAAAATAGAAAAATACTTGCAGAGGTTTTAGAAACCTTTGCCAGGAATAGGTTCCCTGTGACAGATCCTTTTTTTCCCCCTGGTGTTTCCATAAGGAGTTCTGATTTTCACTGCATCTGTAAGAATAAAGAAAAATGTGTTTTAACTAGGTGTTACAACTTTCATAGCAAAACTTACTGGGAAATAAGTACTTCATTTTTGAAGGACTTGTGGAAATATTACACCTGTAGAACAAAATGGATTTAACTTACCTACTGGACCACTTCTCGGGAAGCACATCTCATTCTCTTTATCTGTCCCCTCTTAGGGTAACTTCAGGAGTGGCTGTTGCAGGAACTGGACAATTATTCAAAAGCCATGACTTGACTCCAGAACTGGTGGTTGCTTGGAAAAGCACTGCTCTGGGAAGCAGTAAGTTCACGGAAAACCCTTCAAGAAAATATAAAATGCAATAAAAAAATAAAAATTTAGGCATAGGAAAAGATGTTTTTTACTTTACTGTGACTGTTTGGCTGCTGCACACAGACATTCCTACCTTCACCATGTATAAAGGCTGTGAACAGAAGAAGACCCTTTGATAAGATGAAAATATTATTGCTCACAACTGGTACAGTTATTCCTCAAATCTCATTCTTCCTCCATGTGACCATAAGTTATAAAGTTGCTCTTGTCAATACACTGTGGGGAATCTCTAAACAAACTGACAAATGCCATTTATTCTTTTTATCTGGTTCTCTCAGGCTGATATTCAGGGTTAAGTATGCTCCTGACAGAAAGACTCCAACTTTTAGTCCATTTGCTAAGTAGGTGAATGACTTGGCACGTCTCTAAACAAGAGGAAATGTTGTAACTGGAAACTTCCCACCATTTTTCTAAGCAACACGTGGTTCCATAGACCCCAGCCTCATGCTGGGTAACAGGTCAGAACTTTTTCCTGATGCTAAAGGATTTCTTTAATAGGTCACTGAGCAACACCAAGAAATGACCCATGTACTAAAGAGTCCCTGCCACACTGAGGTGATTAAGGCAGAGAGATCCAAAGTTCACTGCCACCAGCCAAATACCCCAATAAACTAATTATGGATTCCAGTTCAGAAATACAGCAATGACTCCTCCATTTTTATGTATATGTATTATTAGAAACATCACGGTGTAGCAATTACCATTTCCCCTGGACTTATTTCTGATGATGATGGAACCCCAGAAATGGCATTTCTGGCGTCAGCAAAAGTCACCCTGAGTACTGTAGCAGAGATAAAGTAAAATGAGGGGAAAAGCTGCCCTTCTGGAGTGTAGCCACAGCTCTTCCTGGCTTCCCCATGCGACAAAGGAAGGAAACATGGAACACCCTGGTATGCTCTTAGGACTGAGGACACCAAAAACATTGTCAGGAGCTGCTCAGGGGGAAAAGCTGCCATTGCAGGGAACAGGCTTCAGATCACCTTTCACCTAAACAGGCACTACCAAAACATGCATTTCTGCTAGCTCCAGAGTGCTGGGGAGAAACACAGCTCACAATTTTGTTTTAAAGTTGTGTTTTAAGTTCATAACATTCCACTGCTTCAAAACACAGACAAAACAGAAATGAAAACAAAGTTCAGTTTTCTAAATTAAATGAGTCAATAAACAAAAATCACTGTCCATCCACGTACAGCATATGGATTTTAGTTGCCTGGACTAAAATGGCAAGGCAATAAAATAATGCTGTTCTGTTGTACACTACTGAAGCCAATTGAATTAATATCGGAAAATCTTCCTTTGAAATCACGTTAATAAAGGATTATTGTAGCATCAGTTTTGCATAATATTTTATGTATGAGCTTATGGAGCACAACAATAAAATTCTTAATCAGATAAGACATTTCTCTTGTTTGAAGGAAAATACTGCCATAAAAACATATCCCAGTAGTTAAATCAGCAACCCACCCCTGAAACCAAAGCCATCCTCACCGTGTCAACTCATCAGTAGTTATAAGGCTGTTGGGAATAAAAAATTTCCAGTACTGCTAATATCACCACTTCAACAGCTCATTTAGAGGCAAAAGCCCTTATTGTTTTATCACTGCTTGAATAAGCTCTTCGCATCTGAGAATTTACTACTTTAATTACAAAAAGTGCTCCCTGTTATTTCAGAACTATCGAAAAAACTATTTTTCTACAAAGGTGCAGAGATGCTTTCATATTTATGGGTATATCACCAAAAAAAAAGAATTTTTGATGGTATAAGTTTGAAAAACACAGATTATCAGACTCATTTTTCAGTTTCTTGTAATTCAACTTCTGTCACTGGCCTGATTTCAGAAAGTCCCTCAAACAAGGACTAATTTAAAAGGTTGCCATCTGGAAAGTATAAGAAGGTAGTAATTCAAAAGAATGAGAGTGCTTACAGGGCCTCCTTTTTAGAAAGCAAAGAGGGATGTTGTTTCCATATTTTCAGGTAAAAATACATCAGTGAAAGTAATACTTTTCAAAGATGTATCTGACATAATGAAGAAGGTGTAGGAATAAACCCTGCACTTACCAAAACTAAACCCAAGCTGCCACTAAATCTACTATTAAAGGCGAAAGAGGAGGGAGAAGCAAGAGAACTAGAAGGGTCAAGCAAAAAAAAGACAGCCACAAACACAATTATCACTCTGCTTCAAAGGTCTAGGCATTGTCACATCACTGATTATCCATATTCCCATTAATCCATAAATTAATTAAAATATGAGACAGGCAGAGAGAATTTCAAGAGCATAGGATACGATCCACTGAAATATTTGTTAAAAGCCACTAAAAAGAAGAGCAATGTAAGTAAAATATCAATACACTTTTTAAAGAGAAGAAAATAGAAATAAATCTGGATCCTTGGCAACTACCTGGGAAATGCAAGAAGCTTGTCCCTTATTGCTCTCTGGAAAGAGAAGCACTTGAGCTGTAGATGCTACAGCCATACATCACTGCAGTGTTGGGCTTTTTCCTTTACCTCTTAGGAAGGATGTGAGGAACTTTTAACTGTGTGCCTCTAAGTTCCATCTGAATTCTAAGCCATATCATGGACTATTAAAAACATCTAATCGTCTCAGTTTAAAAGAGAAAAATAAATAGCAGTCTGGAAATCCTGAGAGTCACATATCCTAAGGAAGTAATTAAACCTCAACATTTTTTATCAAATCTCGAATCATTTCCTCCATTGTTGGGTTCCTTATGGAATAACTCAATCTAACAGTTCCTCGCAGTATTTCACAGACTGGCATCTTCCCACACAGAGAACACTGTTCCAAATTGTTTTACTAGCAAAAGTTAGCAAGAGATTTTGCATTCATTTGCATGTGTCTGGTACTTCTTGCATGACTGATGACACACTGAAGTTTTATTTTTGCAGAGTTACTCTCTGTAATATTGTGCAAATATCACTGCCAGTGATTTTTGCTCATTCTTGAGTATGACAGTGAGCACTGATCCCCTGGGGTAACCTAAGATGAGCCTGGGGTCGATGGAAAGCGGATGAAAACAATTCAGTAACTGGATATTTCATTAAGTTCCTTGCCACTAGAAGATAAAGTGTTCTGTCTCAACAGATTCAAACAGCTGAACTAGTCACTTGTAAAATAATATGCAACCAGGTTTCTTTTTCAAACAAAAGCTGAATTTCAGAGTAGGTTTTGAAGCATAGCATTCCGCAAAATCAGCTCAACCAAATGGTCCTGGACTGCTCATTCAAACGATTACAATGAAGTTCAGGAGCTTACGTGGTGTTTCTGTAGTAAACTCAAGAATCTGACACAAATAGATAAAAGCTGATATGCAGCTGATGAACTTTTTTCCTGGGGGCCTTAAGCTTCCAAAATCCATTAAGACTTTTAAAACTCCAAGATCTGTCCCAGCCTAATTATCTAAGGGAGTGAGTCATTTGACAAAACATCTCTCTGATTCATAAGCTACTTGCATAATTTAAAAGCTGCTACTGCTTATCCAGCCCACACCACTACTGGTGAAACTAATATGTGTAATGTTTGTGTTGGCATACTTGAGAGTAATACATGAGAGGATTATTTTCTCCTGTCTTTATATCAGAATTTATAAAGGTATGTGTAACTATAAAGAGGGAGATCAAAACTATCTCACTGTATGGTGCTTTTAACATAAGGTACCTTATCAGTACCTTATCAATTTAAAAATTAAGAAAAAAATCCAAACTCCTTGATAATATTAGAATATTGCCATGCAGATAATCAGTATTTTCCTTTTTGGACAAAGGATAAATAACCAAGATATGCTTATTTTGGTAAACTGTATAATCTCAATATTTCATTTCTATTTTCAAATTTAAAAATGCTTGTACTAAACAGAGTGTTACCTTCTCCTACTTATTCCTTGTGAAAATTACCGGGAATAAGGTTCCCAGTGGTTACTGATTGTCCAGACTCGTATTACAAGACAACCTTAGATAGTATTAATTGGTTTACAATACAAAATTGTCCAAAAGTAATAAATTAATTAAGAACAGAGGAAGTTCTAAAATAAGGAGAAAAAAATAAGAAAACCAGTGACTAAACCCCCAGAATTTTAACACAGGCATATAATACTCTAATACTAGATAAATTTCTTGGCTGTATAACCAGATTACCAACTAAATTGTAAATGTTTACTCTGCTACTACCACAAAGTATTTTTCCCTGCAGTTTGAGCTCAGTGGGATAATCAGTGCCCTGAGCAGTATTTGGGCTATCTAAGCTGTGGCAGTCTCAGCCTCCCGTGGCTCTCTCTCTATTGCCACAGTGGAACAGAAGTCCTCAAAGGCAAGTTGTCTTAACCTCACGTCCTCCAGAGGGTAATTCAGAGTATTCTCTGTCCCTTCATTGCTTCTCTGAGGTGGCCTGCGAGACTACAATCTCTTAGATACCAGCTGGATGTTTAAATATAGATACAGGAACTGTTTTCTTGCATGCCCAAAAGTGCTTAAATTACCTCCTAGGAGAGAACATGGGCAAGAAGCGAGGAGGACTTCATCTCTGGTACCTTCTTTCAATTACTGCTCCTAAGAACGAGATAAAATGGAACTGCAAGTATCTAGTGAAAGAAACAGTGGGAAATCATTTTGGGTTAGCACAGTTCAGAAAGCAGCTTGTGCTTAGAATTATGATTTTCTTTCCACAGGTAAATCCTCTCCTGTGTGCTTTGTACTTATGCATCAAAGCCCATCAAGGCTTCATAATTTTTTACAGATAAGAAACATTTAACCATTTAAGAGCCTTAATATTCCCCATCACTGGAAAAGAATCTCTTTGTAATACAGATATGAGTATTTTGTATCTCTCTATAATCTTCTCCTTTGTTACACAACTTCTGTTTGCTTTACTCCTTCCTTTCATACACTGTCAGTATAATAAAAAGTTGAAGTGAATCATGGACTTGGAAAAGCTGTCAATGGCTTCTAAAACTTCCCAGGAACTGCCTTACTTTACGAGAGTCAGCACATTTTAATTTCAAGAGAATGAAACAGGCAAAAATGCATCTTTCTAAGCAAAATATAGCATCCTTCATTCCAAATTAAACCTCAAATGATGCAACTTACACAGCAGTGATCTCTCATTTATCTATCACGTGATTTTACCCTTGTACCGCAAACACTTCCAATAGATGTCTGTATTTCAGACACCTGTATATTCTGTTCTGCCTTTCTCAGCTGTTTTCTATCTACCAGCCCCACAGAAGAGCGAGCCCAGAGCTGCCTAAGTGTAGTGGTAAAACTGGGAAATTCTGTGCTGCACATTGTGATCATCCCTCAGCGCCTGTGGGAGACCTTGTTACGCCAAACACAACTCCACTTGTAGTTGTCCATAGAGCAGACAACATTATTCCAAGTCAGGTGAGAGATTTGTGGAGAAAAAGGCCTTTCCTCATCTTTTGTCACCCCTCAGCAGTTTACTCAGAGAGATGATGATCTGTTTGGTTTCTGTTGTGCCACCAGTTTGTATCATAAAGGAAAATCTGTGGATGCTGAGCTGTTGGGTAAACAGTCCTAGCTCAGCCAGAACACACAGCCCTGCTGAACAAACAGAGGTGTACATACAGGAAGGTGTTTTAGTTTGGTCTGCAAGTATATTTGGCCTTCTCAAGGGATTGCAGAGAAATGGAATAGTCTTTTCAAACAGGTCAGAGCTGTTTATATCTCAAAGTACATCTGAAGGTATTCCCCATTTAAAAAGTTAGCAAGTTTTAGTTGAAAATTACTTTAGTCCTCAGGCAGGGATTAAACTAATGGTAGATGGAGAAATATTGTCTTACAGCTACCACACATCAGAGACCATCACCATGGCCCCAGGGGCTTCTGCCTAGGGCTGTGCCCAAATTCACAGTCCATACCCTCAACACAAAATTAATTTTGGTATGATGGTCCTTGAAGGAATGGACAAATGAAAGGAAGATAACTGGTGCACCATTTCACACTTTTGTTTTGCATTGAAGAAGCTTTAATCACAGTCAAAGAATGAATAACATGGAAAGAATTATCTTCTGTTCCTGAGACCCAGTTAAGGCAGGCTGAACTTGTAGGTGTCAATAGCACACAGTATCATACCTAAGAGAACTTTTAGAATGGAAGTATTTGTCCAAATTTTGACACTCTGAAAAGTGAAAAAAATCTTTAAAAGAATTGTTCTTGTTTGTTAAAATGTAAAATCATGTGAAATATTAAGTCCTACATATAAGTAGAAAATCAGAAGAAACTTCAGGTTTATATATTTGACTGATATAGACTTCAAAATTTTAGTATCATTACTCCTTGCTTTATTTGAGACAACTGAGCTCCAATGTTTTCCCTTCATGCAAAATCAATTCATATGGTACATGTGAAATATTTCAAATCACTCTATTCTTACTAATGTACAAAACAATTCCATAATTAAATCACCATGGGCAATGTATTTATTAAATTGTATAAATTAGCCTGGTAATATTAATGAAACTTCAGGAAAGTCTCAGAAGACATCTCCCAAATACATTTCCCAATTTAAAAATGACAACTTCTAAATAAATTTTCCAGACAAAAATATTTTTTATGTACATGGGCATGTATATGTTATCAAGGTGAAGGTGTGGGGTTCTGTTTTCAGAGAATCAGAGAATGGTTTGGGTTGGAAGGAACCTTAAAGCTCATCTAGCTCCAAACCCCTTGCCATGGACAGGGAACCTGCCACTGTTCCAGGCTGCTCAGAGCCCATCCAGCCCAGCCTTGGACACTTCCAGGGATGGGGCATCCACAGCTTCTCTGTGCCAGTGCCTGCCCACCCTCACAGGGAAGAATTTATTCCTGATGCTCCCTTCTGTCAATGGGAAGCCTTCCCCCTTGTCCTTCCACTCCAAGCCCTTGTCAAAAGACCCTTTCCAGCTCTCATGTAGCTCCTTTTGGTACTGGAGGGTGNACAGGGAAGAATTTATTCCTGATGTCTGCCCTAAAGCTCCCTTCTGTCAGTGGGAAGCCTTCCCCCTTCGGGTCTCACCTTTTCTTCTCCAGGCTGAACAACCCCAACTCCCTCAGCCTGTCTGTTTTGGGGGAAGGTTTCCATACAGTACAAACTGTTTTCCCAAGCTCGCTGTACAAAGCCTCGTGCAGCAGAAATGAAGGATTTCCTTGCTCTTGCTGCAAAGGAGAAAGGCAACCAGGCTAAACATCAGAGTTAAAACAGGACAGGGGAAAGAAACAGAGTCACAAATGTTCTCCCGCGTTTACCAAGGGCTAGGAGTCTTGACAGCTGCGAAAAGCACAAATCTTTGAAGCTGACCACTGTGCCTGGATGTGGATTGTGTCGGATTTGTTTAACAAAACTTAAAGGCAAAGCTTTTGTGAAATTATGCTTAGCATGTCAAGCATTGCCTGATCTGAAACTTTCATACTATCTTCTTGAAAGGAATCCTTTGCATTTCAATTTCTTCTTGAACGAGATTCATCCAATCTTGAAAAGGCAAATCAGTTTTTGCCAGGTGACAAGAACAGCAACAAGTTTAAAAATCAAAGGGAAAACTTTTATTGCCTACCTTTCTCTCTTTGGAAGTTATGAATATGCTGAGGAGCAGCACATGAAAGAGAAGCAAATTAAAAATATGCTAATATATTGTATTTCTTTTATGATATGGCAGGAAGTGTGCAGCTTGGATAAATCAAACTACACAACATAATTAAAACCCGAATGTAACATTCAAATGATGACTAATAGAAAATGATAAAGAGTTCATAAATAGGAAGTATTAAACACAGTAATTAGTACATCAGAAACTGCAAGGGAGCTGAGTATCTTAAAAGTAAATGTCTGTTCTCCCTCTTCAGTGAGAAAAGACTCAAAGTAATCAACAGAAGTTTATATATGTTGCAAAATAGCTTCTGTTCCTTTAATTGCTAATGAAATAGCTAAACTTAAAAGCTTGAGCAAATTATTAATGATCTACCATTGCCAAGCTAACAACTTGGTTGTTGAGCTGTTGTCAGGAGCTACATTCCAGATATGTGTTTAAATCACTACTGTATCCCATGCATCTTGAACTGTGTTCAGCCTTGGTGATTTCAGGAGAATCTCCCCAAAGTCACAAAGCAGTTTGGGTTTACTTGGTTCGTTCTCTTGAAGGGTTTCCAGATCAGTTCAGAGGTGAGGTTCTAGTTAGGGTTTTATAAATAACAAAACACTTCAGGGCAAAGGGGAGTATCCTCAAAGAAAATGAGCAATTTGGTTAATATTCTTAGACTACTTACAAATTCTTGTTATATATGTGTTCCCATTTTAAAGTGCAGAAACAAATTATTATCAAATTTACTCATTTAAGTATTTATTCTACAACTATTTTGTAGAACTTGTGGAAAAAAACAGAAGTGAAAGCAAGAATCCGTAAAGCACTAAAGCACTTGGGTATACATTAGAAGCCAAAACAAACAAAAAATTTTTCTGAAGGACAGAAAAGAACTCGAAATAATAATTAGAAACCCCAATCTGAGCATATACAAAACATCCCAGAAAGAAGCTGAACTGGAAAAAACCCAAATCAAAACCAAACCCTATCTAAAGAGAAGTATAGTTTCTATCAATCAGAACCAAAAGCAGTATCCCCGCTCATCTCACAAATGTACATATGCATCCTGCACACAGAGTTCTTGTGGAATTGTTTCTGGGAAGCCACTAGCTCTGCATTTTGGGCTGGAATTTTTTCTGGAAAGCCAACAGCTCTGCATTTAGAGATGGATTTTTTTTCTGGAAAGCTAACAGTTCTGCATTTCAGGCTGCAGTCCCAACAGGGCTGATATCCAACACTCAGACTTTGTGGGTGCAAGCCAGCCCTGCTCACCTGTGCCCCAGCAGCATTTTCTTACCACAGTCAAGACATTCAAAACCCAAGCACTGAAAAATCACGACACAGAAATATATGGTACAGGGGACTGGAGGAATCCATACAGAATGTATGAAAACATAAGGAGGGATCCCAAGCTAATCCTGATCAGGTTTACTTAAAATTGACAATTTGAGGCCTTTAATATGATCCTGTTTCTAGTTTATATATTCAATGCTTCTTTTTCTGGGGTAATTCTTGCAATTATTCAAAGAGCACACAGAAAGAGCCCAATGTCTTGTTGAACAATGTGTAGTAAAGCAGGAGTATTATCAGTATCCTGAGTACTCTTCCTGATTTAAATCTTTCTGACAATCCCTTTGGAGGCAGGATAAACATTCATCTAAATTCATCTAACTCTGCTAAAAACATTCTTCTTTATTCTCCTGGGGTAAAACCTGAGAGGTGATCATAAATACAAGGGGTTTTTTTTTTACTACTGGGTTTTTTCATGGATATATCAGCTTTATCTAAAAAGCAGGAGAGATAATGAAAAACCTGACAAAGTACACAGCTGAACTGGACTAATATCATGGACGAGTGCAGTAAGAAATTCTGTAATCAAAAGAACAAATGTCTCCTTGATACTGCATTAACACTGTTTCAGGACGAAGGGCTCTCACTCAAACTACAATTTTAAAAGCTGTCAAGGACACTGAGCTATAAAATTGTTACCAAAAAGGAACTGTATAACTATGTTCATCATTAACACTAAAACCTCAGCCTTTCTCAAGAATACCAGAGAAGGTGCTCATTCTCCTGATGACTAATGTGCTGACAGTTATCAACAGGAATTAAGTGCTTGTTCAATAAAAACCTTTTTTTTACTTTTTTTACCCCTTCTGTGTCTCCAAAATTAAATTCAGTTTGGGGAGCGCAGGAAGGTCTCTCCCTGCCTTCCTTTTTGCCACCAAAAGAATGGCACAATTCAGTTACTGAAAATAATCCCAAATAAAAACCATTCAAATAGTCAATTCTGGGAATATAAACTGTGTTCTGACTGTAAAACCAGTTGTCCAGGTGTCAAACACCAAGCTATCTGCAACACCACATTGCTTATGGAATCTCAGTATTATCCTGGGTGGTTTTTCTTAAGGGTTGTTTATGGTGGGTTTTTTGGTGGGATTTTGTTTGTGGGTTTTTCCTTTTTTTTTCTTTACTCCATAACTGTTACCACAGAGCCATGAAAGTGCAGGGTACTTAACAAAAACTCTGCTGCTCTACCGGCCTGCCCCACAGAAATAAACATGAAGGTAAAACAGCTTTACAAAGGGACCACCTGATAGCTTTGGTCACAACAGCAGGACTTAATCTGGCTTTAAATGTTTCCATTCAAACAGATTCCCTTTTGTTTGGCTCAGCAGCTTGCTTGGGCAGATGTGCTTGCTCAAACCCTAGAAGACAAAGCTCTGTTTCCTAACCTCACCCTGTTCAGAGCAGCTGGGCAGCCATAAGGCACAGGCGCCTCAACTGGTACCAATTAATTGCCACATGTGTTCAAGTTAAAACAACACATTCAGCTACTGGTTCATCAGAAATTAAATTCCCCTTGAAATATCAGCTGCCAACAAAAGGAAAACCGTCACAACCCTCCAAGGCCTCATTACTGTACATCGAAATATTCTGGGTTGGAAGAATTAAACACGTAAATGAAAAGGCATTATTAAACAAAGTTCTTTTCAGTACAAAAACTGAACAATTCCTTTATTGAGCAATAACATGAGAGTCATTCAAACTTTTTTGGTTGAGATAAACCAGCAAGAACCAGGAATGAGAGAGCTGGCATTCACATTAGTCGCCTGCCAGTTCTCTGATTTCAATTGCTCTATGAACACACTTGTCTTCACTGACCACAAAGAAATGCTTCAGTCCTAAACTCAAGCAGTCCAAGTCATCTTCTTTAGATGCCTGAAAACAACAGCAAACGTCCTGGAATGTTAAATATCCAGTGTCATCTTATTAACATTAATGTCTGAGTCTGCATCCGGAATGTGCACACAATTGTAGTTTCCAGTCTGGGAGAAATAGCAAGGGTCATCCCTGCTGAATCTGAGGGCATCTCATCTTTAGCAATCTAAACCCCCCATGAGTTACACATGGCAGGCAGGAAATTAAACTGACTTTCACACAGGTTACACCCTAGGCATTGGACCAAATTCACTCTGGAAAAAGTAATTATAAATGAAAATTAACAGCATTAAAATTCTCTTTGTAATTATCACTGAGGGAACGGAAGGTGAGGGAACAAATACCTCACCCCGCCAAAGGTTTTACTAAACACAAACTGACTGAGGATCACTTTAAAATAACACTGAGTACTCTGGATGTGCGTCCCTCACAGAGCTCGCACAGAATCCTGCACGACACCTACCTGTTTCTGTTCTTTAGAGATAATATAATTAAATCAGGTGTCGACTGCCTGCCCGCCATGGTTGATTCATTTCTAATTAACACTGCTGCAACAATGAAGCACATGCAGAGAAAAAAAAAATTTAAAAAGGCAACAATTTGGCTTAAAAGAGCAAGGTCAGGGCCTTAACATTGATAATGAGATTTCCTCCCACGTCTTAAGTTTAAAAAGTAGCTTTTGTGAAAGTGATATTCTGTTGCTTATGGACATTCTCAAAATTAGCCAGGTACACTGTAAAAATCTGTTAAGTTTGAAATGGTGCTATTTCTATTTAAAACCCAAAGCCTGACCATGAATTTTGTCAGTTGAAATAACTTTCTCCTGCAGTTTCCGTGCGCAATTTCTTGTTTAGGTTCCTGAGAATCAGAACCACATTGAAAATCCTGGCAAAACAGAGTTTTCAGTGTTGGTTTTTTAGAGCATGGTGCTGACAACACCAAGGTCCAAGGTCACGGATTCGTAGGGGCCATTCACTTAAGAGCTGGACTTGATGGTCCTCGTGGGTCCCTTCCAGCTCAGAACATTCTGTGATTCTCTGAAAATGTCTAACATTGAAACAATCACACAAAAATCATGTGAGGTTACCAGAATTATAAATTTCAATTCTGCTTGCCCTTTCAGTATGACATTCATAATCCCATTAATTTTAGACACGGGAAGGAAATCCTCCATTCATAAGCTACAAAATATCTCAATCCTACCTGAGAGAACAGAGGATTAGGATATTTGATTTTCTTCTAAAGCACTATTTTTATTTTTATTTGTTCTCCCTGCTAGTGAAACATATATTCACCTGAGAGGTTATGCTGAGAAGACAAAGATAAAAGGAACGATTAAGATGGCAGGTTACAAATCACAAAACCTAGTTTTGTGATAAATCATGTGAGAAATTGGGAAAGTTCAAGAGGAAATTAAGTCAGAAAGAAGTTTTCATTACCAAAATGTTTACTCCAAAATGTGTCTCAAAATGGGCAAGTCCACAATGTCCATTTAAGAGAAATAAAAATACTGAAGCATTAATTAGGTTTGAGACATTCTTCTGAGAATCAGGAAGTGTGGGATGCCCTAAAATCCAGTTCAAAGGGTCTTTAGATTCATACCAGACAAATCAGTGAAACTGGCCTGATTTTTAAAAAGTGAAGAAAGTTACTTTTCTTTGATGGTAGAAGAAAACACTTGTTTTAGAAAGATTACAAGTACTTTCAGACCAAATCAAAGTATCTATTTAAAGAGCAAATCCCCTTTCAATTCTTGTGACCACTGGTATCTGCTGTTCTAACAAAAACCTCCCAAAATGATAACACCAGATCATTTCAATTCTCTTATAACACAATCAGAATTCCAGTGAGGCCAGCAAAAAATGCCAAATGACAAGTTGAGATTCTCCCCTTGAGATCACACTAGACATATCTTGGAGAATATCTATTCTTTTTCTACAACTGACTGTCATCTGGAGTTGGTTTCCTTGTTTTGACACAAATAATCTGTTGCTGGAGAGCAAATATCTGAATCACCTGGTGTTTGCATTTCAGATATACATGCATTAAAGCCCACAGGAGCAGTTTAATGCAAGCTTTCTGCCATCCTTCACTTCTGGCTGCACAAACATTCATCTGAAGTTATTGCAGTTCCCTCAGAATCTGGTAGAGATTTCCAACGCCTCTCCTCTTCCTACTTTGAGCCTTCCTGGAAAATGCAGCCTAACAGGCAGTAGATTTTGATGGGCCTTTGGACATACCACGGCATTGCTAAAATAACACCACTCAACAGGCAGGGGAGGGCTGTGTGAGCTCCATAATGTGGCTTCAGAGGAGAGGAAGATCCTTCTTCAAGGAAAGAACTGTAAAGCTAACAGAGGCAAGAAAAATGTGATTAGGAGACAGATTTCTTCATACAGGTACTTGATTTCACAGCAGTTGGTCTCAGAGGTGCTGAGTAAAACTACACTTGAAATAATATAATCCCTAAAGATCCATACTGAACTGCAGGCAGAATGTCTTGAAAGAATGGAAATTGTAGCTCCGTTAAATTTGTTTCTCGTACACACAGAGAGCATTCTTGGAGCTTAAATCTTTATTATCTTGACAGGATGCGTGACAAAGGGAGGTATTTGTTAAGCCAGTGACATTTTAAACCTGAAGCTCAGATTTATGCTTTTGACTAACCACCAGTTAGACAAAAGCAGGACTGAAGCTGCTCTTTCCTCACTTTGTTCTAAGACTTTCAAGACCAGGTTTTGCAACTTATTAGACATCTCAGTCTTCCAGCATTTCAGTCTAAGTACGATATAATTTTGTTCAATAGTCTAATAACAACGCTTCCAAAAAACGGCTCCAAGGCCACTGTTGGAATCAGGCACTGGTAGGAGAAGGAGATATTGTTTCAGTAAAACCAAAGTTACTTCAAAACACGTTTCTCAGCAGGCTGGTGAGTCAATGCCATTTTACAGAAATAATTTAATTTCATTAAAAGCGTGGTGGTTTCCTCTGTTGTACAGCCTCTTTGGAGCTCAGTGAGGCTGCATATTGCTGCAGTATAAGAACAGATACAGACCCAGGAGGGCCGGACAAAGCCCCTTAGGAGGAGTTACATGGACTTTTGACTGTAAAACAGCACAAGCTCAGGCAGTGCAGAAAATGCAACCCTGTTTTTAGCTGATAGCATGGCAGGTTTGGAGAAAGTGTAAGACTGGAGATCAGAAGTTTCTGCTTCTACTGCTATCTCTGGCTGTCCAGTTAATCTGAGCTCTGAAGTTCTGATATTCCTTGGGTGAAAAGGCACCCTCGTTTTAGGTATTTGTGGAAAGCAGTTTAAAATGAGCAGATTGAAAGCATTACCATGAAATCTAGATATTCTTCATTTTGAAAAGGTACATATATGATGTTTGAAGACTTTTTGCAGACAGAGAAGCCTTTCAGTTGTGCATTTGTTTTCTCTAGCTACACACCTATGAAAAGTGAAAAATTTTGATGCTTCTTGAAGTAGTTAATTGCTGTGTCATCTTCATACTCATTGCAAATTCTCTGCAGAAATAAAACCAAAAATAACCTAAGTAACGTATTAGGTTTGTGTCTATTAACACAAAGCAGAAGCCACAAGTTTTAAGCAGTTCTGACCCATTCTGTGACCATCACTTGATAACTGCATTAGTCTGTAAAAAAGGGAAATAAAGATGAGATCCATAGGGAACTTTAGTTTTTTCTACAAATCAGTCAATCCCAGCTGGTCTTTCAGAAACTGCAGCAGTAACTAACATTATTAGGAGCACACAGTAATGCTGACAGGAACCACTCTGCAAATCCTCTCTGGTGTCCCTTTCATAGGGGAGGAGGTGGCATAAGAACAGCTTTGTCCTTTCCTGGCAGCTTTCCACTGTGTATTTTGTCCTTCAGGGGTATCACTCAGAAGCATCAACAGACTGGCATTCCTGTTAATCATATTCAGTATCAAAAACTTATTTTCATTTTTTTTTCTTTTATGAGCATGATTACAATCAATACATATTCTGCCTTGCAAGTACACTTATATAGCAGTGGCAGAATCTCCACTGCCACCCACACTGCCTTGCAGGATCCTTACTTAAAAGATCTCATACTCTGCAAGGTGTATGTGACATTTCTAAATTACATACACTGAGAATTTTTTTTAGATTATCATTTGTTAGTTCCTCCTCACTCACCCCCTTCCTCCACAGAGTGAGAAATCATCAAGGAGACATATGACGAACCATACAGGAAGCGACTGCCAAAATGTTTCAGTGTGGATCTAAGTGACAGTTCAGAAAGTGGAAAATCCTTTATACATTTCTCATGTAGGAAAACCAGTGCATGCAGATTAGAGTGCCCCAGTTTCTTTGCAGAGGAAGCTGTCTTCAACCACCGTTTCTTTTTTTCCAAATTAGATGCTGCTTTTCTCACTAGCACAGAATCCGAAATTCAAACAAGATTTTAAAAGGATTTTGTTTAGCAGCCGAATATAAGATTACTATGCTCATCTGATACTACAAAATTATGCACTCCTTTTTCACTCCAAACTCTCTGACTGCTTCCGTAACATAGGGAGCATAAACCACGGGCATACAAATGCAATGTAACCCACGTCTGATCTGGTTTAATAATCTCTTGATCATCAATTACATTCCTCAATGCTGTTAAATTAAAAGTACCAAGAAATATTCCAGGGATAAACCATTAACGGACCTTTAAAACCCCAGTCTGTTTTTTCAGTCTGCTCAACAGCTTTCCAGGCTAGCAGTGAAGAGACAGACACAGAGACAGAATCTCCCTTAAAGAAAAAGCAGGGGAAGCAAAATAACGCAAGGTAATAAACAAAGATAACTGAAATTTAGAATCCTCTGCACCACAACATAAGCTAATAACTAAACAGAGAAAAATACACTTTGCAGTACATGCATTTGAGGTTGCCTCCAGCAGGGTATTTTTGTTTGCTGGTTTTGCACCTAAGATACAATCACCTACAAAAAGGAAGACAGTCCCAAGGAGCAGCAAAGGGAGGCTGTTTTGTAAGGGAAAGTGAGGCAGAAGCCAGAGTCACAGCAAAGTAGGAGGGGTGTGCCCTCAGCAGCAAAGGGGTGATCCTGCAGGACCCCAGCAAGGCAGACAGGGCAGGGCCAGTGATGGGGACCAGGGTCTGCAGCTGCCCAGACTGTCAAGCACATCTGGGGTCAGTCTCTTCTCCCAGGCAAGCAGCAACAGGACAAGAGGACACAGCCTCAAGCTGTGCCAGGGGAAGTTTAAACTGGACATCAGAAAAAAATTCTTTACGGAAAGAGTGGCTGGTCACTGGAATGGGCTGCCCAGGGAGGTGGTGGAGTCACCATCCCTGAAGGTGTTTAAAAAAAGACTGGATGTGGCACTCAGTGCCATGATTTAGTTGATAAGGTAATGTTAGGTCATAGGTTGGACTTGGTGATCTCCAAGGTCTTTTCCAACCTAGTTCATTCTGTGATTCTGTGATTTTGTGGGTAAAGAGTGAGTCGGAGGCATGAGGGATAAAACAAATGACCATTTTTGTTATCAACCTGCAGTGTAGTTATCCACCAAGTCTCTTTACTCTTTTGTTTCTTCTCCCTCTCCTTTCCTATTAAATTCCTCACCCACCTCATGCTGGCACCCCTCCCCTACCTGTCTGCTGGCTCCATTACAATGGGGTCTGGTACCAAGGGCAACAACACCATTCCTCTCTCCCTGCTGTAAACCTGAAGCTAAGAAGGGTTCATATTCAAAGTACAACTCAAATAAAAAAGCTGCAATTCCATCATATGCTCAGAAAAGGACTTATGAATTTAATTTCTCCAAAATGAACTTCATGCATCTGAAAGATTCTCATAGCCAGAGAGCAAAGATCATGACCAGTTTTAAATAAGGTTTCCTGATTATCAGAGTACAAAGACAAGGTCAGGTCTGTTGTATCCAAAACTTTTCTCCTCAAGGACAGCACAGTAAATAAAAAGAAACATATAAAACCAATTTCACTTCTGCCCTGAAGATTTACAGAAAGAAATTCCATCTGCAAGGTAAATTTTCCAGAAAACACCAGGCATTTGACTTAGAAATTAAAATAAAACTTGTCTGTAACCACAACAGTGCTAACAAGATGCTCTAACACGGATTAATATTAAATGTGGTAAAATTCCAAAGATTTGGTTCACACAAAAAGCAAACGAAAAGCGTTCTCAAAAAACCCACTGAAGTGTTTGAGGAAAGCAAGGAATGAGCAGTGCCTGTCTCTCTCAGAGTATTTACTTTTAGTACTTTTCCATCTATTCCAAAAGGCAGCAATCACTCAGGAGAACGACGTATTTATGAAATACACAAAATCAGATACTTACGCATTTGACTGCCTGATGGAAAAGGAAAATGATTAAGAAAAATCTCAAGAGGACAAGGTCACAGATGTGAAGGAGTGATCCTGATAGTTTCAGAGAAGTAGCTTTGGCACTAATAATACCCTTTTAGAACAAGGAGCACAGATTTTGAAACTAATTATGACAAAGATAAAACTTTTTGATGATCAAGTAAGAATGTCATGTGGCTGATACATCATAATTCAGTTCATATATAATTAGAGAAAAGTGAATAAAAAAGACTTTAATTTGAGTTTCTTCTAAAGTTGCTGTCTATCAGCTGTTTTGATGTAGATAACTGAAGACACCTATTCAATGAGAAACACATAAAGTGCTCTTTCTGAATGGTGTTTTATCCAAAGTGTTCTTGAATCATTTCAGTCTAACAAGCCAGAAAGAGCTGGGCAAGACTGACTTTGATTGTGGATTTCAAAGCATTTACTGAATTTGAATTCAAAGAATTTACTGAATTTGAAACAAGTGGTGCTTTGGCAATCTCGGCTGCATGCTGGGTGGGGGTCAGCCCCTTCACAGCTCCAAAAGTTTTAGGTTATCCTCAAGTTTTCTTTACATTATTTAAAAGTATATTACTTATGAACAAACAACTGACCACTGGAAAAACAGCTGTCTAATTTTATCACAGATTGCCACAAATTCAAATTGTCACCTTTCCAAAGGGAAGTCTCATTCTTGCCTTGGTATGCGACGAAATTACCTAAGCAACATCAAGACACCACAGAAGACTTACAGGAGTGTTGAGGTAATGTTCAGGAAAGGAGTGGGGCAGATGACATCAGCTGGGCTCTCAGAACCATCGACTCAGTTAGGTTGGAAAGGACCTTGAAGATCAGCCAGTCCAACCACGAACCTAACACTGCTAAGTTCCCACTGAAGCTAATTAACACAGGGTGAATATCAGGCTGAGGGCTGCTGGAGCAGTGACCACAGCTGGGCATTGCCACGCTGGCTGTGATGCACAGAGCAGTCCCACAGCATGACTGTAACATAACCCTGATTTCTGCTCAGTGATTCGCTTTCCATTAAGCAGAAGGCACAAAAGCATTCCTTGCAGTTGTTCACCTCTCGATTAATTTTCGAAACAGGAGACCACAGTCATCAGACACTGAAGACAAAAAATGGGTTTAGTAGAACTAAGCTTGGGGTGCATGTGTGAAAATTCATATGGTACTTCTAAAATGTCACTGAGGATGCACTTCCCTTTAACCTTACTGTTCCACCAAGTGATTGTGCAGCCCTGAGTGGCTCTTGTAGCACGTATTCTATGTGCAAACACTGGGTCTTCTGTGCCTGTCTCATTCTCACCAAAACAATAGTCTCTCTAATTACAACTATGTAGATTAGGAATTCTGCATGTGAGAGTAGCAACATTAGCCTAAAGGAGGGTTTTCGATGGATTACTTTTCTTCTTAAGGCTAGCAATTTTCTAGCAATGCTTTGTTCTGTCTGCTTAGACAATATAATCAAATGCTGTTTGCTCAACATGCAGCAAAACATCACAGGCAAAACATTCCTATTTGGCCTGAAAAGGAAGCAAAATGTTTCCACTAGAAAATTTCTTTCAATGTCTTTCTTTTCATTAATCTTTGTGAATGGATAAGCCCGTCACTGTTTCAAGATGTGAGACACAATTTCAGTCTCACCAAAAAGTGCAAGAATTATCACCATAACTGCAGTCATTTTTGAAAGGTCTCCTGGGTTCAGTTTTGGGGCAGTGTCGTGGAGGGGTGAGGAGGCTCTCCTGGGGTCTCATAGGTGGCACCCACAATAACGATGTCCAGAGAGAGTCCTCAGCTATTCTGTAACACTCAGACTTCCAGCCATGAGTGGACAATCAGTCACATGAAAAGCAGGAGTACATAAACCTCACAAATTACTTTGAGGACTATGGGACTGACCCTGATTCTTTCTATAACTTGATAAAGTTTCCTGGAACGTGATCCCACAATGTCCCATTTCCAGAGTCAGGCAATAAAAGCTAGGCACTACATACCATAATCCAGGTTTTTCTGGTACTGAGCAGCTGCATTTTTATTACCATCGATAACATTGGCTGTAAATGTTTCCAGCCTAATCCAAATGTTGACAACTCATGATAAAAATACCTATTTCAAATTTTGCTGCTAAAAAATCAACCACTGAAATGGTATAGTTAATGTTAAACAAAAATTTCCTGTGGAAAAAGCGAGGTTTTACTGAGAGAGCCAGACCTGAATTTCTCAGGGATCGCTGAGGCTTTCCTACCAGCTTCCATAGGGGTGAAGCAAGGCCAGCAATTGCTGGTGCTCAGCAGTGAGTCCCATGAACAGCAGTTCTACAAGCTGATAGATAAGGGCTTTTTGGGTTGTTTGCTTTTGTAAACCAGGATTATATCAAAACTTTTGTTCACTATGGCTAGCACCAGGAAAAGCCACAAGAATCACACAGACCATCCATAAATGTGGCAGAAAAATAACCAAAATAATCCAGTAAACAGCATGGGGGTGGGGAGCCCATAGAGATGAGCTGTATGTGCTGATGGAAACAGGGCTTCCACTGCTTCAGACTGTCCTTGGAAGTGGTCAGCTGGCAGTGTGAACGCAGGAATTCTGCTGAGTTTCAAGTTCTTCTGACTAAGACGTTCAGAGTCAGGCAGTGGCAGAACACAGAATTCTGGCTGCAAAGAAGATACAGATTCTTAGACCTGTTCAGTGATTCCGCAGATGATCTGTCAGCCCCTTAGGGGAGAGCCAGCTGAAATGTTACCACCTGAATTGCAGCCCTCCAAGAAGGGAGGAACAGGAACCATAATGGGGCTAAAATAGGAAAGACTTGCCTAAAAGAGTAATATCTGGCATGGTTATCTTCAGGAACAAGATCCACTAGATATAAGGGGGGAAAAGGGCTGTTGCAACCTTCACTAACAGCCCACTAAACTGATATTAGACCAGGAAAGGGAAAGACTTCCAGAAGCAGAGAACACGGAGTCTAACCAGGTTAACTTGAATCTGGTTAGAATACAACTCAGTACGAGTTGTATCCTCAGAGAGGATGAGAATGGGGAGTTGTACTGTGGAAATACTTGCTGAGTACAAACTCAGATATGGAAGTTATCAATGTGGAAATTGCCAGGGTGATCAAACACAAAGCTCTCACTGGGGAAGCTGCACGCAAAGATGGCAACATCTCTGCTCCAGAGGGAGATTAAGAGCTGTGCCTTACTCAGAGCAGAGGTACCACCCCTCTGCACTGTGCAGAGAGAGGGCAGACTCTGAGCTCATGTGCATGATTCGTATTCCATCTCAGCCACAGAGAGATGGGAAACCAAATTTTATGAACCTAAGAGAAAATAATGCCTATTTTTAGTACAGGTCACAGAAAGAGATCACGGTCATTTTATCAGCCTTTGCAAAGTTCAGTCCATGTCCTTTGCCTGCTCATGTTACATTTTGTGGGTGTGCCTTATTTTGGAAAATAAGAATTCAGAGAGCAGAAAAACTTTTTTTTTGGTGATCCTGTAGAGAGCACTGGACCTTGCAGAGAGCTAGATCAATCGTTGCCTTTGTTTATTTTGGCCAGGGTTTGGACACTGTTTTGGTTAAGGCTTAAACAGTGTAGCATGAAGGCCTATTTGCAGTGCTGCCTGTTTTCCCTACACCTGGATGTGGTGTAAGTCTGCGTGATTTAGGCAGGAAGTGGAACAGTAATTCATATACTTGGTTAATGTAATTTTATAAAAAAAAGCAAAACTGGTCTGCAGCTACTAGAAGGAATCAGGTTGCTAGTGGAGATAATGTGTTACAATCGCAGAATGAACTTGCAATCAAGCAAGAGAACCCAAACCACATATTTCAAACTCTTAAAAGTGCCCAAACTTCTCCATCTGCAGTCTTGTTCTAAGGTGAACAGTAATGAAAGAACCTGATTTTATTAACATTATGTTGACATCAGCATTGCTTTGATAATTTCTGACTCATTTTTGCATATACACAACAAATTTTATCATTCTAAAAGCAAAAACCCCTCATGTACTTGGCCTTATTACTCCACAGACTTTCACATTAACTGTGTGACTAATAGTAACAATCCTTTTCTTTAAAAACAACCAAATAAAAAAGCCAAACCCCAAACAACAAAAATAATTTCCCTAAATATGTTATATAATTTTCCATTTCTATGTCCCTACTGCACACTTTCTTTTGTATTCTACTTTAATATTTCACCTGTGCTCTGAAACATTCTGATATACTGCATATTTACACATAATTTTTTTAATGGTGTGACAGTGGCATATTTTAAGTGGGAGAACTACATTCATCTTTTATGAGAGAACAAATTTAGTATCCAATGAAACAGACACAAGTAAATCAAAACCATGAAAAATACTCTGTGGGTGTCATTCAGGAGCACTTCCATCTACCTGTTTCCAATTACAATCTCTATTCTATCTGAATCTCCCTATTCAGACCTGGGTCTGAAAATTATTAACATGAAACTAGTAGAGCCATCTGTGAACTGCTCCAAATTCCAAACCAGAACAGGTTGCAGTTCCTCAGGGAAGTGTTAACAGCCCAGAGAGTCATCCAGACATCAGGCTTGACTTCATTTCAACTTGACAGCAGCAGAGAGTCACCCTGCCATCGAAAGCATATTTTCGAATCTATGCAAAAGCCACCCTTATTATTATGCTTCCAGTTCTCTGGACATATATGTATACATCACAAAATTACTCTCACAGATGGCACATTTATTATCCCTTTGGACAGAGGCCGCAGAGGTCCTGAATAAACATGATTTCCTATTAGTCACAGTTAAAGGACACTAATGAGTTATGCTGTAAATTCGCTTGTAGCAGAAAGTATCAGCCACGTGGCTGAAAACATGGTATATGGATGTACTCCTCCTTTAATACCAACGTCCATCAAGGTATTTTTTAATAACTGATTTTTTTCTAGATCAAGTTTTTAATCCATCACTACAAAGAAAATCCTTTCCTCTTCTTTCAATGCCTTGTGTTGCTCATAGGAGCAGCTGTTGGAACACACACATCATGTCTGTCCCCTGGGCAAAATAAAGACTAATCTTACAACAAGGAGAGACAGGCTGGAGGGGTCACTTGTGCTGAAGGGAGTGGCAATTGGCTTTTCAACTGCAAGACTTCATTCCTACCATGATGACAAGCTTTTATAAACCTGAGCTCTGTGTCTTGCCCTCTCTACTTTCTACAGTTCATACAGTCATTTGTCATAAGCTAACCTAAAAATCATGTGGTGTGTGGACTCAGACAGCAAAGACACCAAATGGCATACTCAGTGCAGGAGAAAGGGCTTAATACAGGGTTAAAAGATTTAAATTTTGATTTTTCTTTGCCAAAAAGACATGCTGAAGACACTCTTCCGTTGTACAGCTGTGGATTCTGATAGAAAGTGGCCTTAGACAACACAGGTAACACCAGCATGGAACTCATTTAGTCCTTCTGCAGCTATCTCCCTTCACAATCATTCACCCTCCTGGCTGTTGGTGGAACTGAGGCACAACTGCATAGCTCGGTGTTGATCTCCATAAGACCTTGATGGAAGTTACACACTTTTCAGGTGGCTCAAAATCCCATCTTTCCCCTCTGGCAATTAGTAAAACTGATTTTAACATCTACTGAAGACCTACTGAAATTAACTAAAAGACTTTGAACGGCTTTGGATCAGATGTGGCGTATGAGAGAGAGAGATACATGAAAGCTCCCTCCCCTTTAAACATTAGAAAAACTCAAACCAGCAAATGACATGAAAACCTCATTTCTCTTTGAAGTCAGTCTGATTCATCAAGCCTGGTGGGCAGACACTCATAAAATTTTAATTTCCTATGCTTTTAAACTTATTCCCTTGTTCTATGCAAACGTCCATTTGACCTATACAAAACAGAAGGTAATGAAATCAAGATTTCATCTCTCAAAAGTTTGAAGGGCTCAGCTAATTATTCATGTTTACTAAGTACAGAATTCTGTCACTACATAGAGAGAAGATTATGCACTTTTAAAAAATAGGGTACTAGAGAAATTTTTATCAAAATCTTACTATCTTTTAAGAATACTCTAAAGATACTAATTACTTCTTCAAGTGCCTTTCAAATAGAAAAAAATCATCTGTGAAGATGAGTGATTAATGCAATAGTCAGAAGACACAACTTATCCTTTTCTGGTCCATCTGTCGGCCTTGTGTTCCTGTGTCTGACAAGGTCTCTGTGTGCAGCTAGTCCCTAAAGTTCAAATCTGGGACACACATGGAGATTATTTACCATAAAAAATATTCTCCAGGAGTATGTGTCGACCTGCATATCAGAACTGCCCTTAGTTACAGGAGAGAAGTGCAATTTTCCCCTGTATTCATAATGACCCCTGCTTTTGGAATGCTATTTCCATCCAAGCTGTTTTGTAAACAAACAAGACATCAGGGAATAAGTGGTGCTTAAACAGACTGCACAAAAGGTTCTGTTTGAAACTCAGTGTTGATTACTTTCATTCTTCTCTTCAACAGAACATTCAAGAACCTTTTAAAAATAAGGCTCAAATAGAAGGTAATGGTTGGCTCTGCCAAAAACTCTGCTTCTCAGCTGCTGCTTCAAAATAAAAGTAGAGAGCACTAAATTTAACTCTTGAACCATACTGAGATGTCTTAAAATTTGTTTGATTGAGCAAACTAAGCCCTGTTAGGCTGCATTGCAGGTAATCCTGCAGAAACTGAGGGGCTGCCCTTAGGGAAAGACATCTCTTCCCCAGGTAGGACAAACTGTTCCCTCACCTTCCCACCACAGGCTCACAGGTCCCGCTCTGAAAATTTTAGTGGCTCTCTGCTGAACTCCTCAGCTCACTTCATTTCTCCTTGTCTTTGCTGTATTTGGGGAACAAAAACTGTCACTGGACAGCAAAATACCAGCCTGAGTCCATCTTCTTTAAACTCTACCTTCAGGGATCCATTTACATTGATAAGAATATCACTTCCCTCAGCTGACTGCTTCTCTTACTGCAGAATCAATTAGATTCTAATCAATCAGATTAGATTACCAGCACCATACAATATCCTTTCCTTTAGATGAAGCAAATGCAACAGATGCAAAGTGCTGAGCAACCCGGTGAAGTTTCATACTTATACACTGAAGTGTTCCTTTCTTTTTGCCAAATTTTTGAACATCAAGAAATTAAGAATTTGATCAATTTTTTTTTTGTACCCAATAGCTACTAAACAAAGTCAGCTCTATTTTATATATAGCAAAAGTATTTGACAACATCCAGTAAGGATATTGCTAATATAACTGAAACAAACTGTTTAATGCTATAGCCAGTTGTTTACAATAAGAAAACATCATGCAAAGCTCAACTGGTTGATGCAAAATTAAAACCATAATGGTTACTTGTTGCACAAAATAGAAAATGGCATTGATCAGCCAGAAAATGTAATAAAAGGTCAGAATACAGAGAAATAAAACTTGACCCTACTTTACAGAATAAAACTTTCAAAATGTTTGACCTGGTTATGAATAATGCCTGCACTTACATTTGAAACAGATTTAGCATTGATTGTGCAAGAACTAACATTGTAAAATCATCCCAGATGAGAAAATATCTGTTTGCAGAGTTTCAATATTAAAATGTAGAGATTTCCAAAGATACCTGAGGCCTGTTTAGCAAATGGCTCATTCTCAGAAGTGTGCACATAATTGTTAGATGTTATTTCAACATCCACATATTCAGAGGCTTAACCTGAACAGGAAAAAATGTAAGGGTTTAATTAAATATCTCTTATTCTTTAGCTCCATTTGGGGCAATAATTAGAGCTTCTCTGCACCATTTGACGCTGCCTTCTGGTTCTGCTTTAGGCAACTCCCACCCACCTCATGGTCTCAGATACAATAAGGGAAATCTATACTTTTTTCTCCAGCAGTTCTCCTGGACTTCTAAAGGAAGGACAGCAAATCTAGGTGAGAACAGTATTAAAATGCCTTTGTTGGTAATCTCAACCAAGTATTGTGGACCAGTCACTGGAGAAATTGCATTACTTTAAGAGGAAATTGCTAAACATTCCCTCTGTTGTTTCCCTGCAAACTATCCCCAGTATCAATGGCTCAACAAACACCCAACTGGACAAGGCTCCCTTTTGTAGTTTTCTCCATGTTGGATGGAATCATCGCCTACCACCATCCTCAATTTTTACAGTCAGTGATATAAAGACAACAGCCAAGTCCTAAATCTGAATCCCTGCTGCAAGGAGCTGGATGAAATTTCTCCAAAGCTCACTAGGATGAATATTGAAGCAAACCCCTTTTAAATGACAGTAATAGCAGTAAGCACTTTGACCTAGTTTTCAAAAGAAATATAAAAGCTAGAAATGGAAGATACAGTCCTGATCTCTCAGAATCCTTTGGAAATCTGAGTCTTTTCTCTATAAAGCAGCCGACACATGAAGCAATTTTTATTCATCTCAAAGGCACAGCACTCAAACATTTAATTTCTCTTGAATAACATTCCCCTTGAAATCATTTATTTGAGAGCACTCTTCCATACAGCTTGAACTGAGTTCTTATCTTTTTGATAAGGGCAGAAGTTTTTAATATAGGGTGATTTATCATACGCCATGTCTTTCAACATGATATAAACTGGTGTGACTGTTTTTCCAAACCAGATTAGTTCCTACATTTAATACAAAACTGTAACCATAACTACAGGATCAAGTGGATGTTGCTAATGAAGACAGAGAGATGGAGATTTTAGATAAAACATGCTCAGAGGAAGATCAGCTTCTACTTACTGCTCATGCCACCAGTGCAGCTGCTACCAGCAGACAGACCCTGAATGCTGCAGGGAACTTCAGCAGGGCACGTCTGGTGTCACCTGAGTTAGAAAGAGCAGCAAGGGTCAACACCAGCATAACAGAGAGAACTGGAATTTTCAGTGGCATTGGCATATTCAGCCCTGCTTGGAAGAGATTCCCCAAGGCACTCCTCTCAAAAACACTCATTATGCACTTAGTACACAATAACCAGATTAAATCTGGCTGTTTCAGTTTCATTTAGCTGCTGCTATCCAAAGTCATGCAGCATGGATATCCATACGAGATAATCTCCCCCTCACTTTTATGACTGCAGTGAAAACTTTGTCTTTAAGCCACACCACCAGTAAGGATCAATACACTGCTTCACTTTCTTTACTTCCCAGAATTAGTCTTTTTTTCAGCTCATTAAAGCCTGTACCAGAGAAAGCCAGCCCTTCTTGCTGCAAAAAAAAACCAGGTGTGATCATGAAAACTTAAAGTGAGGTTTTAAAAAAAGGAAACTAGGGTAAGTGCTAAGCTTTAGTGCACCATAATTATTGCAGTTCTTCTCTGGGAACACAAGTGGTAAAAAAGGAAATCATATCTGGTTTGCAAAGAGTTTACCAGATTAAATTTTATCAACTCATTCTTTTACAAACATCAAGTTTCTTCTCTATTTCACTCCTTCAGCTGCACTTCTACATATCTGATAGAGTCTTAATCTTCATTTAAGAGAAATTGAGGAATCTTAAGATATCTCTATGGTACACTTTGCTCTAAACATCAGCCAGCTGGAGCCCTTCAAGTGTGGTATTGGGCCAATGCTGTGATTACAGTGACATAAAGATAAGCACAGAAATAGCCCAACACTCAGGGTCCCTGCAACTCAACATATCCTGAGGATCAGCTCATGCAGGAATGCTGTTTCATTTCTCAGAAGAAATATTGTAACAAGAGGTTTATGGCAAAAAATGTTTAACTAAATCAATCACGACAACTGACCAAAACAGGCAATTACATTTTTCCTCATATGCTGCATTATATCTTCATAAATGATATGACCATTGCTTTAATCTTTAACACCACACAGTACAAAGAAATATTTTACTGAGGTCTGTTTGGGATGGTCTGAACTCTTTCCATCTCACTCATGCTGCATATATAGGTCACCACCACCTTTTGTTACAATTACTCTGTGTCTCCAGTACGTCACCAAAATGAGGTTTTGATCCAACCTCCCCTGGTTTCAGGGATCTCATCTACATGGATGATAATCTCAACTGTTTTACAGAACAACTGTAATTGGTGAATTAGATTCTTCTTTAAAAGTACAGTAAAATCTCTAACAGTAGAGTATTTTCCCCATCAAATGCATTTTAATACTTGCACTCATATCAATGGAAAAACAGAGGACTATTATGAAAAAAACAAAGAGCTCACCGGCTCTTCTTTTACTGTAATGCTTCAGTTTGAAGATTATAATCGCTGTTCTCACACATTTTTCATTGATTATATAGATGAAGTATTTTAATTCAATTTTGCTCTATTATTATTATTATTATGTATGCATTAGGGAAAATAATTAAAACAGAAAAGAGATGGCAATAAATGAGAGAAAAGGCCCATAATTTTCATTGTGAACACAGATACTAACCAAAGATGTAATTTTATCAAAGCAATATCTCTGGAAATTAAAACTTTAATGAAAGCAATAACTGAAGCATAAGCAAAACAACATGAAAGCCCCAATATAATTTTTCATTATATTAAAGGCTTAAAACTGTTTTCCTTTCTTAATTTTGCAGTGCACTCAAAGGAAGTTATTAGTTTTTAATATTATTATTCAGCTGTACATACTCGGAGAACAATCTACACATATAATGTCACTGGGGAGTAATGCAAGCAACAAACTGCAAAAACTAAAAAATGATCAGTGCAGAACGTGCAAGAGTATTTTATTAGCTGGAATGAGGCTTTTTGTTATTAATGAGATGCATCAAAAGCAATGCTGCTGATTCCCACAATAAGGGCATTAAGATTCATTGCAGAACTGCTAGGAAGTCTCTTTGCAATTTTTCAAATTAAAAACTCTTCATTTTTGTAATGAACAGTAGGACTTATCAATGACTGCAGTTCTTCAAAGACTAATATCAAGATGTTCAAGATTCACTTCTGACATAGATGTAGCCCTGTAATAAATTGGTTATAAAAGAAGAAACAGGAATGCACATTACAATTAACCTTTTTATTTCCCTTTGATACGAATTCATCATTTTAATTTGTAGAAACATTAGGCTGAATACCAAAACATAATGAGTTAGAGCATTTTGCAAAGTAAATGGAAGTTTTGTTTAATTTGTAGCAGACCTACTCTTGTGAGATTCTCTGTCAAGCCAGAATGGTTGTTCAGAGATTTTCCAATCTTCCCTTAAAGAAAAATCCAAACCTGTTTTTTATTTGTATCAAATCAGCAGTAAATTAACAGGTTTGATATGCCAATTTACTTCCATATAAAATTCTCATTTAATTTTTGTGCCTTGGAAAAACAAAATGAACTTGAGTTCTGTGCATGAGGGAATCTTAATTTTCTGCAGAACATTCCATGAAACCTATTTTTTTTTAAAGTTAAGCATTTGGGGAAATTAAAATGCATGTTTAAAACAGTAGAAAAAAATCAGTTCCATCATTTTAACAAATTGCAGGTTGTGAAGAAAATAAGGCTAAACTAAATATTGTAAACTCCTGTGAATTACAAATTATCAAGGTGTACCTTGTGTCCAAAAATCAGCCGTTGAACGTGGCAGTCAGCAGAGAACACAGGATGATTCAGTGGGAACTACAGGTGACTGATAGTGAGATAAAAATGGTATCAATAATAAAGGCACAAAACTTTAAAAGAATCACTATAAACCAAAAATATGAAATGAGGGTTCAGCAAGAAGAAAAACAACGAAAAACAAGCCCTTAAATTTCTCACGGGGCCGAAATCTCTGTCCCATTTCTATTTCCAACTCATCCCACTGATTTATGTGGCTTAAGGGACTTAGTTCAGTTCATGTGGATCAATGAGGGATGCATGGTTCTTAGCAGTCAATTTATTTTGATTCCCTCGCCCAACCTGTGCACAGCACGCTGTGCACGTGCCCCCTGTGACACCGAGGGAAGATACTCTGCTTTGGAAAATGACTTTTCCTGCTTTGCTCTCTGCAGGTGCTGCTAAGACAGGGCTGCTCCAACCCTGCTAAGGCTGTCATTGATCTGACAGGGTTTATATAATTGCTGGTTACGTTTGATTTCTGAGGAGGTTGTGAAAGGATTAATAGTATAAAAGTATTGTTTAACAGTATAAGGTGGTTTTTATATGATCACTATATCACACAGATTACCTGGTGAGCTTTCTTCTACAGAGAGCACTCTGCTGTCACAATAGTCAAGACACACCCTCAAAATCAGAGTTAACTCTGTAATCTTCACATAAACACCCTGAACCTCAAGCATTTGCTTCCCTCAGAAACATTTTCTTATTAAAAAACTTACATGAAGAGCTGAGGATCTGCTATTGTTGAAGGTTTGTTAGCAATTAACACTTTGACACCTATCGTGCAAGTCTCTCCACAAACTTTTGTAAGTCTGTAAAAACTAACAGGATGTTTGTTCAGCCAAATGAGTTTGATTTTTTTGATTGTAAAAGGATATAAAGTGAAACCATTAAGGACTAATGGAAAATTATGCAAAATACATTCTAATCACCACAGCTCATTATAAAGAACTGACCCTAGGCCATTCAGAATATATCATACTACTAAAAAAATTGTTAAATTCAATCCATCTAAGAGTTTTTGTTGACAATATGCTCTACCACACAAGAACTGCTGCTACATGGTAAATTTAATGCAAAAAGCCTCAAATTCCATTCTCAAAATCATTCATTATGTAATATCACTTACAGAATATGTCCTGAAGGATTTCATTGTGTTTTAAGGGCAATTACATTATCTTATCTTTCCTCATCAATAATCCAGTTTCCTAGCTGTGCTAAATGATAAGGGCAAAGAACAAATAATTATTCATTTAAGCATCAGATTATCATGGAGGAAAATGAAAAATTATTTACATTCTCATGTAAATTCAGTACATGTGGTTTTGCTTGATGAATTTGATGGTCTCTGCTATCCCTATTTCGGATCAAAAGAACACAAGATATTTTCAAACTATTCAAAAGGAAATCCTAACTGCTTTTTCAAAAGGCGGTGGCTAACTTAGAGAGATGATAATTTAAACAATGGTATTAAATTAATCAAGTCAACAGCAACAGTTTTACCTTGTGGCAGGTTTAAGAGAGTAGTGGTATATCATGTTTTCAAGCAGAATCCATTTTATTTTTGTCTAGGACATGTAATCAGATTTGCTGTCTGCCTACAGGTGGCCAAAACAATGCCCTGATTTTGCTAGAGGTGCTAATTTAACTTGGATGGTGTTCTCTCAATGCCATGGTTCCATGCCTGGACAATGGGATCTGTAAACCAACTGCACTGACTCAGCAAAGGTCTGTGCAGCTCCTCAATACAGATCTGCTTGCAGGAGGACATTGAGGTGCGGGAAATATTTCCAATAAATTTGAAGACTTGATATTAAAATGGCAGTATCATTGCACTGCCTTCCTAAAAGTTGTTTTCCTTTTTGAATACAACTATATTGTTCACGTCTTTGAAGCAAACAGCCTCAGTTTTTGTAATGAGATTCCAAACTTATTGTCTCCATCAGTACCATTGGAATCTGTGTCTCATAACATTTCAAAAGCCATTGGTCATTTCAGGCCTCTAGCCCCAAGCTTTGTGAGGTTTTGGGCTGTTTTTTAAGCTCTTTCAGTAGCTTTTCTGCCATTAGTTAATATTCTAGGCTGCATTAAGCTTTAATTGAAAGCAGTCATCTCTGCACATTATTTGATTTTAACTTCACTAGCTTTTCTATTTTTTTTTCTTTTAAAATAATATATTACTCTTGGCTACAACCAAGGAAACCATCTCCATGCATGATTTCCTAATGCTTTTATACCTGCTTTGAGAACTACAGTCAGTATCAGCTTAACTCTTGGTCCTGAGTCCAAATCAAATTTTCAATGGCTGCAAGTTATCCAGGTATTCTCACGTATCTCTACAGACCCTAAAAGCATTAAGCTGTGCTACTGCTAGGACATTCAGTGACACAGAGAAATGGCAAATAAATGCCAGCATTTTTCTCTTCTCACATGCACTGAATGTGCCCTAACTAGATGGGTGCCCTAACACAAAAAACAACCTCAATTTTATGTTCCTTGAACAAAAATCTAAATATTAACAGGCATACTTAATTGCTGCTTTCAAACAATTATCCTTAATGTTTAAGTTCTGGAGTTTTGCACAACAGAATCTGCATACAGGGAGATCATCAGAATAAAAGAGAGGGACACAGCTTTCTGGTCTGGAAATAGCTTCAGGAAAGCTGCCTGGATTTGTGCTGGTGTTGTGTTTTCTGGGAAAGTCTTTCATGTTTACGTGGTCAAGTCATATTTCTTCCTTCCCACCTGATTCTAGATTATTGTGGGTTTTAAACGCTGAGTTACAGGCATTGAAACTCTATCTAATAGCAACTTTAAAAGCTGTTGAGGGTCAATTAAGTTTTAATCAACATCAACAAAAGAGAAAGGAAGGTTAAAAGGTTTGAATGTCCCCAAAGGAATCCTGGGCCGTCATCACCGGGAGCATCAAAAACACACCAGGAAATGTGTGTGGTACTCTGCAACCTCATTTGGGTAATGCAAAGAGAGCACTGGTACCATTTCCTGGTTTAAATGGCCCTGCAAACGCAAATTGCAACTCCAACTTCTCAACAGCACAATCCCACTGCTCTTTCACTACAAGATGTTTATGTTCCTGATTTGTACAGTAGATTACCTTTGCTGTACAGATCTGGTGAAAAAACTTCTAAGTGAACACAAAAATCACGTAGGAAATACATGTCCCTTTCCTTTAAATAAAAAGCCACGAAATTTGTATTCTCGAAAAACGCGGGTCAGAGAAAGCAGTGACTGTTGGTTTTGTGAGAACTCACTTTTCTTTTGTTAGCTTCCATAAAAGCTGGAGAATATTGCATTGCAAAATGCCTTGAAAATGTAGTGGGAGTAAATTTCATAACTCAAAATATAATAATCACATATGAAGGCTTTATGCTCGCTACATCTACCATCGTATGAACTAACTATGAAGAGGAAAATTTGAGTGAAAGTAACAGTTCCGAAATTCTCAGATGTCACTGCGCAAAGCATTCACGAAACAGATATTTTACACTCAATGCCTATATTTTACACTAAATATCATAGTTCTGCTCCTGCCAAATCTTTCATTGTGATGTAAAGTTCATGAAAAATAAGCCAAACCTTTCTACTGTATCACAGCATCAATAACTTCCCCAAAGCCAGAGGGACTACTCAAAATAAGAAAGGGCTCCTGGCTGAAGGAGCAGGAAATTGGACTGAGATTCAGCCCTCACCTACCTCAAGGGGATAATTGAAAAGAGCCCGTTTGCAGTTTCGGTCTCATCTGAAGGCATCAGCCTTTCAAAAAAGGTATCATGGCAATCAGTTCCCACCAAGAGGATAAATCCACTCTTCAGCCAGCACATTCATTTCACACACCCTCCCACACTACCTGCGTTTCCCTACAAGGGAGCAGAACTGGGAGAACAAACCCAATCTCTGTGCTCCCACATTTTCCACCCTTCAGTTCTCTTCATGCAGAGGCTATTTTCCTCTTTCAGCTCCTGCTAGCTCTGTACACACGGACTGAGGAATCGCACACAGCTCATGAACACTTTCATCCCCAGGACCTTTGGAAACCATCTTTTAAATGTATCTTTCAAGGTGGCGAGCAGATAGTGCTCATGTATATATGGAACAGCCTCCTGGTGCACAAATTGCCTCTTCAGTGCTAGGAAAGCACCTGGCAGTGCTGATGTGGCTTAACACTAACCAGGAATGAACATTATTTACCTTGTACACTCCTGTGGAAATATACATTTCATAGAAAAACACAGGTAATTAGGTAGATTGCACATAATTAAGGTGCAAACCCAATAACTATATTAGTTCCATGTGTGATAACTATTTTGGTTTTGTGTTTGATATTACTGCTGATTCAATGCATTTGAGCTTAGTTTACTTACTAGATGTTTCTGTAACAATTTTCCTCTTTATTTTCTTGCTGACACGTTCTATGATTGCTTTCTGTGAACATACAATACATTTAATGATTAGGGGAAAAAACTACTTCAACAGACGAGACTTGTAGGAGAAAATATGTCACAGAAAATCAGAGTTTGCAAATAGATTGAAAATTCAGAGGATGTAGTGTCTGACTATCCTAAGATACAATATACATAATTAAAATCACGATGGTATCTTTACAAATAATCCGTCAGTCCTACTACTAAATGTTCACACAGGAAGAAAATGATGGCTTTGCAAGAGACAGCATGTTTTTGAAATTGCTGAGGATGATAAGGAAGGTGGAAGAGCTTGCTAGGAACAGTATAGCTGTTGTCTTGATGTAATTCTGTTTCTCCATAGCTTTCTCTGTAACCTCTCTGAGATCAGCTGCCAGTGTACTGGGAGCCCTAGGCCAGCTCTCCTCGTGCTCCTGACTAAAGTGCTAAATTGTGGAACACGCCTGTAACAGCACCCATCACTGCTGCAGCTCTGTCTTAAACTGACAGGATATTTTTTCATGATTGTTTCACAAGCTCTATGTACACACCTTACCCCAGCCAAGAGACTGATTCCTGGCTTGTGGGAATGATGCCTTACGTTTTAACTTCTATGTTTTTCAAATCCTGTATTGCCTAGTGTGCAACTGAAGTTTCTTGTAGCCTGCTAGCTGCTGTTCTCTTATGTCAGATAGACGTAACAAAGCCTCTCCGAGCTCGTTATTCAAGGACACTCAGACTGTTCTAGGCCCAAAAGGTGTAAACTAGGGCCTCCAGAGAGGTGGAGAAATTGAAGAATTACATCATTAGCTAAAGTTTTAATTGGCGAATTTATGCTGATACGCAAATGAACCAAACGAATAAAAGTGCGAAGAATTTGTGACTCGCCATCTCGGGATCCCATCTTGGGCTCCATTTTTTGGATGCAGCCTTTGCCTCCCCAGGGTGTAACTTTGAAGGCCTTTCAAATAAATACCTACCTTTACTCCCTTGTTCCTGTTTAGTCTCTGTTTCTAGGTAGCCACTCAAGGCATCAGGAACGGTGCAAACACCACCAGCATATGAGAGAACTGCAGCCATCAGAAAAAAAAAAAAAAGAGAGAAAAAAATTATGGATGCCCTTTTGTTTAAAGTAAATACTAAAACCAGCACCAGCCAGGAGAGACGAAATCAGTGGAAAAGTGTATATAAGTGGGATACTGAGGCTGAAGATTTGTAGTGTAAGTACATAAACATATCCGTACAATGAAGAAAAATCATTAAAGAGAAAAATGCTGTGAAATGAATAAAACTGACAGACCCCAGTCCCTTTCAGAATAAAACAGTGAGTTTTGTGTCCTAAATGAAAGTGCTTGGTCCAAAGGAATGTGCCAACCCATAACCTGAATAGCATTTACAGTTGAGGCTGTGCTGAAAACAGAAATATTTCTCAAACCAGTGTCACAGCTTCTTTATTTCATGTTTTGCAGAATTCTAACAATTAAGGTTTTTGTATTAACCATCCTCATGCCTTCTTCGGCTGTGACTCAGTAACAGAATGTTCTGCCTCATGAGTGTATTTGACTCATCCCATGAAGCTCAATATGTTTATTTAAGAATAGTTGTGCTTTAGAACAAGCTGTCTAACACAGGATGATGGCACCTACCCAGAAAAGACGCCAAGAGACCTTCAAGCAGGTTGTATCAAGAAATTTGAGGAACATAAGAGTTTGAAATAATCATCTACATGAAACCTGATTTTTTAAAAATTCTTTTAAAATTTTAATATTCTATAAAATATTGCCATCATGATTTCAACAGTTTAGCCTAGAAAGTGCATGTTGGCTAATGGTGATAAACAGAGAGCTGGAAGATTTAATTTTAGTTTCAAATTCGACATGCTTTTCTCCAGACTAGTGGTTTGACTCACTTGAAACTCCAGAGATTAACTTTTTTTTTTTTTTTTTCCAAAAACCTGGTTAGGATCATCTACTTTTTTTTATTATCATACATTTTATGTCAGCCGATGGAATGCAAAGAGGTTTCCCCATTTTTTAGACACATTACTCTGCTTTACCAATAAACAAGCCCAGTTACACACAAGTGGGACGTGCTGCTGGTTTGAGCAACAGCAAAATTTGGTTTTATTTCAGTTACAGAAAAGTTCTTTCACCACAAAAACTTCATCAAGATGTCTCCAGAGATGCCACTAGAGAAAGTGTTTCTTAATAAGCAGCATTTATTGTTACTGCCTGGCTGGTTTTCATTTACCCCCATCCTGCCTCCTGCTTTCCTTGACAGTTATAGATAATAATGGAATTATTAAGGCTAACAAGTAGAGATTACTATTACTCTGGAAAATGGCTGATAGAAATTAGTGGAATAAAAGGAATCACTTGGGATTTTGAACGTAATGAAAATTTCAGCAGCCAATCCCATCCCAGAAATTTGTGTCTCAAATTCAACCTGGCATTGAACAATGAGCTGAATCCCCCATTCACAGTGGCTGTCACTGCAGTCAGTCATTCAGACCAGCAATATATTATATATTTCTATTTATTCTTTGCATAGGTCCCTGGTGTTTACAACAGTCACCTCTATACTGGTTCCCCAGCCTCAGCCTGCAAGCCTGGCTACAGTCATCTCTACTCCACTCTCATTTATACCCCTAGGGAGTTACAGAATTTTTAATTTATTTATACTCAGATCCCTGCTCTTAGATATTGCTGTAGAAGGTTCCTGTGTCTGCCCTCATCTGCCAAACTGTCTTAATTCCAAATTGTCAGACACCTCCAGTGACCGGTCCTCTCACACACAGCAGAGCGGTTGGCAAGGATCACCACACTGTGCAGAAATGCAACTTCCTCAGCAGATGTATGCATTTATTCTTAGCCCTTATTTCAAAACAACACTTTGAGAAGACACAGAGAGATATATCAAGTGTTCATTCTGTGATAGGTCATGCATACAATCCTGCTGAAAATGATAGTGGTTGTAAATAATGAAAAGCTGCAGTCTAGGATCTCATAACTGGGTGGCCTAGATATTAATAAGAATATACATACTAATGATGATGAAGCAGTTGTCCGTGGAAAAGCTGATTTAGAGAATATTCAGTTTTATCTTTCTGACAGCTCACATGGGAGCACATACAGTATTCATTTCTTTTCAGTGCACTAGAGTCAAATTAGAATATTGTTTAAAGATAAGGGGCAGTATTGTCTCACTTGTGTGACCTACTTATTCTATTTAATGCTTTTCAGTCTTTAGCAAGAATTATTTAGAGACAGGATGAAATTCAACTCACAGCAATACAAAGTTTCAGTAATTCCATTTGTACAAACAAGATTTATTCCAGTTTTATGCCAAAATAACTGAGATCAGAATGTGACCTATAGCAAATGTGTTTCTAGATTTCTCCCTTGTCCAAACGTGAGAAGAATATGAAGGACAAAGCATTGAATTTGCTGCCCAAGTAGCATTATAGCTGAATAATATTTGTATACTGGGTTATATTAAAGAATTAATACTAATTTATAGCAACATAACTTTACTGCAATTTGATCATTCATGCCTGAGATGGTTTTGGGAGACAGAACCCAAAGTTCCAACACACAATACCTACAAAAGCATTATCATGACATACTGTGTTTTTACCTTGAAATGTTCCAGACCACAATATCTTGTGCCCCACACCAGCAACCCAAATATTCCCTAGTCTGCTATCTCAGAGACATATTCTTTATGATGTATCAGAAATAACAGTTTTGATTAATTTTGCACAAGTGACTTAAATCCTTAAGCAGAAGTTCAAGACAATAAAACCCAGAAGCATTTAATGGAATTCTCTCCCTGAATTTCTTCACCACCACTGACATATTTGGGTTGGTTTCTGGTAAGATCAGATCAAAAAACGTGGCTGCACCATATGGCACTGAACTCTTGGGAGGAATTTTTTAAAAAAACAGACTTTAAGGCTCACTGGCCTAAGAAGAGTGGAAATAAAATTATTTGCCACTTGAAATGTGGTTTGAAGTAGTATAAGATTGTGGCTTTTCTGCAACAGACATACAGGGATTCAGAGTACCACAAAGTGCTGTGTGTGAGAGCACAAGTAACTGCTTAGATCACTGTACTGAACTGGATCTTCTCCTGGTGTGCA
This sequence comes from Gymnorhina tibicen, assembly GCA_013399875.1. NCBI lineage: Eukaryota > Metazoa > Chordata > Aves > Passeriformes > Artamidae > Gymnorhina > Gymnorhina tibicen. Next base: position 1,371,106 of record VXAZ01009789.1, on the reverse strand, counting down.
TCTTACAGTCTAAGGCTCACCCCTCTTAAGGACACCAGGATAATAAAACTAAGGCAGAAGAACCCATGCTCTTATTTAGAACACACTGCATCAGTAGAACCAGAGCAACTTCCAGGATGAGATGTTAAAGATATTTGTTTATTTTTAGAGTTTGTCGCTTTCCGCATCATCATCTCAAGCCATGAATACAATGCATGGATGTAGAAAATGAGCTACTTGAAATACAAAGTGCTGAGCCGTCCTTCAGCTCCTCAGAAACTGATTCACAGCTTGACCAACGTGCCACAAATGAATGCTAAGAGCATGTCTCAGTCCATTTGTCATCCCCTTGATACAGAGCTTGAACTTCAGTCAGCAATGAGAAATTGATTGCATTTTAAATACCAGAAGGAAGCTTTCTGTGCCCTCTCGCAAACACACTGATATGTAAAAACCTTTTATTTTCACTCGGATTTGCATAAATTCATTAAAACCACTGAGAAATAAATTAAACCTTCTCCAGATTACCTTTTAAAGACCTTGGTTCAAGCATGGACTAGAAATATTTCAGTGAGAATACAGCTACAGCAATAAAGGTTAAGAAAATGTGTGTATCAGAACAGGATACAGAATCAATTCACTTTTCTCATTAAAAGTATTTGCTTCTGAAAATTCTAACAAACCCAAGTGCTTGAGGAACAGCTACTGCAGAGACTGACACCTTCCTCTGAGACCAGGATATTACTTGAAAGTCCTTTGCCAGACTAATGAACAAAGGCAAAGCACAGCAGAATGAATAAATGCAAAAGTATTGTGTGTGTTTATAATGAATGCCTGGCCAAATAAAAGCACCTGGTTGCACATCCCACAGGTAAAAGTAATGGAGAGAGAATTCCCAATCACCCCCAAGATTATAATATATTATCCTGCACAGTGTATTTAAAACAGCATCATTTTCTGAAGGATATGGTAAAAAAATCGCATCAAGAAATCTTTTTTAATATTCCCTTATTAAAACCAAAACATCAATAAGTATATTTGTTGACGTTTCACTTGCAGTTACTGACGACTGAGTTACCTGAGATTTGGGAGGAATTTATGAAAGATCAACCCAGAGAACTGTTAACAAGTCAGCCTGATTTCAGTCCCTGAAACCACATCTCTGGGCCCACAACCAGTGTGATGGCTGCGGACTGGAACAGGCCTGTAAAGGGTAACTCATGCCTGATCAATCTGGTTTCCTTTTATGATGAAATAACCGAATTTTTGTAGCTGGAGAGAGCAGTGAACATCATTTATCCCAAATTTAGTGAGGCTTTCAGTGCTATTGCCCCAGTACCCCTGCGTTTAAGTTAGGCTGTCATGGTCCACCTGGGTGGGCAGCCTAACAGGTGAAAACTGGCAGGAAGATTGGGTTTAGAGGGGAGGGAGATTTAGTGGCTCCTGCTCCACCTGGATGGTGGTAACAAGACCAGGAGCACAGGGCTCAGATTGTTCCCATTTTCTATCTTTCTCTCTTCCATTGTAAACTGGAGAAAGGCATGGCTACAAGATGGCACCCATGGAACAAAATGAATGAGAGAACCTGCTTAAATATTTTCAGCAAATCTGCTCGCCCTCTCATTCCTCTATATCCTGCCACAAATAAAACTAAGGCTGATGGAAGAATCAAAATTCCAATACGTGTCCTTTGATCACATTACTTGGCAAGTGTTTTCTTAAAATCAATCTTTTTTGTTGTTCCTGCTCTTCCCTGGTACATATTTCATTTTCTGAATTCCAGCTAGGAAATTAGGCAGTATTTCAATTAAGATTCTTTCCAGAAAAGACTCCAACTGGTGAATAAATTACTGAAAAAGACAAAAATAATTAAACTCCCTACTGAGTCTGAAATTCTGTTGTTATGACTTCTTTTCATGGGTTAAAAAAAAAAAACCACCAAAACCAAAAGTTTGAACTGAAAGCTTAATTGAGTCAAAACACATTTTATATGTTGGTCATAATCAACCCAAAATTACAAATCAAAATTAAAATTAGAGAATACCAGCACCACTAGTCTGTATGTTTTAAAAAATTGAAGAAAACTGCACTGAACAAGCCTATTGCTCTAGTCAGAGATAGGAGCCAAAAACAAGACAAGGGAATAAATCAACAACAGATTTTTATCCAGAGCTATTTTTCACATTAAAAATGCGAGTCTTTATAAAGACTTGGCATAAAACTCTCTGTGAGAGAAAATGCCATCTCCTCATATATAGTGAAAAAACCCCATAGGGGTAAACGTATGAGAAAAGTCTCATAGCTGAGAACCCACAATGAAAATGGAAATTGCATTCTACAGACTCAGTTGAAGAAAAGCCTTTACTTGGACAGACTGAAGTGATTGATCCAAGTGATTAAAAAAATGACAACCACAACATCAGGTTCCTCTGAATCCTATACATACCATACATTATCTGCTCACAGCTGTATGGCATAAAAAAAACAGATGAGGTTTTATGTCCTCCTCCTTTGGTTACACACAAAGATAATAGTTCACAAATAACAAGTGCAAAGCTACACATAACGTTTTAACACTTGGATTCTTGCCTGATGAGCCAGAACCTCTCTGAGCGTCTCTGGCCATATCGTAGCACGCTCCCAGGGCCGTCTGAGGCCTGCATCCTGCCAGCAATCACAGCCACAAAAGGAAATGAGCTGACTGTAGCAAAGTTCTGCTTATCACGCCTGGACCTCATCATTCTGCCAATTTCACGGGCAAAGTAGCAACACAGTGTTGCTTTGTTAGAGCTGGCAATTCTCCAAACAGTGGCTTTCCTACATCCAGCTGCTTGCTGGAACCATTTGGTGTCACTAAAAACTGGGATCCAAATTTCTGCTTCGAAGAACATAGAATCTGAGAGGTCGTATATATGTGAGAAAGACAGTATTGATAGAGGATGTTCAGGAATACCAGAAATCATCCTTCATGAAAAACATTAACAAATATATGTGTATGCACACAGGGAAGTGTTCCTCATTCTCCCCTTTTATTGAGTGCTATTCAGAACCATCAGAAAAATACATCCCAGGAGGCGGTCCAGTATACTGATGCTGCCAGAGAAGTGTATCCAAAATAAGGAATTGGTTATATTGGATACACACCTCTTAAAATGTAAGATATGTGCACAAGAACTAAATTCATACATATAAAATTTCATCTTCTTCCTTCATATAATGTTGATGATGACAACGGCAACACAAAAATAACTTTAAATAACTGCTGCCAACTTGGATTTTTCTTAACTCCCAGTAAAATCAATTACGTTAAAGCCCTTCAGTGGATTGAGTCAAGTTTCCCATTTCAGTTTTTAAACAAGTTTGATTTAAACCATGAGCAGTGAGGTGGATTCTGCCTATGAGAACAACTCATGTCTCAGATCTGGCCAGGGGTCCGTGGTCCCTGCTCTGCCAAGGTGCCCATCAGGTGTCTGAGCAGCGTTAAGGGCCGTGATGGATTACTGAGAGGTGTAAAGAGTGCCCACACAGCAGTCAGAAAGCCAAGGGCTGCCTGGTTTGCACAGAGGAGTCCAGTGGTCACTCCCTGGGATGGCTGCACCCGGGGCAGCCCGGAAGGATCTGATTCCCTGGCATTGTTGGATGCAGAGCTGTGTGTCAAACATACAGGCAGGCTTGCCTTGCCGTGTGCTTACGTCCCATGACAGGGCCTACAGAGCTCAGGAGAGTACAACAAGCAGCTAAACAAACCTTGCCAGATAAAACGTTGTGCACAACCGTCACTTAAGAAACTGCCTAATGCAATAATGGGATTTTAAGTTCTGCTCAACGTGCCACATTAAGTGAGTTCTCAAAGCGGTTCATGATGAAGGAGAACAAACACATTGGTATTTACATTGCTGTGAGCGACAGTGGAGACAGACATTGATTCAGTACTTCTGCTAAAACAACAGTTGTAGGTAGCTTGACCTAAGCAAAGCAAACTTCAAACAAGAAAGCAATCATTTTTTTGATAAATACTTTTAACTATATTTGAGCAAGAGTGGAAAAAAATCTCTATTACTGTTTCTGAACAAACAATTCCTTTTCTTTCTGTAGAAAACACCCAGAGTGGCTCCTCCTACTGCAGGTCCTTTGGAGGAGACTGTGTTGGGGAACAATGCCGCAGGCTGTGCCCATTGCATCTTAAGAAACACCAGCCTTTCTAACGTAAAAACTAGGGCCAGCATTTAACAGTGAAATGTATCAAAAGCAAGCCAGGATCACATGAAAAGGAAAGGAACTCTGCTTACACACATATACAGGCAGCAGCAATCGTTCTTACAGAGATACCACTGAAAAAATCTGGTTTGACATAACTTTAACATATTTATAGCAACTTGAATTTAACTGACTAATAAATTACAAATTTCATTTTATTAAATGATTCAGTATTCCGCTACTTCGCATCAAGACAACCATTACCCTTGTAATTGCTGTGTTGGATCAGATGCCTTGTGCTTCATTTGCCTTTCTATCAACTTATTTATGGAAGCTGTTGTCATACACTGTAAAATAATTTTACTGAATAAGATGTTGTGAGGTGCCAAAAGAAGTTTTACGCTAAGATCTAGAAATTAGGAAATGCTGTGCATACCAACAAACTTGCAAAAAAAAAAAAACCAACTGGAAAACAAAACAAAACAAAACAAAACAAAAAAAAAACCCAAACAAACAAAAAAAAACAATGGAAAGAAGAAAAGGCACATTAAAAATTGGAGAAAACTTACTAAAGAGGAAGACAGTCATGGAGCATTACCAAATCTTTGATCAGTTATACTTGTCCTAAACAAATTCCTGATAGCTGTATGTATACACTCATGTTGTCACCCTAATAAAACAGCATATGTTAAAGTATTTAGAGCTACATGTTCTATTAATAGATGTAAATACTGCAGCTGGTCATTCTGTGGCTGCCTGTAGTACAGTAACATTTATCACTGAACATCATTTACATTTTCCCTTCAGCTAAAATTGGTTTAACTTAATAAATACGAATGTCATGAATGTTGGGGGGTTGGGACATTTCTCTGAGTGTCTATTTTGCCTTTGCAGGCTGATGGATTAAAATTCTCAGGGGTTAGGTCTAATTTGGTTTACCATAAAACACTCGGAAATTAGCTTTAGGCTGGTATTGCACTGAAATAATGCTGAAGACATTGGATTATTATTCCAGAAGCAGAAGGACTGATGCTGAGTCTCAGTGTCATGATTGCCTGTTGTTTGGGTTTTTTTCTTTTCTCCCTTTTCTTACTTCTGTCCCAGCGGTGGAGGGGACAGGAATAAGACAGAGAAACAACTTTCAAATACCGCCATGAATTTGTATCAAAACAGAAAATATACTGTGGGTTGGATTTTCCATGTTTAAGGACATAGATTTTACACAGCTTTACTGGACTGGAGGGATTCCACCAGTGCAGCTGTAATTCCAATGAAAAAATCCCAACAAAATTGGAACCCCACTGTACTGCGTAACCACACCAACAAAAACCAAGAGGTTTTGACATAACCTTTAAAAACCTGTACTAGTGAAAAAGACTGCTGATCACTGCAAGCAGTTTTCTGCATTCTACTAAAAAGTTATATTGTTAGCTGTTCATTTAAGCCGCTGTAAGCAAAATGTGCTTCCTTAACTAAGGAGCAAACAAAAATTGCAGTTACACCCCTTTATGTCACCCCAAAATATCATCAGTGTCTCAGAAAAAGGCTCAAGAGGTGCCCATCCTCATTGTTTGAGGTCTCCCCTTTCAGGACAGCATATTTTTCATAGTAAACATTTCCAGCTACGGAATGGGGGTTTTTATTGACATGCTCTTCCTCACCTCCCCAGAACAAATTCAGAGCTCCTTCCCTGACTGTATTTGTACTCCATCGGCTCTTGAGCTTTTCTGACCTGTTCCTTCCCCGCCACATAAATGTGTCACAGTCTCATTTTTCTGAATGTTTAAGGAGCAACAAATTTTACACCTCCTTGAACAGGCAGAAAATGAGGTCTTAGCAGCTGAGGGCAGAGGGAACAGCTGTGTGTGGCCTAAGGACTGCTGTGCTGCTGACACAACGGGCATTTATATCCTTTAGTGTGCCACTGGTAAGGCTTTTCTGCTATCAAATTATCAGTGACGATGAAGGAGGGAAACTAATTGACTGCAGGACATAAACATATACCAGATCATGTCTTAAATCAAAACTAGAATTAATATATTAAAAAGCCCTGCTCAGATTTCGACCTAAAATAGACTTTAATTTCATTCTACAGTAGGATTCTCCTGGTACTCAGGTTTTATTACAGAATTCATCCAAGTGTTACAAAAAAGGCTTTGATAGAGGAAAAGAAGCATTTCCTAATTCATCGTATTTTGGAAGTGGGGTAGGAGTGAGAATTAAAAAAACCCCAAACTTCTTCAGGGTGGATTTAGTACGAGTATCTTCAGTAGACATATCTAAAATATTCATTTACAAGAACTAAAGATTTCCACACAGAACAGGAAATTTTTCTTGACTACAAGAATTAAATGTTATACAATTAGCACAATACCTCCATTTCAGATTTTCAGGTAGACCAAAACATTTCCTCGTTTGGAATTGTAAGCATGAACTGGCAAGTACAAAGATCTTATTTAATAACTTCTGAATTACTCTCATCATAACAGTGCAACTGTTATTCACTCTACACAGCTGTAATTTCTGTCTTGCCCTGGAAGATGAAGGCGAGAAGGAAGTGTGACACAAAGCAGCTCTTTACCCTTCACTAACAGAAATAGGGTAGAAATACTTCATTAAAGACTCCACTGCAAGCAAAATTTGTCCATGGCTCAACATAACAGAGGGGTGGTGGTGGGGAGTAGGGGTGTATGTGGATTCCATTTATTTATATTTTAAAAGTCTCCTAAGAGAGTAGATAATTGCTTTACAGGCAAATGTTCACAAAGGACACAAAAAATATAGAAGGAAAATGTCCAAAGATAGGCTTTGGAGTAAAAAACAAAAGGTATTCACCAGCATCGTCCCAGAGATGAGGACAAGGTTCTTCAGGCTTGAAAAAATATCAGCTTCATTTTGGGATGCTAATTATTTTTAAGTGTTTACAATCCAGAACTATGAAACCTGGACGAATTTCTCCCCCATGTTAGTTCTGATTTCTATCATCTGGGCAAGGCTGAACAACTTCCATTCAGTGGAAAATTAGTTTGGGAGCCAGAGGGGAAAGAAAAAAAATCCCCAAGAATTAAAAGAACAGGAGTTAATGCTGAAGCCTAAGGCCGTGCCATGAAATGTATCACGAAACTGTTTACCTGTAAAATTCTGATTTAGATTTACATTTTCATCTTACATTCACGGGATTCGTTCTTTGGATTACTGGTTACTTTACCCACTCTTGCTTGTCTTTACCCCGCGCCTCTGGTTTTTTCAGGAAGTGAACAAAAAAAGAAACAGTTGGAAAATAATGTAACAATGTTAAACACGAAATAAGATTAAGATGACAATTTATGGCAGTGCTTTAGAATAACTGCCTTATTCATAAATACAGTTTCCCATGATTTTTTTCCCTTGAGGGATAACTGGAGAAATAAAACTGTTGCTCAAGAGCACCATGGCCCACTAAAGCACAATGAGCTTGCAGGCAGGAAAAATCTCATTTCAGGTGTTCCTGTAACACACTGTGCTCTAATCCTGGCCATGACCTTTACCTGCAGCAAATCAATGCAGCTGTTTTTCCCAGGTCTCTCTTGCAAGATTTTATTTTAAACCTGTACTGGGGCAGCCTCACATTGCTTGTTCATTAAGGACCAAGCTCAACAAGTTTTGATCTCGTGTGGGACTGCCAAGGTGCTGCAGTACTACAGAGCAGTACAGCAACCTTGATTTGTGTGGGTATAAATACACACAGCCACCAGCATTTCATACTCATTTCATTTGGGGAACACACTGGGGAAGGAAGCGAAAAACTGCATCTCTGAGGGTGGAGTTGTTTAGCTTAAGAGAAATATGGATGCCCGGAGAAAACCACAACTCAACCACAATATTGAAAAATAACTTTGATAAACTCCGTTATTTTGATAAAATCTCTGTAATGATCACAGTGTTAATTTCCTTGTTCTCATATTAACTATGAGAACATTTGTTATTACATGTGATATGGAGAAAAATTCAGTTTCCAGAGAGGAAAATCTTCCAAGCTCACTCATTCATCTCTGCCCACATGATAAAAATAAAAGCAGCAGTCCATTACTGTGCAAAATCCAGAAACCCATAAGTGTATGTTCTTCACAAACTATTTACACAACTTCATTTTCTGCTACCTCCCCTCTTTCAAATTTTAAAAAAATTAAAGAATTTTAAATGAAAATAATAAAATTAGTTTAATCTTCTATTTTGAGAATATTGCTAAGATTTGTCTTTAGTTTATTGTTGTGTCTGAGTGCACAGGATCATAGAGTTATTTCAGCTGCCTAAAATTAATGAGCCAATGTCAGAATTGAAGGAGACAGTAAAAAAACTCTAATGTTCTGAATCAAGATTTTGAGATTTATGTGTGAGAAGAAATATAACCACTGGGTTTGAACTAAGTTTTCTATCTCCAGTGGCAAATGATTTATTAGTGCAAATCTCTACCAAATTTAAACAGATAGCTTCTTCTTAAGGGGGGATTTATCTTAATAAGCAACATTTAACACAAACCATTCGAAACAAAAAATAAACAAAAAAAATAAAAACTTTTAAATCGTCTATTTGGAATTTCACGTCTGAAGCTGCTAAGACTCTTAACTAGCAGAGTGTTCACCCTAAACAGTGTGAGGGCATTCACCTTGCAGCCCCCTGACACCCAGTGGCACCTCCCCAGCACTGACGGAATTCTCTTCCAAAGCTGCCCTAGTCAGCACTTTGCAGGGGCCGGTGCTCCCGGAGATGCTGCTGGAACAACACTGAATTATTTAGCACTCATTGTACCTCTCCAAGCACAGCCAGGAGCAGGCAGCAGCCTCGTGGCCTTTGACTGAAGGCTACGCTGTCTTTTGCATACCAGATTTTGTCCCGCTTTTCCAGAGGTGGTGCTGGATGTGAACAGAACACAAGGCAAACTCTTCCCTCTGTTGTTCCACACTGGCATGGCTCAGTCTCAGCCCTCTGTTGTTGGCTTTTGGAATATTTTACATAGGGCTGCTGCTTCCCCATGCACTCAGAGCTTTGGATAAAAGACAAAAAAAAGTTAAAGAGCCAAATAATGGAAGAACTGCAGCTGTTGCTCACTGCAAAGCTGCAAAGTACAATACTGAAGTGGAAAAGCAAAGTTATTGTAAAACAAGTTGTAAAAGACTAAGAACAAAAAAAATATAAATGCACCTTTTAGATGAGCTGTTTGATGTATGTTCCTGAACCTCAAATAAGAATTTAACTTCCTATAGTTTTGTAATCCTTGAAATGACTCAAGACAGCGAAAACACAACTTTTCTAAATCCAAAGCCATAAATAACAACACACAGCCTTTAGCAACAAAAAAAGTCTGGAATATAATTCCTAGCATCACAATCTTTCATATGAAGAAATACATTTTTACAATAACATACAAATTTATAAATATTTAAGCTGCCATAATTATTACCAGCTGACACCTGTCACTTTTCAGTATACATTTTTCCTCCAGTGACAGCAACATTTCTCCTGGGAGCCACAGTTCAGAATTTTGAGCAGCCATGTCACTTTACAGAGGAAAATATACTGCACATGAAAAAGCAGAGTCCTATTACAAATTTTGCCTCTATTAATACTGCATGAAATTCTACTAACTTTGTCTGTGTTGGGTCAGCAACTGTCCAAGTTACTTCTATACCTCTTAATAGTTGCTTAAGTGAAAAGTGCAAATTAAAGCAGTTCGGAAATGATTTTATGTTTCATATTAAATATTGTAACTTTAATATTACTTATTTAATATCAATAATAGATATTATGCTTCAATTTCAAAAACATTTCTTATATGAAGTATGCTAATATAACTATTTATTAGCTGTGTAATAACTAATTACCTACCTCCATTTTCAATCAGAAAACCTCACAAGTTTGATATCAATTTCTTTTCATCTATAAAACTTTCTCTCACATTCACAATATCTTTTCTGCATTTTAGCTGCACTTAACTGTATTTCTGTTAGCCAGGACCTCTGACTGAAATAACACATTGTTTGTTTTGTGTCTCAACTCTTTCACTAAAGTGAAAACAGGATATATTTTGTATTGGACATACATTCCATTAATACCTAGAAATGAAGACTACCTTGTAATTAAATTTAATTCAGAGTGGAGCTAATCCAGAAAGTGGTTTTTATGTTCTCTGAAGGTCTTTGTTTTCTACAGAAGTCACAGCAAACAGAAAAACTTCAGCACAACTTAGGACTGAATACCATGCTTACTATCAAGATACTAAGAGCCTTACTGGTTGCCAGCTTAAATCAACACAGTTGGTAATAACCAGAATTTTTCCTTTACTCACATTGATGGTCAATGGAATAAAGGGACCAACGGAGTCTCAAAAATGCAAAAGCTTTAAAAAGCATGACTAGTGCAAGACAGGAACTGTGAATGCTCCTGTTCTTGGTATTACTCCAGTAAAATGTCCAGTGGCATTTTTTTCCTGGGGCAAATAAATGCTTACAACGCTGTCAGCCGTCCTTTTCATTCAACAGAGAGGAATCCCCAGGGTTTGGAGACAGAAGGGTGTTTTTCTCCCCTATTGTTCATAGAGTTAGACAAGAAAAATAGAGGATGACAAAAGCAACCTAAGCAGTGCAGAAGAGTCAGGAATGGAAGGAGAGGTGGTGACTCAGCTTGGTGAGGCAGTTATTTAAAACACAGATGGTTCGTGACCTACATGCTAAAAACTGCCTGCGAGGCACCTTGCCCTCACTCGCACAGAAGCTGCAGGTCCTGTTTTCACTTTAGCTGGAGAGCCTTGAGTCTCTTCTTCAGAGAAGTGAGACCCAGAAATCTTTTTGCCTGAATAGGAAAGGTGGACCCTGCTGCCTTCTGCTCCCACATCCAGCCCCTGTTTAGCACACAGCCTTTGTTCCATCCGCTCGCTCTCGCTGAGGCTTGGGTCCAGCTGGAACTAAACCTCCGTTTCTTGGGAGAAAGCAGGAAAGGCAGTGGGCAACCCACGTTGCCTTCAGCAGCCCTGGGCAAGCCTCCAGGGCAGAGGTGGCCTCTGACCCTGCTGATGGAAACTGCAGCCCTTGGGCAGCACAACCCTTTGCCCAAATGGCTTGAAGAGTTAAGAAAGAAGGCACCTCCTTCCCCCACTTGTCCAATAAAATACTGGTTCTATGTTGCTATAAAACAACTAAGAGATAAAGAGATTAAGTAACATTTATTTTGCCTTTTGCAAAGTTAAATCGGGTTGTCAGAGGTGGGTAACACAGAATGTATAAAAAAAATAGCCTTCCAAAGGGATAAGAAATTAATCTGTGGTCAGCCAATTTTTTTTTTCCTCCAGTTAGTAACCTGAAAAGCACATCTGACAGTATGAAGCCCTCAAAATTTGCTTCTTTTACAGATCTTCTGTCTAAACCAGCAGCACACATGAATAATTTCAGTGAGTAATACAGAGAAAGCAGCATGTGAAACATCCAGCTACATGCAACTTTGATGTCTTCCTTTTCTCCACTCTTGAATATTGTAGTCTGCTGAAGTGAAAATCATTTCTCTTCTGGCAGAGCAGCAGGTTTTTCTGCTAGAAAACATAGAGCTGACGATCTTTCTTGGATTTTTCTCTTTCGGGTTGTCTTTATCTCTGGGCTTTAAATCTGATGAAGGAGGAAACTCTGCAGGCTTCCCCTTTGTGGCAGACAGAATCCTGCAGTCATTTGATTAAGGTGACACCTATTCTGCTGCAGATGAGTAAGACTGCCAAACAAACCCGGCAGCTGTGGCACTGAGCACAATCCAGTAGCCCACATGACTATATTTTGCTGTTGACAACTTATTTAATACCACAAATAGATTCCTCCTTAGCTGCCTACCCACTGCCTGGCTAGTTCATATCCCAGTGCAGAATTTGGAAATCAGCTCTGAAGGCTCACCCTGCAAAATGGGCCGTGTAAGAACGGCAGTAAAAAAATACTCATTGAAGCCATCAGAAGTCACGGTCAAATCTGTTTGGAAAAAAATTAGATTACTCCTGGTTTTGATGCAATTTTCCTCAAGTCCTATCCTCAGAATTAGTAATGTACAAAACTGGAGAGAACTTAAGTTTTTGAGGGAAGAGGAAGAGTTCAAGGTGAAAATCTTCCCAATTTACAGAAGCATTTGGGGTTTTACAGAATAGTAACGTTCTTCAGATGCACAAGTCTGTATAGTGTAACTTCCAGGATAAATCTGAAATAATTTCCGGTGGGTTTGCTTCCTTTAATAAAGACTTTCAAAACTGGATGCCTGAATTTGTTTTGGGTTTCAAGCTCAATCACATTTTGGAGGCAGAGTTAAACTGCCAACAACGTCTTCTGGGGTTAGAAGGAGCAGAATAAACAGCAGGAGGCTGTGGATAGATATGTGAAGCCCACAGGTCAGAACCAGCTTAAATTAGGGTGTGATAGATAATTGATATAACCTCAGTGGCTTACTTCAGTTAACACCAAGGAGCTCAGGACAAATTCTACAAAAATAATGTACTTACCAAAAGTAGTGCTTCTGGTTTACTTCTTTATATGTGTAAAGACAGACCTTTTACTAAAAAATCCTAATATTAAAGACTTTTAAATCATTTTTATTAACATTTATAACAAAACAGACAACCAAACCAAGCCAACAAAAAACCAAACAAACAAAAACAACAAAAAAAACCAACCAACCAACCAAAACAACAGCAAAAAACCCAAACAAACCAAACCAGTGTTTTATGGCTAAGAACTACTATTGCTGATGCAAAAGAGTATTGGAAAATTTGGCCCACACTGCAAGTATCTTTAAAGCCAGCTCTGTCCTTTCAATGCTGGGAGAACTTATTTTTGAAAGAAAAAGAGGCCACCTATCAATTGAGCAGTGGAAATCATTGACAATACAACAGTGGACAGAACCTCAGCCACAAAGAAAGCTTTCAAATCTGAAAAATGGACTGATTACAATTAGTGGGTAACTACTCACTACACAGCCTTGCCTTCATCAAGCACAATTTCTAAGAGTAGTAGCACAGACTTCCTCAATCTGCAGGAAGTGCATTCACTGAACCCTATTTTTTCATAATGTTTATTTTTATTACCAGATAGTTGCTTTAACACCATCTACTTGACATTACCCCCAGCAGAGCAGGAAAATGTGATTGCGCCTTCTCTTTTTCAACCCCAAGTTTCCATTGCTGAATTACTTGAGAAGTTTCAGGGGCTTTCTGAAAGACCTTATTAAGATAGAACCATATTTTGTTTTGATATTGAGAATATACAAGTGTCCAGGCAGCTCTGGCACCTACATCTAGCAGGCAAACAAGTGACATGTTCTGTAATGCCAGTCAAGTGCATGGGACAGAATGTTTTCCTTACATCAAAGAACATGTTTTTATGTACCTTGACTCACGGAGCAATGTCATCCTGCAGCACTTCAGCATAAAAGAGGAGAAAAACAGCACAAAAGCACACTGAGGCACCGAGGGAAACCAATCAAATGCAAAAACACCACTTAAAACAGAAGTGACCCCCCCAGTAAGTGTTCATGAAAACTAGTGAGGTAACGGAACACAGCAGGAGGGAGAAGGAGGATGATCTTTAATTAAAGTACTATAAGGACAGCAGCTCTAGAAGTGTTCTGAAATGGGCGGGTTTGTTGGCATTAAGGAGAACATGGGCAGAGCTGCACAACACAGCTGGAGAGTGTCTGTGACTGGAGAAGTGGATATGAAGGGAAAGGAAATACACATCTTTCTAAAAGATTTTTTTTCCCTTGAAAACCTTTGAAGAATAAAGGATCTGGTCTGGGTAATGAAAAACTAAAGGCAGAATGAGGTGTCAGTGCACTGTCCACCATCACAGAGGAGAGCTGGGCTGTGCACCATTTCCAGGTCTGCGGATCCTCAGAGTTGCTTTGTTGAACCAATTTTATTTTATTTTTTTGCCACTGGGGAAGTGGTAGTTGATTTGGAGTGCCTGTCTTGCGCCAGGTGAGATGAAGGATGGTTGTGTGCACTCAGTTTTGGCCTGGAAATACTTTGTGTCGTGCCTGGAAAGACTGTACTGTAAACACTTAAATATTTTAGGTTCAGAGGCTCATTGATGGAATATCTCATGTCAGAGGAGCACTCTGGGAATTCTTTCCACTAGGCAGAAGCAAAAGGAGCAGAAAATATTGGCCTGCTATGAAAAAGAAATGTTTGGGCAGAGAGGGAGAGAAGTAGTAGCAAAGAATGGGCAAAAGTGGAATAATCTGTGTACAGGAAGAAAACAGGAGAGAAGGACAGAATCTAGTTGGTGAACAGAAAATAACAGACTTTGTAGATGGCAATTACTGTGTCCAGATGCTGCTAAAGTTTGGCAAAATTCTTCCCCAAACATTTGCTGAAGGCTTCTTTAGCACAATCAAAAGCAAGTCTTCCATGAAAGCTACTGCACTGGAAAAAATCAAAATATTATCTCATCTGACCCAATCATAACATGAATTCAGTACTCAGTCATAACCATTGAATTAATTTAGGTCAGAAAAGACCTGTTTGAGCATCGAGTCAAAGTGTAAGCCTAACACTGCCAAATCCATCACTAAACCACGTCCTAAAACACCATATCTACATGTTTTTTAATATCTCCAGGGATGGCAAAACACCTGCCTCCCTGGGCAGCCTGTTCCAGTACTCAGCAACCCCTCCAGTGAAGAATATTTTCCTAGTATCCACGGTAAGCCTCCCTGGCACAGCTTGAGGTGTGATTTCCTCTCATCCTGAAGTTTTGTACTTGGGATAAGATAACAACCCCCACCTGGTTACACCCTTCTTTCAGGGAGTTGTAGAGAGTGATAAGGTCTCCCCGAGCCTCCTTTTCTCCAGGCTGAGCCTCCTCCACTGCCTCAGCCTCTCCCCATCAGGCTTGTGCTCCAGATACTTCCCCTGCCTCACTGTCCTTCTCCAGCCATGCACCAGCACCTCAATGACTTCTTTGGAGTGAGGGACCACACAGCACTTGAGGTGTGGCCTCACCAGTGCCCAGCACAGGGGGACAATCCCTTCCCTGGTCCTGCTGCCACACTATTCCTGATCCAAGCCAGGCCTATCTCTTTGCCCACCTGGGCACAGCTGGCTCTGGTTCAGCTGCTGTTGACCAGCACTGCCAGGACCTTTCCCACTGGGCAGCTTCCCAGCCACTCTGCCCCAGCCTGGAGCACTGCATGGGGTGGTTGGTTGTGACCAAAGTGCAGAATCAATAATGTTGCTTTCAGGAAAGGCTGTTCTGTCAAAACCAAAATGTTTTGTGCAGGCCTAGCTAAAGCCCAAGCAGAAGACTTTGGAAATCTGCTTTGATTCCTCTGAGGAAAATTCATGGGCTACTGTGCAGTGTGGGTTTCCAAACCTTGTGCCAAGGTGTTGCCCCAGCAGCAGGATACTGCTCCCAGAGTTTAGTACCAGCCCGGTGCAGAGCACAAGAGTCACACAAAGGCCTTTTCTATTGACTGCATTTCTCTCCTTCATGCTTGGTTCCTCATCATGGAACGGATCAGAGAAAAGGATTTTGACTGACAGCTGTACTCTTCCCAAACTGCTGCCTTTTCCTGTGACTTTCCAGATAACAGTGTGGCAGACTAAGAGGATGTAACACGCTGTGCAATGGAACTCAGATTTAGTTGCACTCCATAGCAAAGTAGCACCGCCATGAACAAGGACAAAATGTCAGAGGTTTCTGCTTTAACTCGGATCAGTTTCTTTAAGAAGGTGCTCTTGATGTGCTGGGGTTCACCTTCTCAACCTCCCTCCCTTCCTTCCTTCTTCCCTTCCTTCCTTCCTTCCTTCCTCGCTGAAGGCAAGGCTGGGACTGCTGCTGCAGCTCTTTGCAGTTTAAGCACCTACCAAAGGTAATTGTTCAGGGTGCAGCTGCGAGCAATACTGAAACAAAAGAATGCAAGTCACAAGTGTCATTCTCCACAGGCGTGGTAAGGAAATCTGAAAATGTTAGCAATGCTTCAAAAGTCTTGCTAAAAGTCTGAGCAGGTAGCAGACTCTTGCTTCCAGAAAATGTTTTAATAATTAGGTTAATTAGCTTATTATTAATTGGGTTTACTGAGGTTCTATCCTCAGGTTCTATCTATGTCACCAGCAATTCTGAAAGTCCCTTGGACACTTTCCTTGGCTGCTGCTTTCTTGGCTTACATCAAGTGAAAAGAGCAATGACCATTTTGTCAATCACTCTATTATGGAAGAGGACATTCACAGTTACGTATCTGAGCATATCAATTATACATCTGTGGCTTTTGAAAGATGATTTTAGTTTACCAGAGAGAAATCTTAAAAGTATCACAGCTCTTTTCACAGAAGAGAACAAGAGCAGCAAGGCTGCTTTGGAACAAACATTTCCTCCAGAGCTTATATAAACAAATATTCTTAAATGTTTTCATTTGTTGGGGAACAAGTATTTTCAAAACGTTGTACTTTTCAAAAACCTTGACAGAATAAAATGCTGCAGGAGTTGTATACATATCAGAAAACAACAACAACAATATTGTTGCTTGGCACAGGAGACAGCTTAATCATTCTGCTCTCACATTTCAGTGTTGTTTCATAGTCTAGTAATCCCAAACGACAGTTTTTGATCTAGCCAAGTTTATGACAAAACGGAACAAGTCTGTGTTCTTGAAGTACTGTCAATTACATTTTAAGATATCTGATAATATTAAATTTGTTTATTAAAAAAGAACAACAAGTCAAGAAGAGAAAAACAGCTGGCTGTCACTGAGACAAGTTCCTGAGCTGGATGCACCAAGTTTAAGAAAAAATTCTCCCAAATTCTTCTGCAAGACACTAATTCTATCTATAACACACTTAGAGTCAAAACACAGTGAACACTGAGCATGCAGAGATACAAATTTGTAAAAATCCAAATTATTCCCAGGGAGGGAAAACCGATGTTCCTTTTTAGCTTCTGGTATTTTACAATGTATTCCTGAAAAATTCATCTCACTCTCTGGTAAGCTGTAGATCCAACTTAAAAAAAGAACTCATTTGTTATGAAATACATTCATGACAATTTGTCATTTCCTGAAAAATTAGCTACTTCCACCTCTGAGAGATGCTAATGGCTTTAATTATGCTGTTTGCACAAGAGCCCTGTTAAAGTCCCAGGTCTGCCCAACACCAGGAACCGATTTAAATAACAGCAAACAACGTCTTGTACTCAGCACCTTTTATCTTGTAGACTGTTGCTGACCAAATACCATTAGTGTCAGTGGAAGTTTGCTTTAGCTTTAGGGCGAGCGTACCAGGAGTGCTTAACAAGCTCTGCAAATCAACATTCAGCTACTCCTGTCCCTTCCTTCAAATCCTGAGCTTTCCCTGCTTGTTCCTAGAGTCATGATTTTTCTGTAGGACTGGAGATAAGCATATATCAGGAGAGAGACTGAAATCATTTATCATCCTGTACCCATCAGAATTTTCTACCAAAAGAATTTTGTCTTCAAAACTGGCTCACATTTGCTGGGTGTTTTTGTTCTCTCTCTGGCAACAGAACTGACTGCTTCCAAAGGCATATTAAGTTGTGCTATTACAACCACAGTAGTGGCATTTTCTAGATAATTCATACAACATTTTCTGCTGAGGCTTTTCTTAATGCATTTTAAAGTCACCTGGGACATTTGAATTTTCATATCTAAGTATTTTTAAATTAGTGGATTTTAAGAGTGAAATGTTAGAATGAAACAGTTTGACAAACTACAGTAAAGGTCTAAAAAGTCAGGTGTGTCAGTGGCTGCAAATGTGTTTATAAAACATCATAACCTCCATCTGAAGCAGATATGCAGAAATAAACAATAGTCAAAATGTTCATGTTTAAACCTTACTTTTAGAAGGATTCTTCTCAAAAGTTACAATTTCCCACAGATTTTTATCATTTTACTTCCTCACATATTATGTGAAAAAAATGCACATAGGAATAGGAAAACCTTGTTTTAAACCCCAGTATTTCTGTCCTTAAGGAAATTCCAGCATTCAAATTGATTTCAGGAAGGTAGGAAGTTGACATCCTGAAGTTTATTGCAACAGAAAAATTTCTAGAAGCGATATAGATGATGTATACATAAAATAAAAGCTTGGTTTGACACAAGACCTAATTTTAAAGGTGGATTTAAGTAATGTAATTTGTATGTGAATGGCTTCAAAATAATCACAAATTGGGTAGGTTTCTCAAAGACAGTATGACAAAACTATCCTTAAAGAAAACTGCTGAATTTCTTACCTGACCAAGTTGTATAAATAATGGAGCTTTGTAAAAGCCCAATTTTTTTTTTTGAGCAGACAATTTTTAATTTTGCTTGAATATCTTGACCAGAAACTACTCACTATTAGACAGCACATGCTATCTACCTTATTTACAAAAAAATTAAATATTTAAATATTTAAATTCTATTTTGGATTATGTACAAGGATTATGTACTTCCTCTTATTAGTGCTGGTAAATTCTACTGCTGCTTATGCCCATACTTGGTACTACCCCAAAATAACTAAATACCAAAACTCAAGAGTTTGTCTCTTGTGCTTCAGAGCTGTACCCAGCAAATGTTGATATTCTTTGCCATAAGAGGCAGAGAGAATCAGACAAGGAAATAAGTAGTACAAGACATAAAAATGCATTTAAAGTAGGCAGAGTACTGTAAAATTATAGGTAAAGATGTTTTTTTCCTGCCCTTCCCTCACAATCTCAGGTTTATATTCTCTTCCAGAGGGGTACAAATTTTACAAATTCAGCATTTTGAGCAGCATAAGGGGCTGTAATCTTATTTCCCATTCCATTTCTTATTTCAGGAACAATAGTTCCTCATTCACAGTCACATGGAAGGGAAGGCAAACTCTGGGAAATCAGAAAAGCTGGAGTGCACATCCTTGTTTAGCAGAGCAGGAGGTTGATGTACAGATCAAGGGCATCAAGAGGTATTTTTTCATATAAATCAGAAATCAGTAGCACAGTTGTGAAATATAAGAATATCTCTGTAGGGAGTAACTTCTACATTATCCCTTTAGGTCAGCAGGAGATGCAAAACCTCACAGGAGCTGGACATAAATATTCTCACTGAAAACCAGTGAAAATTTTATCTGCTAATTATTTTTAAATGTATAATCAGTTGCAATAGATAAGTTACCTCTCTTGCTGAAAGCATTTCACTGATAAATGTGTGAAGAGTTGACAGCAAGTGTATCATTGTCACAAAAATAGCTCTTGTTAGTCTTGCTGTCTTATAAAGTCACATATCAGGGGACACTCCAGTGCCCTGACTTCAACTATTTTAGCAGACATTGCCACCAATTAAAACTTTTTAGAGGGTACCTGTGAAATTATTCAGTCTCTTTTTGACAAAGTAACATAAATGAAATCTACAGTGACAATCAGAAGACGTACCAGTAACACCCTTACCTAAAAATACCACCTGAGGTCGGAAGTGGGACAGTTACACACAGATTAAAGTAAGTGGGCACCTGAATTAATGGAACAATGGAAAGAGAATAACTGAAAGAAGCATATTTCTGATTCAATAAGAAGCAAAATCTACTACCCATCGAGATGTTAGAAATCCTGACCTCACTAACAAGCAGGAACACCAATGAGAGATTGCAAAGCCACTTTGAATCCATGAAGGAGACAGTACCCAGGCTGAAAAAATATGTAACAATGTATTACATGACATTTTAAGGAACTGCTCAAGCAGCTCGCTGCTGCTTCTATATAGCTGTTGTAGAGCACAACTTAAATTTTTATTCACGTTCTTTGTTAACAGAGTGCAAACCCTTGCACAAAATTTAATGCTAAGGATCCTTAACGGAATCAGACTTTTTAGTTACCTTCCTGCCTAGATCTCTGAGCTATAAGGGAAAAATCGTCAATAATTTCTCTATAAACACAGGGACAGGGGTTGTTGGATTAGCTTGAATAGTGCTAGTGAAAATATTTCTGGCTAAAATTTGTGACGGTTGACTCATGCAAGTAAGAGAGAAAATAGCATCTCCAAAAGAACAACAACGTTAGAAGAAACTTTTAATAACGAGCAGAAAAGTCATGAGCAATTTCACCTTCTGACTTTAGACTGTACGACCTTTCTGATGACTGCTGAGATGAGATAAATATTGTAAGGTACAACAAAATATACAGGGGAAATTAAAAAGCTCTACCATCAATACATTTTGAAGTATTTTTCTCTAACATATTTATCTGCTATGTTATTTATAAAAATTCATAATTGGCTTTCGCATATTAATTGTCACCCAGTGACCAGGTATTAGATTGTTAATGGAGTTAAGTTTGTTAATTAAAAAAAAAAAATTGTTAATTACTCCCCAGTTATAAAATGGTTGTGATGTTGCTCCCTTTGTTCCTGTTATCCCAAGTTAGATATCTCTGAGATCTATTTATTGTACAAAAATAAGTTACCACCCCTTTTTATTTATTACAGTCACCAAATCTTAAGTTCACCCCCATTAATTTTGATAAAACTTTTATAATATTCAGTTGCCCGTCTTTAAATTTCCTTTCGAGTAAGGGCACCTTTTCTCCCTCCCTAAAATGCTTTAAGTTGATTTTAAGTGTCATTTTCCTCTTAATTTGGAGTTCTGCACTAGTAGAACGCAATTTGTTTGTAAAAAATATTATTTGATCTTCCCTCCTCCTCCCCTCTTATTGGAAAAGTTATTTTATTGCTCCTCGGTGACTTCTTGATGATTTGGAAAGAATTGTGACGTTATTTAGTGTTTTAAAGTCGTGTTCTACCTCTGTTCACTTGGATTTAAGTTTGGCATTACTACAGGGACATCAGACCCCCACCAGTGGCCAGGAGCTATTTTTAGCTCAGAACCCTTGGACTGGAACTGGGCTCCAGGGCAACGCTGAATACTAATGAGGGCTTTTCCCGCCTTTTACCCCCAGTGACATCACTAAGGGACTGTCCCCGCCCACATAACGAGCCATTGGTGGGTGGGTTTTGACATCACCAGGAGAGCAACCAATCATCGCCTGCTGTGGGGGCGGGGCTGTGGGCGGTTCTGGGCGTGGAGAAGGGGAATAAAAGAGGACGCACAAACTCTGGAGCTGGCTTTTCATCAGTGTGTGGCTAGCAGAAACTGGGGGTTGGCGCTGTGGTATCTGGCCTCTAACTTTTCTTAGAGCTTGGATTAAGTACTTTTTTTGTCTTGGAATAGCTAGGACAAACCCAGCGCTGCAGGTTTCTGTCCTGGGCAGAGAGCCTTTTTGGCCACAAGAGTCTCTGATCTCTGGTTCCTGGTTTGTTACTATTATTTTAATTGGATTTTGACTTTTGTAACTTTCTCTTTTTTTATATTTTTTTATCAATAAATTAATTTTATTTTTTTAATTAAACAAGAGTTGTTCCTTATTTATAACATGCTAAATGAAAAGCAATTACAGACTGAAGCATTAAAGAAAAAACCAACACAGCTGAACTTCAGGCATTATTCTTTACAGTGATTTCTTGGTTGTTATCTTTTAGCTTTCTTTTCTGCTCTCACTTATTTCAGAATCAAAACTGTTTTCTTATCCTCAGCCAGATGTCCTGTAATGGCTTCAGTATTCAATATTTGTGGGCAACAACCTCTCAGAACACCATTCTTTCAATAACTTTTATTATAAAAATCCTATCATCTTCAACAGAATTGTTCCTAGTTTGTACAGTAAATTATTTATTAGACTACAGAATTAACTATCTTTAGAAACAAAACAAAACAAAAGGCAAGTGAGGTTCTCATAAAAGCAAGACCTGATCATAATTTGGGAGATCATTACACCCACACAGCACCCAGTCTTTGGGCTTCTGCAGTTGCAGAAGTATTTTGGTGCACAGTAAATTAGATTATCAGGACCCGAGCATATAATGCCTTTCAACAGAAAAAAACCGAACCACCAACCTTTAAAAGAACTTTTGAACTTGACCTCATGTGATGGTCATGAAACTCAATATAACGTTTTGGGGGAAGATCTAACTTCCATTTTGGATAATCCTAAGCCCCCTTACCTGGAACACTGAGGCTTAGGGGAAGGAAAGAAGAAAGTATGGAAGTACATAAAGCACTTCTTTATGCCTCTTTTCTGAACAAAATGCCAAATTGGCAAACTGGATACTTGCAATGAAGATGAAAACCAAATACAGAGTACCGGTCCAGATGCAGTTCATGCTAAAAAGTCTCCAGTTTTCCCCACAACAGCAACCTTGACAGTACTGATGCATGAAGAGTTATGTGTTCTTTTTTATACAACTTGTGGATACAGAAAAGCCTGTTACAAGGATTTTCCAGTTTCTTACAGTGTTCTGTGTGAATCTTTCTCGTGCAAGCTATGAAAACAATAAGATGTTTTTGTGTAACTATTTGGATACCTGGTGTTTGTCTGAGTCCTATGATACACTGGTGTAATGTTATTGAAACGGGTGTTGTAAGACCTTAGCCAATGACCCTAAGGGGTGGATGGTTACTGACCAATCTCCTTGTGGGATTAAGACATATAAGTGGACAATTAATTAATTAAATATCACATTTTCCCGCTGGCTATGCTTGGATTCATTTCCTCGTCTCTGCTAAACAACCACACAAACGATGTTATTGGCTCTGAGATCAACTGTGTGGCATAGTAGGAATTCTGTCTCCAGTACAGACAGTTCACTTCTGGCTTCTTCAGGAAATGATCCTCGTATGGGAATATCTACAACTACAGTGGCTACTTAACTCTGTAAGAAGAGTTGGCCTGTAAAGAATGGCCTTTGTCAGCTGTTTGAGAAAAGCAGGCTACAGATTAAAACATTTCCAAGAAAATAAGCAACAGTCTTTGTGTTTGAATGCAAGTATATTTTTATTCCTCTTGACCGGGAAAGCACTGGTGCCAGGGAGGAATTCTTTTAAAAGTCTTTGAAAGAAGAGGAAGTAAATCAATAGAATTTTATAGAAATTGTTGTAGGAAGCTAATTCATACAGAAAATATGTCTCAAAATATTAAAAAAATAAAAGATAAAACTTCTTCCAAAGTAACCTTTTTTCCACCTGACCCAGGAAGAATCTACTAGACCTTCTACAGTGGAGACATAACACCCATTAATTTTTATGGCAACAGATGATGCAGGAGTTGCTTGCAGGAACTAAATCTCACAAAGCTGAGACTTTACATCAGGAATTAACTGAGAAAAGGATCTTTCTAGTAGAGGTTAGATTCTGACCTCTTTATGAATTAGTACCTTCTTGTGTGACTCAGTAATACTCATCTCAGGGGGACTATCACTAAGAATTTTCCTTGCCATATTGATAAAGAATGTCCTGATGTAGAGGTTTTACGAGGAATCTGATGTCAGCCATATCCATTGTACTAACCCTGCACCAGAGATGATAAAACAAAATAATACTGGGAAGATCCATGGAAAAAAATTATGTCTTAAGCTCTTTATTTTTTAGTGAGCTAATGTAAACCTTAATTCAAGGGTGTAAGAATATAGAAGGCAATATTTTAAATATTTTTCTGATATTTACATAGGAGCTACATAAACAAGAAACATACGGCTTCCCTCTGAAAGAAAAATGCCTGGCATGGCAGTAAACAGAAATATGCAAGGCATGATGAATATTCCTTAAGAATCAAGGAAAGAAAATAGTTCTTTCTAGCCATAGGGCAGGCTTCTAAAAGAGAAAAACTTGAAGAAAATTACTGAGAAGGTTTAGACCCAGAGGCAACACAGATCTTAAGACTCTTACTTTTCATAAATGCCTGTGCTTTTGAGAAGCAAGTCATATTGTGTAAACATTTTATCTGTATTATAGAATCTGTCACTGTGTTTCAAGAAGAAAAGCTCCACAGAGTCTTGCTTTTTCATTTAAGAGAAAAGAAAAGCAGGCATGGAAGAAAAATTTAGGCAGTTTTGCCTTCTACCACTACAATTGCAATTAAAATATGCTATATATGTAAATAATTTTTATCATAGAATCATAGAAATGTTTGGGTTGGAAAGGACCCCTGTGATCAGTGAGTCCGACCACGAACTTGACACAGCCAGGTCAGTACTGCACAGTAGTTCCAGTAGCAGACTTTACACTGAAATAAAGTAGACTCCAAAACAAGGACAAAACTTCTAACCTCACTGCACACCTACATGGTACAGGTGAAGGACTGTTACACCAAACCTAGTCAAACTTTAGAGGCGAAAAACCCTTAGCCACACTGGTACATATAATTCCAGAATGGACTTAATGGCATTTTACCTCAAGTAGTGAAAAACTGCTTACTTAAAAGAAAACTGATTTGTATGGATTTGCTGGAGATTTTTTTCTAAAGTTGTACTAGGGAAATTAACTGCCAAATTTGATCTGCACAGGATTAAGCTAATATTTCATAATTAGAACTGAGCATCTATGTGCACAGCAAATGGTTATAATACAGTTGAACTCTTTCCTAATTCATTTGAGGTTTCTGAGGGACTCAGGTTTTTTTGGATTTATATGTAATTTTTTTCAAAGACACAAATCTTTAAAGTGGTACATTAGTCTATGAGATGCAAGTACAACTCTACACAGATGAACTGTGTCCTTTATACAGAAACCACTTCTCAGTTGTGTTGTAGGAACATGTTTCCACCTGGGAGTTTTGTTGAAAAAGCAGTAGAAAGGTGACAGGCCTGACTGGATATAGATGTCATTGCTCTGCTAAAGACATTCCAGGGCAAGTTACCTCAGAAAAGGCAATAAACAGGAGCTTAAACCTCATTGAGTAAACAGGAATGTAGGTGTTAAATGTCTGAGTATTTTGAAGATAAAGCCTCAGTCCTCCTTCAAAACACATAGATCATCATTTGAAAAGATTTACTATACAAACTAAATTATGCAGACTACATAACTAAAATAGCTTTTAAAAATATAAAAATTAAGCACAATGTTTATCTCTGTTCAGGATCCTTGTCACAGTTTCAATCATGACAAAAGGTAACCCACCAAAATGATATAGGGGGGCTTCATATGTGAGAGATTGGTACCTCCATTTCTTAAGGAAAACACACACACCCCCCATGAACCATATAAATCTGCTTCTCAGTGATTGCTCCAGCTCTTATTGAGATGAACAGATTGTGATTTGCAATGTACTGGGAGTGTCCCAGTCATTTCAGTGCACAGCTAAAAATTTTTCTCTATGTCCCACAATCATAGAAATACTACCAGGAAATCTGTCCTATATTCAGCCATTTACTCATGAAAGGCATGCTTTCACTTTACCACAATATTCTACAGTATTTAGTAATCTAATATTTAATCCTCCTTAGCAGTCAAAGGGTTCATTGTGAAGTCTTTTGCTACAAGTAAATTATTCAGCACTGGCTGTGTGGAAGTGATCAGCAGCAACTGGAAGTGTCACACACTTTTCATTGAACACCAGACTCTGCAGTCACATTTTCAAAAGACTTCACAGCTCATTTAGACACACAAGTGAAGGTTTATCATCCAAAGAATTTGGTATGCAGTGTCATCATACACATGGACAGACTCAGGTTTGGACCAGTATTTCCCTCTTTTCTATCACACTAGGAAAAAACAGGGATTACTAGAAGGTTGTGTGCCAGCACAGGACAGCAGTCACACACCCTTGGCTCCAGGTTACAAAACCAAGCCCAAACGGATTATTTTGAAAACTCAGCCATGTACTGGGGTGACTGAATCCAAGCTGAGCTTTCAATAAATGCCCTTGTCTCTTGAGCTGTGTTAAGGTGCTCTGTAAGTGATGCTCAGATTCTCAGTGTGGGACAGCATTGCCTGGGCAATACACTTCCCAGAGCTGAAGGACCAGCCAGGAAATCACTGGAACATGGATGAGTAATTTAGGAGAGGAAAAGCTACTCCAGACAAACATAGGAGTTGAGAGATAGCATAAAGTTTACAGTCTGAGATCTCATTTGCTTTACCAGACAAGGTATCCATGCATGAAAGAACTGCGATTTAGCAACCAAATCTACACAACAGAAGAAACTGAGTGATCTTGAAAAATAACATGCTTGGGGATGCCCAGAACAGTGTGGCTGATTAGTTTCAGGCCCTGTTCATAGCTGACCTGATGAGTTTCAGCAAGCAAGGAGCCACTTTCTGTGAGCTTTGCACCTGTATTATGTGCAATTTTTGCTGTAAAAATGAATTGCTCCTTTGAACAGATGTCAGAAACTGCATGTTTGTAAATACATTCCAATTATAAATGCTTCAAAATTTGCTAAACAATAGCTAATACTTTTGTCTGAGTAACAACATAATAGAACTGACATCTGAATATTCATAAACTACTATCCTTACTGCTGTGTTGTCTCAGAAAGTTCGTGAGTAATATTTTTGACCCACCATATCTAAATTAGTCAGAAACTTTACAAAGACAAAATTTCCAGAGCGCCTCTAATAAACATGATGCTTTTAAAAGTTCTTCCACTACTTTGACTGCAGAAAATCCATGATTTCTAGACGCAGAGGTCTGTTCTCTAAATTGTCAAGGTCCCCCTGCAGGGCCTCCTTGACAGCAGTGAACCTCTAAAGAGTGGAATTCTATACAGTTGTGGCAACTGTAGTGGAACTAAATTAATTTACATTGGTTGGGCTAAGAAAATAAAAAACTAATCTTAAAATGTATATATGGCAGCACAAAGAAACCTGATGCAAGTGAAATATGTCTGTTTCAAATTATTTTACTGTAGAACCAAATTAGCTTTCGAAGCATGATGCACATTCCAGCACATTATCCGGTTCACTGCATAGGAAATACAGTCAGTCTACTAATTCAACCACTAAAACTACTAATGGTGCACATTCTCTTTGGAGTAACATGTGTTGTGAGAAGTCTGTCCCCAGGCACTATTTGAATTAGAGAGCTGGCTTTTTTTTAGACTAAAACACCTATTCTCACATCCCAAACCACATTATTGACCTTCTTCGGCTTTAAATAGACTTTGGCTTTAAATAGATTTGCAAGAAAGAGGACAAGCAAGCTTACATTGACTGCAAATTAAAAAAACCCACAGGATTAGATTTAGAGACTAAAATCAGTCTCTTTAAAAAAAAAAAAAAGGCAGCAAATCAAGCAGCAAATCTTGCTTGCAAATATTTCACTGGCAAAGAGGAAGTAACACACTTCTGTCCCTGACAATCTAATATGGCAGAAAGGAGTTCCCCAGGGATGCTCATGAC
Organism: Gymnorhina tibicen; assembly: GCA_013399875.1. NCBI lineage: Eukaryota > Metazoa > Chordata > Aves > Passeriformes > Artamidae > Gymnorhina > Gymnorhina tibicen. The sequence continues at coordinate 1,343,736 of VXAZ01009789.1, read as the reverse complement.
CTGACTGTGTTCAGGAAATTCTTTCAGCTACTCAGCCCCTCAAACATAGAGGCCAGCAGGACCATAGAACAGTTCAAGGTGTGGGGGAGCAGAAAAATGTATTGCCGCTGAGCTTCCAGCACAAAACAATACATCAGAAATTCAAGATCTCTGTATGACCACTAGAATAACACTAAAATAATTAATTAAAGATCAGGACAGGTTTCTGCTTCCTGAAAGAAAAAATTAGCAAAGAGTAGGCATGAGAGTTATCAGTACAACAAATATATTCAGTACAAAGGAAAAAGAAATCAGCATATGGAAAACAGACTCAAGCTTGACAAACACAAAAAATGACAGGAGTGGCGGGAGTGGAGGGGTGCATGTGCAAAGGAAACCTTCAAAATGATAAAGGAATCAAATATACCCTTCCAAGGTCCTCATGGATCATAGACTTTCACATTTCCCCTCCTCTGTTGATGTGCTACAGGTAATATCTCAGCTGAGAAGTAAAATAACCGTAGAGTCTAGTTCAACCCTGCACAACCATAGTCAGGGTCCCAGATCAAAGCTCTGCAAATGGCATTGCCCTCTTTGCTCTTTGGAATAAAAACAGGCAAAGAAGCCCAATGGACCCTTCTCTCATTTAATTTAAGCTGCACTAGAATAGAGCATAACATTTGCAAGGGAGAAAATTAGCAATGGTGAGCATTATGTAATTGTCAGTAAGCAAAGCTGGTCACTTTATAGTCATAAAGCTGTTCTCTAAAGCTGGTTGTTGGAGAGGGAGAGAGCCCTGGGTTCCAGAGGGCAGGGTGAGCACCATCTCCAGTGCTGGGGCCGGCTCACGTACCTCTTCCAGAGAATTAAACCTGCAGATAAGTTAGGGCAGCTTTTGACTCTGCCATGGATGTTTCAAACCAAGCAGCCTCAGAATTACAGAGCAAGCTGCAGAAACCTGCCCTGAGATTTTCCTGAGCATTCATTCTATTTAAATAATCATAATGAATAACACAAGAATTCGGACTTAATGAATTAAAATATAAATTAGGTTGTTAAATACAACCAAGTAAATATTTTAACACTTCTTAACTTTTGTAAGGTCCAAATATTTACCACAAATTAAACCTACTTTAAACACTAGACTAAAGCTACTTTAAACCCTTCTTAGCAGGCTACAAGGATTTTTTTGGATGATCACAATTTTCAGCATTTTCTGAGGAATGCAAACATGCAGCTTCCGTTGGAAGTTTGCTAAAGAGGGGAAAAGGACAGATGGGAGCAGCAGTAACAGAAAATGCTGAATTTTCCTCAAAATAACTCAGACACAAAAGTTAAACTTCTTATGGGAAGGGGAAGTATCTTGCACTTTTTGTCTTGTTTTCCATGGGAAGTTCTCAAAACATAACTACCATTTAAAAAAAAAAAAAATGAAAGGGAGGGGGAAATTCAAAAACAGTCATGTGGCATTTGGGGCTGCATTTTAAGAGAGGTGAAGCCCTGCAGGAGCCATAGGGCCAGCCCAGCCCCCTCACAGAGGTGTTCTCCATCGTCCCTCTCCTCTGTACGGCACCCTGGGCCCACAGCTCTACTTTCTGCTTCCCCTGCCTTCAACCAGAAATAACCCTGCTCTTAACCTTCTTGATGTCTTCTTTTAGCTGAGCTGCCCCCTGTTTGGCCATACTCAGCAATAATACCAGTGAAGTTCAGCACACCCTTTTGGCCCCCTCCCCCCGGCTCAGGCAATGAAGGCCGATCTCCAAGGGAGCCATCTAAAAAGACAGGCAGCTGCAGCCACCTCGTGTTTGGTAAATGGGGCAATAAAACGACACAGCAGAGTCCACAAAAGCTTATTTAAACACTCAGAGGGCTCGTTTCTCACCCTCGCAGTGAAAAGGGCAGCCAAAGAGCACACCACAAATGTCCTCTCTTTTACAGGACACACGTCTTTTAAAGGAAGAAAATCTGAAGGACTTCTCTTCCTGAAGTACTCATTGTGCCATTCGTGGTTCCTCAGTTTCAAATGCACAAGACCTAGGGCATAGGCACAGTTGGCTGTACCTAAGAAAAACGTTTTAAGTTTTACAGCAATTTCAGGACCTTATTTTTAATGGGAAAGAATGCTCTTTTACATGGGAAAACATGGAAGCATGAGCAGTAGCTGCGCAGCACAGCAGTGCTCGAGTTGGATGTCTAAACAGCAGCAAGGAACGATAATTGAAGTACAGGTATAATGGCAAAGCAATAAAACTGTAATGAAAATTTATAACACACTACCATAACTTGAATATGAAAACAGATTAAAGTAATGTTGTTTTCATGGAGTTCTCCTCTTCCTAATTAACAGTAATTTTTGTTGGTCTACCATAAAAGTCATTGCTGTTCAGCTCTGGAATTTCTTTCTACTACTTCATCTCTAACCTTTTGCTAAGTGTATTGCTTAAGAAAATCCCTTCCCTCATTTCTCTAGTCCCAGATCGCATAGTCTTGATTAGTTTGAAAATTCATATTGCTCTTACCAAAACCAAGAAATAAATTGTTCTCTGCATAGGCTTAATTTTAGTGTGTTCTTTAATTTCTTCACTGTGCTCACCGGATCACCTTAACAGATCATAATAAAAGAATAAATATAAAAATCTCCCAAATCACTTAGAAATAGGCTTTTTTTTAATATTGGCAATTAAAATATTTGAAATTAAGGGTTGTAAGCCTAACTTTTACTGAGAAGACAGTGACAGAATCTGCATTTGGGCTTTGACAAAATGCCAGTCTTCACAAAGAATAAATCAGCATAGGGGTTTTTTTCCTCAAGTCAAAAGCAGGTCATTAGGAAACTTAAGTGAAGCAAGATGACTGAATTTGTGTTAACCAAAAGTAACATCTTTTACTCAACCTGTTGCAGAAAATATATTCATCTTTGCCTAGGATCTGGCTTTGGAAAAGAAACTGGGTTTGGCTGACATAAGTCATGTAACTCTTTCAACTGTCTGCTTGAAAGTAGAGTTCTTATGGTATGAACATTTTTCTAATTTTGAAATACCAGTAAACTTCAAGGCAGAAACCCTTTTCTAATCCCTGAATGGAAAGGCAATAAATTTAGGTTGGTCTTATATGCAGAAAAGCCACATTTATCTTTGTCCTGGTTTCCAGGAAAATAGGAAAGATAGGAAAATCCTGCCTAACTGAACAGTTCTCTGCATATCTCATTGTATCTCTCTTAAAGGAGCTGTTCTCTGGATGTTCTCATAACAGCTTTTCCTTCGGTAGTGATGATTTCATATGAAGTACAATTCTGCTTTCATTAGTTCACTTGTAGGGTCTAGTAGTGATGCATGCACAACTTGATTCATTTAATATTTCTATATTTCAAAAGTATCAAACACTTTCTAAAGCTTCCTTTTCTATTTATTTAAAACCCTTAAAACTATGCTACAACATTTTAATAAATTGAGCTAAAGGCTACACCTCTCTGTGGTCAAAAAATACGGAAAACAAAAGTGGATTTAAAGTTAATAATATAATTAATTCATTATTAAAAAGCCTGACAATACAACCACTGCATGAGTATGTTCTAGAACAGCAGGACAGCTATTAAAATACCAAGCTGTAGTCATTGTGCACAAGTTTACTAACGGAAGTCAAAGTGTTAAGACAAAGAACTCTTAAATGGTAAATATGACAATCATACAGACACTTTCTGGAAGTTTTTCCCATGGCAAAGGGGACTGCAGGAGAGAAAGCACAAAAGAACCAGAGGAGCTGATTAATGTAAATGAAACATAACAGAAAGATTGTTTCATTAGGCTGTGAAATTGAAAAATAGAATCACAGGAACCTCAAACAACAGCAGTCATTATTCCCCTCCCAAATTACCACATGGCAGGATGTAATACTTTCTTATACTGCTGCAGGCTGTTTATTTGCATTCACAGTTTGACCTCCAACAGAAACAAGTTCCTCAAAGAAATATGTATTAACAACCAGAAAGTAAGAAAAACTCAGTACTTCCTGTAGAAATTACCCAGCAAAGTCAGGGATGATGTAACTGAGGGCTGAGGTCACTACCAGAGTGAGTGTTCTTTGCTTGGGATAGCTAAGAACAAAGGTACAGTAAGAGCAGAGTAAAGAAATAATTGAAAACTTCTCCGTGGGCTATGCAGTATTGTATCAGTTCAGAAATAAATCTAAATTTATAGTTTTTAGGTGGTCTTCAGGTATCTTTATTTGCATGCATCAGGTTAAAGTCATTACAACAATATAGTGCTGCCTGCAAACCTGACCCTCCATGCAGTTCATGAGCCAGGAGAAAGCTGAGAAAGACCAGGTTCTCCTCTGTTACTTGACCAATTCTGAAGCAGGATTAAACTGAGATTAACAGGGAGTTAGAAAGCTTTTTTTTTTTCTTTACTGTTTCTATCTTTATTTTAAACTATTTCACATTACACCTGTGCGAGGTTTTACCTATATCAGACTCTAAACTGCTTGTGGAAAGTTCACTCCCTTTTCTGACCACCCCTAGCACAGTGGTAGACTGTTCTTGGATGGACTCGAGGTGTCATCTTCTGTGTAATTGCTAACAGCTATTCCACACAGGCTGGGAAACAAGTCCTGCTTCAATTCTGGGCCACATCCTGCAGATTTTCTTCTCAGTGGGATGCTTACGAATATCATATATTAAATTTTGGCTGCAAATCCCAGATTTATTTGGGGATTTTAAACTAAGTTAGCGACATTGTTTCTGACTGTAATTAACAAATTAGCTACATGCAATTTAAAAAATAGTGTGCATCCCCGTCACACTTCATTTGTTATTCATGGAACAGCATAATCTTTCCTACTTAGCTTTTTAAGTTTCTTAACTTAGAGCCTCTGTGCCAATCGAAGTGTTAAACCTTGCGTATGAGACAACGTAAGAGAGACACAGTAACAACTCAGCTTTCAAATCATCCCTAGCAGACAAAAGCATGGAAAATGCATACTGTTGTCTCTAATTTCTCAAAACTTCATTTTTCCACCTCAAGGAATCAGAAGCATGCTTAGGCTCTGTTTGGCAGTACTGAGAGGATGAACTCACTGACACGTGCAAGCAGCACAGGTGCATCAACACCTGAATAAAGATACAGTCTCGAAACAGGAGTAGCTTTGATTTTGGCTACCGGCATTAAACAACAGGCTGGTTTTGTACCAGCAGCTGAGAAAATACCCCAAAATCCCGGAGTGCTTAAAAAAAGTGCTTTATCTTCAGTTGCCTAAAATGTGGAAACTGTTATCCCATCCAACCTGAGAAGAGTGAGGCATACTTTGAGATGGATTAAAAGATGGATTCTAAATACTTTTTTAAAATTTTAATTGCTCTTTCATCATAGCAGAATCAAGCTGGCCTCTAGAAAGTTTGGGTGAAGACAGGAAATGACATGGAATGACAGGAAATTTCCCATGAAATGAAGAGACTCCCTAAAGTTCATTTCTGGTGTCACTGTCATTATTCTTCACAACAGGAAAATTGTAGAATAACTCTGGAAAAGTTGAAGAAATAGGCACCAAGAAAATTCCTTTTCTACTTTTCAAAAAGTACTTTTTAACTTTTAGACCATAAATTCTAAATTAACATGCCAAACAAATAGGTTTTTTAATTATTGTTGTTATCATTATTATGATGATGATGATTATCATTATTAGTAGTAGTTAAATGTATACAGATGGCCTTAGAGAAATAATATCAAAGCTGGGACACTGCAAAAAAGTAGCCAGCTCTTTCTTTCAAAGGTCAAAACTCTATCTTCTTCACTAGGAATTTAGCTCCTTAAGTTAAAGCTATTTGTCTTCTTAGAATTTCTACAATAACCTTGTAGATCCTTATTCCTAAAAAGAAAACCATTTACTTTAAAAGAAAATTAATCCAGTTCAGACTCTTGGCAGGAATAGTGAGAAGGAGTAGCTGTTATGTCTTCTAATTTGAAGATCTGAGAGCTTGAATCAAGGGTACCTGTAAAACCTCAGCTCCCATCTTCACTTAGTTTCAACTTCAAAACATGAAATTACTGGAGGTTATGAATAGTTTGGAAAGCTTTTTTCCTGCACTGCCTGAGATTTCCATCATGCCTTCCCTTGATTTTTATCCCCTGTAGATCTTCCCCAACAGAACACTCCGTGGTGATCCATATCAGACTTTGAAGAAACTCCATACAAACAGGATTATGAGAGCCAGGCTGAATTTCTCTTGCAGCTATTTTTAGTTTTGCCATACCTTGCAGATGAGCTTGTTTAGGAATGTCAATTTCCTGAATTGCAAGAGAAGCTGTCACAGGAAAGTAAGAGAACTTGAGAGTATGTCATGCTGCCAGAATGTTTCAAGGGAGTCTACAGCTTCCATTCAGCAAAACAAACAAAAGGCTACAAATTGATTGCTGTTGGATTAGGAAAATTTAGAGTCTGATGATGGAATATTTGGGCAAAACATCATGCTGCTTCCTTACTTGTTGTACTTTTCCCTTGGCTGCAGCCAGATGTGGGATATTTGGCTAGATGAAGCTGGCTTACTATGGATGCCCTTTTGATCTTTACATTCTTAAGAGCATCTCTTTTGCAATGAACGCACTCCTCTTTCTTGGTATTTCCCAGTGTTCGGCAGCCTGCTGAACAGTGAGCAGTGCCACAGCAGAAGTTCAGTGAAAATTTATACAAGCAAACCAGATGCAGGGGCAGTGTGACTGCAGGTCACACACACCTGCCTGATGCACAGACACTTCTGGCCTGAATTAGGCAGCTTCAGGTCACCACACCTTATGAAAGGCTCATTACCTGCTGACTACCTTCTTCTTCCCTCTTCACCATGCTGTGTATGTAATTATAATGACTTATATTAGCTATTTCTATTTACATGAAATACAACAAAACAACACAGTCAAACACTAATGGTAAGTAAAACATATCAAACTCAATGGACTTAAAAACAAAGAAAGGATCAGCTGTAAAAAAACAATATTAAGCTTACAAGACTAGTCCTAGTGAATAATATTTCTATATATCACTTCCTTCTACTCTAGCTAATGAAGGAAATAACTGCTCTTGCAGCCTAATCAATACACTGCACAACACCTAGAAAATAAACTTTTATTAGTGTTGGAGAAATATGAACTCTTAATAAACTGGCTGACACAGCTCAGAAATATACTTTCTGTAAATATGACCAGAAGAGAATAGAATAGAATCATTTACATTGGAAGAAACTTCTAAAATCATTGAGTCCAACTGTTTACCTGTCACTGCCAGGTCCACCACTTAAAACCACATCCCCAAGTGCCACAACTACACACCTTTTAAATACCTCCAAGAATGGTAACTCCACCAGTTCCCTGGGCAGCCTGTTCCAATGGCTGACAACCTTTTAGGTCAAGACATTTTTCCTAATATCCAATACAAATCTGCCCTGGTACAAGGGTTAGGCCATTTTTTCCTATTCTATAATTTGTTACCTGGGAGAAGAGACTGACCCCCACCTACAACCTCCCTTTCTCCAGGCTAAACAGCCCCAGTTCCCCCATCTGTTCCTCATCAGTCTTGTGCTCCCAGTCTTGTCCTTCCCCAGTTCTGTTGCCCTTCTCTGGACATGCTCCAATGCCTTAAAACCTTGACTGTGGTGAGGAGCCCAGAACTGAACACAGGATTTGAGGTGTGGCCTCAGCAGTGTCAAAGACAGGGCAGTGATCCCTTCCCTGGTCCTGTTGCCAGTCTATTGCTGACACAGGCCAGGCTGCCCTTGGCCTTCTTGGCCACCTGGACACACTCTGCCCCAGCCTGGAGCATTACACGGGGTTGTTGTGACTCAGGTGCAGGACCCAGCACCTGGCCTTGTTGAACCTCAGAACTGGCCTTGTCTCATCGATCCAGCCTACCCAGATCCCTCTGCAGAGCCTTCCTGCCCTCCAGCAGACCAGCACTCAACACCCTCATGCAGATCATCAGTCGAGATACCAAACAGGGCTGGTACTGAGGCCTGAGGAACCCCACTTGTGACCGGCCACCAGCTGGGTTTAACTCCCTTCACCACCACTCTCTGGGCCTGGCCATCTTTTAGCCAGTAAAGAGTGCACCTGTCCCATGGGAGCCATGGGCTCCCAGCTTCTCCAGGAGAATGCCGTGAGAAACAGTGTCAAAGGTTCTCTTAAAGTCTGGGTAGACACAGCACAGCCTTTTCCTTGTCCACTAAGCAGGCCACCTTGCCATGGCTGTGCAGGCAGAGCAGGCTTCTGGGATGTGGAGTAGCACCAGATCACTCAGAGTTTCAGCTGTTTGAGCACAAAGTTTTGTCATAATTCACCTTACCTTCTCCTCTTATTCCACCAAACATTAATACCAAATTTTTGAAGCAAATTCTTTCATTGATGTTATTTTTTTACACTGGACACACAGACTCAAAGTACAAGTTAAGTTCTAGTAAAATTCTGAAGTGGTTCAGGTTTGATTTGACATCAGTCACACAGCCCAGTGCATGAAGCTGATCACATGCTCTGCCTATCAAAACTGAGATTTCTGGTCAAAGGGACAAGGGAAAAGAAATTGCACTGAAAGGTCAGCTGCTCAGCCAGAAGAACTACTGTTGAATAGGTTGTCGGGGTCATTGTGGACCTAATTTTGTTAAATATTTACACTAATAACACCCCAAAGACAAGGGTGCTAATAAAAATGGTTTTGATAAAGTGTTTTCAATACAGAGGATTAGAAAATCAAGAGGAATTGAAAAATGTGATTTAGCATATAAAAAATTGAATAAAATAGCATTAATATAGAGTGCACTATCATGCATTTCAGGTCTGAGAAACTTCCTGTAAAAAAAAGCCAGTGCTCATCTGCAGCAAATCACTGATATTTCTTTGTCTATGTGACTGTGAATCATCAGTCTAAGTCTGCTTTGGAAAAGGATATTGAGTTTATCAGACAAAATATTTCTAGAAGAGGTAAGAAAGATCAATACTCTTGTATAAGTCAGAGGTGAGATGTAATTCAAACGGCACATCTGGAAGTCAGAAATATTGCTTGGGTCTCCTGTGCTCAAAAATATGGCTTCAAGTTGGAATACATACTGAGAAAAGCAATTGCTATGAGCATAGGAGTGCATTATCTACTTCACAAATTATATCAAAGTAGTGATCTATCCAGGCAAAAGCAAGACTGATGATTGTGACAATATAAAATTTTCTATAAAAATAAGTGAGCAAGAAGGGTAAACATAAGGAGGGAATAACAGCTAGAACAAGTAAATGCCAGTGTCCACATTACCACCAAAGGATAAGAGACCAGCCATTGAAACCCTGACACTGAAAATTAAAGAAGGTATAAAATTCTGGAACACTTTCCTAATGTTAATAGTAGTTTAAGTAAGAGCTGTTTAAATTTCTGAAAAGGTTTATATGAACAATTGCCAGAAACACCATCAGCATCCTTCCTCAAAGACAAGCTTTTCAAATTACCAGAAAACTGAGAATGACCTTTTTTTTTTTACTCTGTTTTCTTTCTACTTGGGTTGTTTTCAACCATCCCCAAACAATATGTGCTTACACTTGCTTTCACATCACACTAGAAGCACAAATGCGAAGCAAGGTACAGCACAACAGATTTCCCTCACATTTCCCCTAGTCAGAATTAGCCAGTAATTTGTCCATCATGCATTCCCTCTTATTGAATTACTAAAGGCACAAGCTGTTAGTTTTACAAAGCCCATGAAATCTCAAATTACAAAGTTGGTTTGAACGTAAAAGCTATTTACTATATTTCTCCTCACAGAGGCAAACACCCCAGAACTGTATTTCCAGTATTTACTAATGTAAACTATTGTCCAGCAGAGTCATAGCAAATAATTTTGGCCCTTCTTATCCTGTACTCAGGAGACTTTCCTGCTCTATACAGTTTCTTCAGCCTCTCTCATGGATCCATTGCCTTGTCCAGATGTGGATGGCTCCACTGCCTTCTTTCACATCTCGTCCCACCTTTCATTATTTGAATTTGTGGTGGGGGTTTCTGCCCCCTTCTCTGATATTTCCCCAAACATTCCTTCCACTCTGATAGTGCATATTTCAGGAAGACAGCTACATAAGTAGCAGCAAATGCAAATTAATGACTTTGGTTTTAAAACAGGAACAAATAGTCTCCAGCAACAAAAGGTTTGTGATATTTGTCTCCACTATCATGTCAGTCTAAGTTTCAGTCAAGTAAATCCTTGGGAAGCAGACTCTTGGCTAGGCAATCGGGCCAGAACACAGGGTAAACAAAACACCTACTGAGAACTCAGAAACAGATGTTCTGGTAAAAGAGAGATAAAATGCAGCTGAAACGTTTATCTAGAAACTCTGCCTAGAATCTGATGGATTAAAAAAATAATCAAAAGTTATTTGCTGGAAGTTTTCCTGTGTTATACTACATGAAAAAAAAACCCTATTTCTTCCTTACTCATTCTTCAACAAAAGTATAGAAAAAGATGTAAAATTAATATCTGTGCCAGTTCATTAGTCTCTCCAAAGAAGTGATAAAATAACATTTTCTTTGCAACAGAAAAGGAAGAAGGCTGGCAGCTAACCTTGTACTGACTCTGTTTTGAATTTAAGTCTTCCTCAGGCAATGAGGGTTCCCAAGAAAACTCCAATGATGAATCAGAAAACTACTATGGGTTGAATTTTATTCAGGAAAGAATATAATATGCTACTAAATATTTAGAATTGCAGTTCATATTTGTTAATCATTTCTAAAATTCTATCACAGAAGAGCTTTTTAGAAATGTAGACACTTTCAAAAATAGCATTTGCTATCACTGGTCATTACTATGTAGCACAGAGTATTTTAAATAGACAGATGATGATTAATTATAAGAATATAAAAATACGAGAACTCCTTTACTCACTTGGGCTTCTGCTTTAGGACTCAATGAATTAGAGTCTGGAGTCAACTGAAGGAAACCCAGCAAAACAAGCCTGATGGAGATATGCAGCAAAATTGGGGCCAAAGTATTTGAAAACTGGGCACATACAGAACATTATTGTGCTGGTCACATCCTTAAAAATGAGGGAATCTTTCTACTCCTCTTTTAGAAGCATGAATGTGAGGAAAACACTGAAAGTAGGGCCTACTTCATTGCACAACCCATGCATCTCTCTTTCATTTTCAAGATACAAAAATGATAATAAATTACTCCCAGCTGTCAACCTGCATATAATGCTGGAGGATCTTTAAACCTCTACTTGTTCTTGCAATGGAAAAATCAGAATGTAGCTAAATTACTAAAGAAAATTCAATAGGAATCTTTTTGTAAATTATTTGGTGTCTTTTATTGTATTCATTTGTATTTTTGATTTCTCCCTTGTGATTAATTGGGCTGAGGAAATAACAATCCAAACTATATGGAAACATGGAATTTGAAAAGGGCATATGTTTTCAGTATGTTCATAAACTTTCAGAAAACCTATAATGTTCATCATCAGAAAATGAAGGAGCTATTATGTTGATCTTTCCCATTAGCCTAATATGACTAAACTCTCAGCGAATGTCTTAATCAGAGATCTTTATGAAATATAATCTTTCCTGTATTAGGAGTAGGGAGGCCTTTGGTTAGTAAGACAATTATGCTGAGCTTATTTTTCCTCAGCCTACAAAGAAGGTAATCCCTCTTATTAACAGTTCAAATACCAAACGCAGAAGACAACTTTAATGGAATTATTTTTTAATCTTTTCACTGTCACCAAAAGTGCCACCTGACATTAATCCCCCGGCACCAGTAATGAGATTAAATGAGAAATTTTACCTTTGGCATTGTGTGATAGACTAAAGCACAGGAATAAACTTCACCAATGGTTTAGAAAAGATTTAGTGTCAGTTGTACAACCACATACCAGATATTCCCTATGGGAAAACAGCTACAAATAGTTAGCAAAAAATCATTGCTTTTCCTGTCTAGTGATATAGAAAAATATAGAACAATATTCTTTCAACCATGTGATCTAGCAATGGATACCATAAGGCCTGGAAACACTAAGCAAATAGGAAAGTGATACCTGAGTGAATGAACAGTATAAACAAAAATAATAAAAGCTTCAACAGAATATTTACCAACAACAAGAAAAGAATAGTACTCTGTCTTAAGTCCAGAAATAGGGATAAATTGAAACCTGCAAAAACCTAGATGAGTCACACCCTGTAAAAAAAATTTTAAAATAACAAAATTGAAAACTGGGGAAGCTGGAGCTTGCTGCTAAGAAAAGAGAGTGGATTGGAGATGAAAGATAATCTAGGTTTGACCTGGAAGCAAATCACATGGGTCTCTGTTCTCCGCAGAAGAGATTGGTTAAGTGTAAGACAGAAAAAAGCAGCCAAGGTTGACAAGTAGGGTAAAGTGGAAACTGAGGTAAAGTGGAAACTAAGTAAAAAAATGTGGTGTACTTAGTCACACTGAGTGAGAATGGTCTCCAGCTTTAACAAAGCTGTAAAGTTAACACCAACACCATATTGGTGAAAAACAACCACAACACTTTAAGAATGGGTGAAGCAATAGACCTTTAGGTCCAGTAGGCTCTCAATAACAAGTAAAACCAAAATGCTTGAAGGGTAATTAGTCATAGAGCTGAATGAGTAACGAAATCAATGGAAAATCATTTCCCAATTATAGGTACCAGCTTAGTTTGGCTGGGTAGACTTATGCCCAGCCCAGGTGTCAAGACAATTGAAACCCAGTCTATTCTGGCTTTATAAATCAGCGTAAATAATATACTGGAGAAGAACTCATCAAGGAATTGCCTAAAGGGGTCTTGGCAATGGGATTAACTAGAGGGACTTCCCCAATTTTACTCCATTTCTTAAATTTTTATTCAGTCATTAAAGTAACAAAAAAAATATGTGGAAGATTTCTTGATGATTCAGATTTGGGAGGGATTAATGAAGAGAAGGATCACAAGATGATGGCAGATAATCCAGATGACTTTAAGGAAAGCAGTACTAGAAATGGAACTAAATTAAAGTGCAAGGTCATAGCCTTGAAGACCAAGAACCAGAATGTTTGCAGTGAGCAACTTGAGAGGAATCGCTGAGGAAGAGTACGACAAAAACATATTAACCACAACACACACAAGAGTGCCAAAATAATGGGGCATAGAAAAAATAATTGTAATCCTCACCCTTTTCCGTCCTTTCCAGCAAACAACACAGAGATGAATAAATAAAAATACTTTTTTTCAAACACAGGTGAGACCTCATCTCAGCTATCACATACCTCAAAGATTATGAACTCAGACTGGACCCTGGACCAGGTCAGAGAAATAGATATCTCATAAGAAGAGCTGGAGGGCTTTGCTTATTTAGGCGAGCAAAGTAAACACTGAGGAGGTAAAGCTGCTCATCAGGTGGGTAAATGTTAGGTGAAATTGCTATATAAAACAAAGGACAACTCTGGATCACTGAAGACACACACTTATGAGATTTGGATCGTAAACTCAGCCTTAAAAGCATTGTCTGACATTTCCATCGAAATTCAGAGTAAGAGGATAGGCAGCGCCTGCCCCTGACAGTCAGGCATTTACAGTTCAGCGCCAAACAAGACTTCCAGTTTATTGAATATGAGCTAGATAATTCAGGAAAACTGGTTTCACATGCGGGTGCAATTTGTTTGAAAACAGTCCTAAATTAGACTAGGAATATTAGTTTATTTCAGTTAATCCCAAGTTATTTTCAAAATTTTACCCTAGTGGTACTTGAGATTCAACAGGGTAAAACATGAGAGGCAAAGCTGCTCATTTTAAAAGTGACCTTTTATCCTCTGCAAGTCACTTGTGTTCTGCTCAGTTAATAGATTCTTTCAAAAGCAGTGTTTCCTCTAATTTTGGACCCAGAGCAGGTGCTCCAGGTGATGCCATTTTTGTACAGCAGGCAGCAGGCAACCCAGAGGCTATGGAGACTCATTTAATTACCTGGCACCTCAATCCAGTTAAAATGTACCATAAAGACAAGAGTGGCAGAGTGAAAATTTGGTGCAACTTACCTAAACCCCTACCCACAGCTGATACACACCACAGAAACCAGTCCATCCATTTAAGAAGTTTTAGTTACATTTCAGATTACACGAGAATTTTGTTCATGATTTTAAGGCTTTTCAAGGATTTCTTTTCAATAAATCCAATTCATCATTCACTATGAAGCTAAAGCCATCCTGTAATATTGTTGCTTTATAGTGGTCAAAGTTATGTGTCTAATAACTTCCCTATGAATGTGGGGACAGCAACCATTTTGCTTAGACAACACAGGGGGGACAACATTTGCTTCCCACAGTACAGGGGAAGCAAATGGATTTCTCCTGGAAAGGCTCGACTTTTAATTTTCCATGTTATTCTTTGACTGTTTTGAATCTGAATTAAAATCTTGTTGGGGTGAAAGGTCTGCTCTTCCTGTATTTGTGTGTAGGACACAGTAACATCTTAACTTTCACAGCCAGAGTGTAGCGATCTGCATTTCTTTACGTGACTTGATCAAGGAAAGAAAGGAGTGAAACTTTTAACAGTGTTTTGGATCATTTTAGTATCCCAGGAAAGAAAAAGTTCTTGTAAAGCTGGGAGTGAAATAGGGAAGGAAAGTATCTCCTATTAATTTTTCAAGCCCTAAGTTCCTGTTTGCACATGAATTCTGCTTATATCCGAAACAACTTCACAACTTGGTTTAAATCTCAGCATTAATCCTTTCACTGAGTACAGTGTAGGCTACCTCTATTTAGGTTCCATGGGTAATGTCCCAGCTGCCTACTGATTTAGGAATTATATACAATAGATTTTGATTTTTAGGAATTACACACAATAGATTTTGAGCTCAGAAATGTTTTCTAAGAGTCTGGCACAGTGGAACATCAAGCACAAACATTGCCTTTGGACATTGCTACAATGTGCAGATGCAGAAATGTTAAATTATTGAAATATCTCTTTTAAAATGCTTTAAAATATATGGTTTTATGATCATATTTTCCCAGCGTTAAGACCAAAGCACACAAACCTAGCCAGAGCTGGTTGTAGGCTCTGTATCAGCCAGAAGGCTGCAGCTTCCAAGTTCACCTTGAGGCTTGCAATTGTTATTCACCAATTAAATTACAATTGCTGTACTGGAATACTAATTACAAATATGTTATTGGCATCCATGAGATGATTATTTAGCCCACACACTATGCAAAAAATACTTTTATTCAATCCCTATAAGTTTCTTTTTCTCTTTTTTCTTCAAAATCCCCTCAAAACCCTCTTTCAGAATGAAACCCTGCCAGAATGGTTATTCTCCTGGTTTAAATAGTCTCTAAATTACAGTCACACACACTTTGATTACATTGCAAGTCAGTGATTTCTTTTTTTTTGCTACCCAAAGCTGAAGTCTGATGTATGAAAATGCATAGTGAGGTATCTAATAAATAATATAAAAAATATTTCTCAATCCCTTTATTATTACTTTGAACAAACCATCCCCTAAAACAGGGATGAATCTAATATGAAAAAATTATTCAAATGAGAAAGCTGAATAAGAATCCTCTGGAATTTTTGAAGTTGTATACCAAATTTGAAAGAAACTGAAGGATTTTTGAAAGAAATTTACTCTTACGTGTACTGGTAGTAAACTGATAACCATATATTTGGTTGACAAGTAGAATATTATCAACAGCTTGAATTTTCTGGAGGCAACCAGATAGAGATTTGCAACACTCAAAGGCAGAAGTGACAGGAAAATGATGTGCCAGAAATTTAAGAAAGAATTAAGACCAGAAACAGAAGGTTTGGCTTTACACACAAAAAAAGTCAGTTCTTTTTTAATGCCATAATCAGAAAAGCTGCTGTACAGGATGAAGAAAAGCATTTTGCCTGTAGCAGACTAAATCAGAATAATTATACAAGTTTCAGCTCTCTAAAACAAGCTGCAAGCATATTTAGGTATGTTTAATTATTATCATTGTAGCTTTTTCTCTAGCAGCTCAACAATGTTAAACCCTTGGGTTGTCTCCAGGAAAGATACCTTTACACTCATTTTAAGGAGGAAATCAGAAGGAGAATTCTCTCTGCCAGGAGCCAAACAAATACAATCAGCCAAGGAAGTAAAAACAAAATATATGTCTGCCATATACTTTAGAAAATTATTTCAGTGCAGCATGACAGATATTAGAAAAGAATGACCAAGGGATGTAGGTAAAGTTCCTACTGCCAGCTAAGCAAGGTGCAAAGCCTTGCTGTTGCTTTCAGAATTAAAAGTGACCTCTGCATACAAACGTTAGTGCTGTGGTTACCGTGATGGTCTCGAGCTCCTGGTCACCTTCTGTTCCATGCCAAAAAATTATTGAATGCCTGTTACTATGGCTCTCCCAAACTCATATCCTAAATCTTACCAGAGATCCTAGTGGAAAAATTACTTACTCACTTTGTTAGAACCCAGATCAGGATACAGAATATTGTGAAAGTTGACTTCTGCCCCGTATGTAAATTACCATCTCCTTTGGAATGCAGCAACAAGGTTTCAGGAGGCGGAAATCACAAGACACAATAAGCATTGAAGAAACAATCATTTTGCAATACTCCAAGCAAGAAGGACCCAAGTTAATTGGTTTAGAGGTAGATGTACAAAAATAAAATACTGCATTTCATAGACACTCTTTGCTCAATTTCAAAAAAGCCCCTTTCATCCCATTGAGGATGCCTTAGGATGCTCATATAGCTGTTTTATCTGAAATCAAATCCTTGGTCCAGACCCTAACTCTGACTTTTGCTTTCTCAAAGAGACAGACGTTATCATGTTCCTCATTCAGAAACCACCCTTTCACCTTTAAGCATCCCTGAAAAGGCTTCTTGTTTTTCATAAACACATATAGGACAACAATTTCTTTAATTTCTCCTAAAAATACTGTCAGCTGTTGCCTGATCCTAAAAATACTGAAAGTTAGAGAGTCACAACCAGACAGAGTTAAGTCGTAACCAGGCAATGAAAAAGAATCTTGCCTCTCATGAGACTCCACCTGGAATACTGTGACCAGTTCTGGCCCCCTGTACTAGGAAGACACAGAGCTGTTAGAGCAGGTCCAGAGAAGGGCCACAACACTGTGGGTGGGATGGAACAGCTCTCCTGTGGAGAAAGGCAGCGAGAGCTGGCATTGCAACTTTTCAATACATAAAGGGTGCTTCTAAGACAGATAATTTTTTAAATTTTATTTTTACCAGGGCCTCTAGGACCAGACTCAGGGTAGTGTTTTTTTTACTGAAAGAGAGTAAAAGAGATTGGAAGTAAGGAAGGAATTCTTCCCTGTGAGGGTGGTGAGGCCCTGGCACAGGCTGCCCAGAGAAGCTGTGCCTGCCCCATCCCTGGCTGTGTTCAAGGTCAGGTTGGATGGAGCTCTGAGCAACCTGGGATAGTGGAAGTTGTCCCTGCCCACAGCAGGAGGATTAGAACAAAGTGATTTTTAACATCCTTTCCAACCCAAACCGTATTATTTTTGCTGTCAATCCAGTCTAGCAGTTGGCCAGCATTTATTTGTAAACAAATTGCTGTACCAACATGGAGGAAGAGTTCAGTACGAGAATCAGCAGGTAAAGGTCAGACTCAGAGCACAATTCTCCATATTTGATTTGAAGATACAATTTGTTTGCAGAAATAACAGTTCCTAAGGGGATGTTCTTATTTACTGCTAGCTTTCGTCAGAAGAGTGTAGCTGAATAATTTCAAGAGTGGCACTGACAGTGACCTGAACATGTTGGAACTGAAAAACATGCTTTCAAAAACTAATTTTCACAAACCAATCTCATTTTAAGACAAGGAACCCATATCAAGGATACTTCCCAGCAGCGTAAGAGAAATATGAAGTGACCTGTAAGATAAATTATCATCAAGCAGGTATTCACCTGCCATCTTTAGGAGCCCTAGTTTGTGTTCTGTGCCAGAACAATGTGGGTTCCTGGAGGCCACGAGAGAGAATTCATGGAGGTTCTCAGCCAAACAGGAGAGAAGGGCTGCAAGATGAGGGTGCAGACAGGGCTTCTCTTGCCCTGGGTATAACACCCACAGCAGTATAAAGCACATGGGATCTCTGGCACACTTCTAGGTACAGAAGTCAAGAGCTGAAAAGCAATGCAGTAGAAGCAATAAAGGAAAATTACCAGTGGGGATGAGATTGTCAATAGCTGGTGCTGGCTGGCTGGGAGACGTGACAGATGCACTCACTTTTGCCCAACGTCGGCAGGCCAAGGAAAAATACTGTATTTGCCATAGATTTACACGTAAAACCTCTAGAAGTGAATTAGGTAAACAAACTACAG
The DNA here is from genome assembly GCA_013399875.1 of Gymnorhina tibicen. Lineage (NCBI taxonomy): Eukaryota > Metazoa > Chordata > Aves > Passeriformes > Artamidae > Gymnorhina > Gymnorhina tibicen. The sequence continues at coordinate 1,325,455 of VXAZ01009789.1, read as the reverse complement.
CTGCTGTTTAAAATGGCCTGTGAAAGAGCTGCTAGAATTTAGAAACAAAACAAGATCTGTGGGAGAGGGAAAATATTTATTAGAAGCTTAGAAACAGGATTTACTGGGTTTCTTCTGATTCAAAAAAGACTTTAGATATTGAGCCCAACTAAAACACCCAAAAGTTAATTAATTAAAATACCAGAAAGTGTACATTAGGAAAACTAATAATTAAATGGATACACGTTCTCTTATATGCTCTGCTTGTGGTATCACACAGTTTATGTGCAGGATGTGTTAAAAACATGCACTCTTTCAAATTAGAAAATACAGAGCAAAGTTGCTACAGATTTTTCTTTGTTTTTAATCTTCATTTTGCAAGTAGTAGCACTTAACCAATTATTTATACCATCAGCTAATTCCATCTTTCTTGAGAAATATTACCAGATTTTTGTTGTTGGAAAATCTCACCGTGCTGATTTTCCAGGAAAGAAGATCATGTTGGCATGACTGTTAGGAAAATGTACAAATTCTTTATACTAGTACACCCCTCAAAAATACCAAAACTGATATCAAGCTGATTTTCTTTGCAAAAGATTCAAATTTATCTGAGAATTGAAAACAATTTGTTCCAACAGCATAGCCCTTTGGAAGCAGTAACTGCTGCATAAATGAACTCAGAAATCTATAGACTGCACAAATTGTATTAAATCAAGTGTCCAGCAAACATGCACAAATGTGCTTCTGAATGCCTGTTGAGAGGCGTTTCTCAAGGCAATATTGTCTAGCAAAAGGATTTAAACCAATGCCCTACTTCACATCATCAGCTTTGATTTAGAGCGGTAATTTCTGCATTGTGATTACAAGGTGATTTCCTATTTTATCTGTTAGAAACGCTTCAAAAGCCAAAATTTGTACAGCATAGAAAACTAAAATGTACATTCTTTGCTGGTAATCAAAAGACAATGCTTTCAGTGTCATTTTGTGACAAGATCCTAATTTGGGTGCATTTTTTATTAGGGAAGGACACACTGGCTTGATGTATCAGTTTTATTTCAGTGATCATCAACTGACCGCACCAAATTTGGAGGGAGCTCAGTGCAAGATTGCCCTCATGATGGATAAAACCTGAACACATTTTCACTGAGGTCTGTGTTTATTTTTTTTCCCTGTAGCAGCTCTGAATTTAACAGGTTTTAACTGTTCTGAAATTCTGTCACTGCCTCAACTACTTCAACAGCATTTATTCCCTAAATCTAAGTAAATCTTCACTTCCTACCTCCAACCTTACCTAAGCTATATTCAACATTTCCTGCCTTTGTTTTACAACATTTCCCTACAAAATAACACATCAGTTATATTCCTCCCACAACTGTTGTCTGCGGTTCAGTTTATTCAATAGTGTTGTGAAATGTGGAAAGTACTTGAGAAAACACTAAACAAAGAAAAATACAAATATTTTTGTTCATCTCAATAGTCTGTGCTTTTGTTGTTGTTGCTGTAAGACATAAACTAGCAGCATGAAGCTACTGTCTGCTTAGAACTCTCTTCCTGACATCTTTTAAGTTTTCTTGGTAAAAGTTGATCATTCAGTGCAAGAGAGATATTTCTTATTCTTGTCACCATTTCTATATGACAGCTTTTCTCCAGTACTTTCTGCTTCATCTGAGTAACCAGCCAAACTCACTTAAAACAGCCGCCAGCACTGAAATGTTCCATTTTAAACAAATCCTTTGTTTGAAGTCCTTCATTCAACATTTCAGTCCCTTTGGGAAATTTCAGATTCATGACATTTTGGATTAGTTTCTTTCAATGATTACATGACAGGTCATAGCTAGATCTATCACAAAACTTTCCTGATAAATGTATTTTCACAACTTCCCAAAGTTCTTTATGACTCTCTGCTTTAGTAGAGCAAGTAGCAAATTCGTACAGCAATTGTGACTCAATCTTGCTTAAATTCAAGCCAATTTTACAAGGACTTGGCTCTTTTAAATTTTTTTTAATAAAAGCTCTGCTTCTAAAAATCTACACTGGATTTTAATGAACAACATAGCTCATTATTTTCTGTATGACAAGTGTGGCAAGCATATTATTTTCCCTTCAATAAATGCATGCACACAATGCATAAATGAATGAATTCCTAGTGACAGGTTCACCATATACAATATTTCTGCATCTGCTTTTTCAGCAGTTCACCATTTTCTTAACTTTTAATAGAAAACATTTCTTGCAGAACTTACTAAATATAAACACTTCTGCTATTAGTTCTGGTGTAGAGATTGGTCTGTCAGGTTTGGGGGGCTGTGTGTTCCATTTCTTTCCCTCGGATCACAGAGGGTAATTTTCAGACACCGTGTTGTGGGGAATAGATCTCACCCCAGCCAGCCAGAGTCCTCAGATTTGTGCTTCAAGAGGCCCTGACACAAAACTTAAAAATATGACCTTTGGCTTTAATATGACCTTTGGACTTAACTCTTTAGGGTTTAGGATGTTTTTCCTTTGAGCTGGAGCTCAAGCTAACAGCAGTATCTGTCAACCCACAGCAAAAGCAGGAAAATGAGTTACCCGAGGTAAAAAGTAAAACTGGTGCTTCAAATCCACCATAGGTAATAACTGATCATGCTATTCAAGGGTAGAACCTCTCATGCTTAACTTTTTATTGTTTATCATCTTTTAATAAGGCATTGTGAAACAAGGTAAACAGGAATAACATCACAGCTATCCATGGTCAGTGTCCATGAAAAACACTACCCCTCCAGGTTTAAAAGTATCCCTTTTCACCACAATCCACAAACCTAAAACTCACCAACTCCAAAAAACTGACCTCAGTAGGGGGCAATTACCTTCAGACTCCTAAAACTGAGAACATGTCTGCATCTCTGATATACAATAATTCCTATGTTACCAGTTGAATGTAAGTTTTACAAAAATTAAAAAATACAACTTTCATAGTGGTCTTCAATTTTTTAATCCTTTATTTTTAAATTATTTCAGTTTGCTGTCGAAATTAAACGCTGCTACTGGTTCTCATATCTGAAAATATTCACAATTATTGCTAATAAGTTGCCACTTGTGACTATGTAAATTTACATCTGCCATTGGAATATGACACCAACATGCTGTGTGGCTTGCAGTTAACAAAATAAATGTCTATTAGTTCAACATGAAATATCAGAAGACAATAGAAATTCCAACACTGATCTTCTGTGTGTCCTTATAACAATTTCTTGTGGGAAATATATGGAATGTCCTTAATTTAGAAGTGGTTTTTTTCAGCGTGTCATTAATTCAAGCATGTCATTGCTACAGGTTTAACCTTTAGCTTTACAATCAATAACCTCATGCTTCAGTCCAAACTGATATTTTTATTCTAAGTGCAAAGTCTCCAGCAAATCTCCAGCCTGCGTTTTCAGCCTTTCTCGCACAAAAATGAAAAATCGGATCTGTAAAAGCACATTACAGCTGCAGTTATTACATTTCCAGTGTGGATGTTATGAACCTGTGTGCACTCCGTGCCAGGAGGGTGTGTACAGGGAATCAGACAGTCTGGGGCTTTGCTGTTAGCAAACTACAGGCCTCTCTCGTATCTGATATATTCCTACATATATATCACTATCTCATTCACTGAAGTCGAATTTATGAAGTGCTCTCCAATTTTAAAGACTCTTGGTATCTGGATTTTAGAGAAACATATTGCAATTGGTAAAACTTCGGAGTTTTTTTAAAGAGATAAGCGTAGCTGTAATTGTGCTTCTGCCAAAGTGCCTGAAAAGGAGGCAGCGATAACGTGGTCCTGAACACGTGCACCTATCATTTGTCTTGTGTAAAACAATCACTCTGATTTTGTGGACAGGCATGGATGAAATGATTCAGTGTGCTATTACATCTGGCTTTGTGCATTGGTTGAGATTACTGATCAGTACTGCAGCTTACCCAATTTTACATGAGCTCATTACTTGCAAAAAACTCTTCTCTGGAGGTGGGTATTTCCATGCCTGGTCTCCACTCAAAGGTTAATTTGTTTGGAAAGCTGCTGTGAAATTTTGTTTTGTTATTTTTCAGAAACAAGGCTTTTGATGGGCTTCAGGAAAGAAATAATAAAAATAAAAGTTTGCTTGCAATTTGAACATCATCCCTGCATGCTAATGAAGTATCTGCTAAGATTTTAGCAGTTTTTAACTAATCCCACCCTTTGCTTAGGACATTTCAATGATGTGTTCCAGCTTGTCTTGGAAAATCCATGGGAAAAAATGCAGATGGTTAAAAAAACCCCCAAATTACACATGCCTTATGAAAATAAATTTAAAAATTAAAACAGTCTTTCAAAAATGTAGATTAACATCTAAACAGTGCACTCCAACATTCATTACTAAGGTCTGGCTAAAGTTCTAAGTGGGTGTCTTTCGTTGTAGGTAGCCCAGAATGTGGCCTGCAGTGCTTACAGCCGGGAGCAGCCACATTGATTGCTGTTATTTCACAGAAATCAATTGGGCTACTCCCAGCTGCAAGTGCTGCTCTCCACTGTAAGCACTTACAGGCTCAGTCCCTAAGAGTGTTAACCCTGCCCCAGCCGAAACCAGCACAGTGTGTTCTATAGTACTTTTGTGCCATTTTCTCACCTACATCATCTTCTGCCTTGAAAGGTTCATCCAGGTAAACAGCAGAAGCAGCAGCAATGTATAAAGCTCACCCTCATGCTGTACCATCCACCTGAAGAGACTGTCATTCCCCTGAACGACTAATTATGTGATGTCAACTTCAAACCAATTCATAATCACAGAAATTATTTCGACTGAGCAACCATGACCACTATTATTCCAGCACACCAGACTACATTAGGAAAATGAGTGGTGCTTCAAAATTCATTTGTCTATGCTGATCACAGCCTGGAACAAGTTACATCACACTGTTTTTCATGCATGTACTGACAAGAAGTTAAGACAGGATTTTCAAAACCTGAAAAGCATCTGCCTTATGGACATGGAAATGAAACTGTAGCACACAGAAGGAATAAATTTTTAGCACTGACTGAAGGTTCATGAGGGACAGATACTTTCAAGACTGCCTTGTTGCCAGGTGCTGTTAAAGCTAAGATACTACTATTTGTACCTGCAATATCTACCATAAAGTCACCATGGACATGCCAGCTTGAGCTTACACTCACACACTGATACACTTTAATTTTGAATAAACACATCCTGTGATCAAAAGGTGATAGAAAAGCTCAGGAATGAAGGAATCTCAGAAGGTTCCTATGACTAGCAGGTCAAGGGAAATTATTGTCCCTCTCCCGAGTCCTGGAATGCACAAGACAATTCAACGTGGCATGCTGGATAACAACTTTTTGCAATAATACAATGCAGACTGCATAAGTGCAGCCCATACACCCTGAGAAAGCAGACCGAGAAAGCCACCCCTGTACGGAGGGACTCATGTAAAACACACATTCCATTAAGTCTGTTGTCCTGTGGGCTCAAGCTGCTTCCAAGTCTATAAATCCTGAAGATGAAAATTCTCCATTGAGGTTTTCATTGCTCTTAGTGAAATCCGCCTCCTCCCAGAAGGGAGCCATGGCAAAGTCTACACACAGGTCAATGCCTTGGAAAATAGGAACATGCTTACGTGGCTTCATTTGGTGCTGCATTTAAGATGATTGACAGAGCTTCTTCCCATGTTACCTGAAACAGCAGTGTGGCACAAGGAAGTGTTCTGTGTGCTCCAACTGTAGTTACTGGGTCAGGTCTTGGGAACAGACACCAGTCCTGGCTAGTTTGGAGCACTCTGCACCAGGTGTTATGGGGACATGCATTGTACTCTGAAGCTCTTGTATTAGCTGTAGAAACCAGGAGAAAACTGAACCCTAATGGATTCTTCATACAAAATGGCAGATGCAACTAGCAATGGGTTTCTAAAAACATTGTGTCTGGAGGAGCTGAAACATCCAGCTTCAAGATATTTTCTAGCTAAACCACACACACCAGAACTATTTATCTGGTTTAGGTAATACTGCACAAGCTGGTGAACAAACTGACTGTGGCTACAGCAAACAAGACAAACTTCAGGTCAAAAACTATTTTCATTGATGTCCCTGCCAATGTATTAACAATTACTCCTTTGTAATTGTAATAAAAGGAAAGAGGAAAAACTGCTCTGTGATTAGTTGAGCTGGCCCCATTTTAGGAAGCATGCCTTAATTTACCATCTTTTATCACTAGCTAAGTGCAATTATAAGCAGGTCATTTGATCTTATCCCAACCTTTAACTGCTTTGTTTCTGACCATTCACACTCAAGATCTTCCCCTCACTCAGGATCTTACAAATTGTTTTGCATAATGCAATTACTCAAGGTTTGCTAAAGCGTAAAATTGTAATATGTGTTTGAGAGCTCTAGAATGAAGAGTACACAGCTTATAGCCAGAGAATGGGAAAATGTATTCCTCTTTTCCCTTACTTAAACCTAAGGATCAGACACTTCATTTTGGGGAACTTAACATTCCCTGCTACACATAAATCAATGAATAGACACAGGGTCTAGCAGGTGAATCAAAATAAGAACCTTCCTCATGACTCAGTCAGAAAGAGCTGTGATAAACTTGTCTAGTGTGGGTCATTTCTTGTAATTTCTACATCCACACACTGTCAGGATAGATTGAGAGCTCTGCTCTAGTCAAGGGAACAAGAAAAAGATAAATGAGAGAACTGTGCAGACAAAATGTAGTGGCACAGAACACAGGCAGAGATGGCATACACACGGAAAGATATATTCAAAGAAACTGCCAGAGTTATGCAGCTAAACAAGTTCCAGTGGATATAAGCAAAATGTTTTACTGTGTGACTTTTATGTCGTACTTTTTCCATTTATAGTCAAAATAAGCTTACTGCTATTCCTAGCCCGCAGGCAAGAGTAAATCAAGCTGTCTCCCAGCTTTAAATCAGCAACTTGCACACCACGGTAGCATTTGCATCACTTCCCCCATTCCAAGTTAAAGCAGCCGTTCTGTGCTCTTTCATGATTTCTCATGCAAACCATACCTGGTTAAGCAAGAGCTATTTATAGCTTACATTTTCCTATAAATAATATTTTTAACAGGAAAAAAACCTCACATTTCATGGAATAACATAGAATTTAGATTAGCCCATCAGACATCTATTTAATCTAGTGGTTTTAATGCAAAATAACTCCTCTTCATTAATAAAAGTGAAAGGAAAAACAGGAATAGCCAATTACATTTGTATACACATATATATAAAAGTATATATATGGAATAATATATATTTGCACTATATTTGCATATATGTGTAGACACATATAGGTATGTTTATACCAAAGACCAGAAAATGGTGACACAATAAAAAATATATATTGCAAGAAATACAGCATGGTTGAAGCTAAAAGTACCTCCTAGTTTCTATATTGTCTAGTTTAATTAGTCTCTTTCTGTGGAAGAAAGCAGTTTCTTTCCATTCTTGCCATATGCAAAGTTTAAAAATCATTTTTCTCCAGCTAGCCACTATGATGGGTAGAAGGCTGCTGGCTAGTTAGTTGTTACAAAAAACACATTAGTTTCCCTGAGAATATTAAATATGATTGTCCTAAGATTTCAGCTGTTAAATCTAGCAGGAAAAACAGAGCAGAAGGAGCAAACAGGCGTCAGTGCAGAGTTGTGTCCAAGCAGTAACCTTTCTGCACCCAGTTCTATGGTCACGATTGGCAGACAGCACACTCCGCCTCTTTCCTATGTCCCTGTTACAAGGATTTTCACTTTTTTTAAAGCTACCCTAAGAACTGATATTATTCAATATCCAGGCTGACTTTCATTAATTCTCTTTCAAACCTAGACCGGCCCATTCTAATTAAAAAATTATTTCTGATTGTGTCCAGCAGGGATAACCTCTATAATTTTTCAAATTGTAGTTATATTTTCACGGAGTACAGCTTTATAGAGAGGTTGTGGAGATATTCAAAAGCTGTCTAAGCACAATCCTGAATAATCCACTCCAGGGGACCCTGCTTGGAGCAGGGAGTTGGACTGCACTGCCTCCAGTGGTCCTTTCCAACCCTATCCATTCTGTGATACCATAAGCCACCTATGATAAATATTTTCTTCTTGTGATGAAGTTTCATCATTTTCTTAATGTGGTTTTCAGTGCAATTAACATTCACAAAACAGCCATAAAAGAAAAAATAAATGCTATTACCAAAGCAAAGTTGGACAAAAAGACAAAAATGTTACCACCTGCTCCACAGTGATTAAGACTTTGTATTATTTCTAGTGATTTATAAAATCTTCACAGAACGTATAAAAACTCTGTCAGGAAAATTAGGACCAACTGACTTCCAAGGGACATCAAACAGACATAAATCTACATTGGCTCCATAAATCAGACGTTCAAATAAATTCTAGTTAGTTGCAACATGTGGCTTGTTTTTCAGAATGAAAAGAAATATTGCTGCATGCTCCATGTTACAGGCGAACCAGATGGTCACTTGATAGATGCCTTTATTAGAGGAACCACACTGTCCCCTTTCATATGATAAAAAGAGAATGTGTGTTTCTTTTGGATTCCAATCAGTTTTAATTCATTTTTACCAGACAATACATGCTACTAATGATTACTCAATTAACCTCATAGCTCCACAGTAACCAGTGAATCTCTAAGAAACTTCATGACATAAATGCATTCTGAACCAAATAACACAGATCAAACTGCATTCAAATAAGATGAAATTAATAGCAGCAAATTCCCAAAGCTTTGTATCTTCCCAGCTTCTTTTAACAATAATTAGCAAAGAAATTGGAAGCACAAAGAGTACAATTTTGTGCTGGTGTCTCCCTAGCAACGAAGAATGCAACATTTTAAAGAACTGTAACTTTTTCCAGTGTGTAAGGATGCATTTAATGAAGATTTAAGATGCTTCTACCTATATGTAAGCTATGAAACTAAAGGAAGTAAAAACCAATTACATTAGCAAAATGTCTGCTGAGAAGATGGACAGTAGGTGTAGAACACAACAGACCACAGGAGAAAGTAACCTCAGGAGAAGGCTGGAGTGACAGATATTCAGTGTCGATGACAAATTAGCCACACAGCAGAGATAACCTGAGAGAACTGAGGACTCTCCACTCAGGACACTTGGTCCTGTGAGCTGGTTAAGATAGAAAGCAGTAGCAACAGAAACTTCCCATTTTTCCATTGCTTACCAAAACGTGCTAAGGGAGAGGGGAAAAATCATTGGGTAGCACTGAACACATCATAAAGAAAATACATTTTAAGTCAATATGCAGGTTTGTTCCTTCCATTAACATACGGTAACTTCTGAAAAGCTTACCCATCAGGCTGTCATGCACTATACCTTATATATATATATGTATTTTATATATATATTTACTATAGTTCTATAGTAAATCTTTAAATTGATTATTATACTGTGAAAGAGTTGCTTAACCAAGATTACTTCCCCAATCCTTACTCTTCAAAACTTCCTCTAATGGTAAATCACATGGCAAAGGATGCTAAATTTCAAATTATTTGCAGAGAATTTCACCCTAGAACAGCAACTGTAGAGCAGCCAAAGGTATGGCCAACACATTTACCAGCTGGAGTGCAAAACATGTTCTTGTTTGTAATTCCTGCATTGTGTGAGGCAGTACAAAATTTACACGTCTGTCTTAACGGTATAATTCAAGTCAATATGGCTGAACCAGTAAAATTCAGCCATGGAAAATCCTCTGTGAGTGTTTTAAATTTACTGGGCATGATATAAAGGCTTTAGTTCCATGTAGAATGCAGCTGAGACAAGTTGAAAGCAAGTGAGAACAGATACAGTCATAGGAAGTTAAAAAAGCAATCCAAGGAGTTGAACTCAAGTGAGAGGACTGAGGAAGCCAAGGAATTTGCTAGTGGAGTTCAGGACTTAGAAGAAAGCTCTAATGACTTGAAAGGACAGCTGTGGTTTATTCATTATGTGGGCAAAGGATCACAGATTCTGTTGGGGTTAGAACCTGGAGATGTACAATTTCACATTCAGGCTGAAATCAGAGAGGAGAACATGTTCTCAAAATATGACAGTATTTCCCAAAACATCTTCAAATACATTGGTTATAAGGAGATCATAAAAAGTGAGAAGACACACATGTACCTTACAGAGTTTGCTCCCCTACTCATTCCTATCACCATTAGGACTTTGGAACTTAACCAGATTCACAAAAACAACTTAGTTTTTTTTCCCAGATGATGAGAACTTAAATTTCACTCTTCATCAAATATTTCTTGATTCAAATATGAATTGTGATCACCATTCCTTAAAGATCATGCTCTTTTCCCTCATACTCTTCCCCAATTTTCATGTGACAGCTTTCCAGCATGTATCTCTCATCAGCTGCATAGCCCTACTTCAGTAACTGCATCTTTCAAATATATTTCATAAAAAGATAGCACACATTAATATGTTCTTACGTCACAAGGAGTTTTCACAGTGACATTCTTCAGAGCAATATTGTCTAGAGGCTTAGGAAAATTAGAGTTCACAGAAAATTACTTACCTTTTGAAGCCTTCCAGAAAGAGCAGACACCTCTGCAAATTCTTCCTTCTGTTTCAGCAGTTACCAGATATCCAGCTCCCTTGGGGAAAAAAAAAGTATTCTTTCAATAAACCTAAATATCTAGTAATAAATTTAAAAGTCTTTTCAGGCTTTAAAAGAAGTTTCTGCCTGAGTTACAGAGCAGCATTCAATAAAAACAAGTCTATCTTCCCATATTTGCAAACATTGGTAACTGGTAAAATTCTCTATTTAAGCTCCTCCAGTATGACTGCAGGAATTGTATCTAGAGCTCAAAAAAAGCTATTAAATATTCACATTTTCTTCAGTTCTGGCAATCAATCTCCAGTCATCTGTTGGCTGTCCCATGCCATGTGACTGATCTGTACCATCCGAAATGAGAAAGAGTTGTACAACCATGGCTGGAGAGATTACCCATCTCCTGTTCTAGAAGGGGTGCAGCTTTTCCTTCCCACTCTCCTCCCTCAGTACTTTCCATTAGAGGACTGTAGCAGGAAGTAGGAATATCATGGAATGACAGAACAGTTTGGGTTGGAAGGGACCTTAAACCTCATCTCATTCCAGCCCCCTGCCACGGGCAGGGAACCTTCCACTATCCCAGGCGGCTCAGAGCCCCATCCAGCCTGGCCTTGAACACTTCCAGGGATGGGGCAGCCACAGCTTCTCTGGGCAATCTGTCCCAGTGCCTCCCAGCCCAGTAAATATCCCTCTCTAAGCAGCTTTTAAACATTCTAGACTGGCACTATCTCACTGGGACACAGAGTGGCAGATTCAGGGCTCAGAAAATACCTCTATTTTTCTGCAGTACTTCATGAATTTTCTAATTTGTTAGCAATCATGAAGACAAAGGATATTTTTAAAGTGTCACCTGACTATAGGAAATTACAGCAACAGCTGTGAGGAGTGATAAGTGGATGGAATTCAAGAGGACTTTTTTTTTCCTTATTATTTTCTATATACTAAGCTCCTACCTACTACTCCACAGTGCTTGCATTTGAAGACTGCTTGTTAAAGAAGTTGAACCCTTTTTAAAACCGTAGAGTTTAACCTTTTTAGAGCAGATCAACCTACAGGTTTTGTGCTAATGCATTTAAATTCTAATCTATCTTTAAAATTTTAGGTAAAAAGTGATAAAAACAGTTCTTACTCCTTCCATATGCAAAGGTATGAGACTCAGCATGTCTCCTATTCTACCTCAAAGACGATTTTGAAGTTGTCACCATGCAAAATTATCACTCTATTCCTTAACCTTATGCCATACAAATACACATTTGAGACTAACTTTGAATTTCACACTAACTTGATTAAAAACCTTATTTCAGGATCAAAATCTCAGCCATGAGTATCCATGCTACACCTGTCGAGAAAGTGAGAAAGGGAGCCTATGCCATAATTCAATCCCCTCCAGCCTAGACAGCCAAACACCAGAAAGGTACTTTCATAATTAAAAAAACTCCCTGAAGCCTGCTCTAAATTACAGCAGGAAGGCAGAGGAGCTGCTGTATGAGGTAAAGCTTGCCCCTGACATGATTTATCCAATTCTGCAGTGTTACACAGGCAGACAAAGGTGTTAAACTGGGCACAGAGGATCTGGCCACTCACACCAAGCTGTGCTCCAGCTCTGCAATAGCCATGCTTTTGGGACAGCGAGCAGTACCCTAAACCTTCAAACTTGGGTTGCAGCTAGAAAGTATTTGACTGAAATTATGGTGCACTGCACATCTGATGCAGTCCTTTTGCATCACTTCCATCAAGTAGAGAGATCAACTGGAAAAAACCCTTTCTCTAAAGTCCATAAGCTGAGCACGAACTCCACTGGAACACATCTGCATTGCTGAGGTGAAACCCCACTGCTGTTCGTAGCCCCCCCCTCTCCAGAGCCTGGCTCATCAAAGCAAAAAAGCTGCCTTTTTGTAGGGCATGAATGAAACAGAGCAGCTCACCCATGTTACCGAGTGAGAGCAGAGAGGATTAATTTACTTCTTTAGTCAGTGTTGAAAGCACTTACTGAAAACTATCATTTTAGTCAGGTCATCCTGGTATTATTTCCCAGTGTTGTCTGAAAGTGTTTGACACAGCAGTTCCTTGCATGACCCAAAGGAATGTAATGAGACCTGACTTCACTGAAAATAGAAGGGGAAAGTCCTTATTCTTCTGTGAGATTCCCTAAAGAGAAAAGTGAAGAAACCTTTGTATATTATTTGTTAATCTAGAGGGCATCACAGCTCAAAATAAGATGCAGATAAGCTGTTGGTTTGCAGTTCAACAATGGGATTGAAAGTGCGACACTACTGCGTGGTATCATCATAAATTCATCAGTGCAGCATTTTCTTGAAGAATAGCACTTTTCCAGAACTCTGTCGTTTTTGAAACACACAGGGAGATTAAAAAAGAAAAGATTGTGGGGGTAGGGAATTAATATTTTGCAGGAGCTGTTTCTGGCATTGAATTACTGGTAATGGGAGTTGGATCTGTGAAGGTATATTCGCAGTTCAACACATGCAGGCTTAAACATGGAGTGGGGAAAAAAATAAAGTATCTTAGAATTTTAGTATAACACCATTCCTTGTGACCTGCTGGTGCACACAAGTGGTTCTGCTAAAACTCTGTCACCAGTTCGGAGGAGGTAGGGAAGGGTTTGGATAAGTGGGCAAAAAGGAGAGCAAGCCAACCCAGAGAACGGTAGTGCTGTCTTGAATGGATCAAAAAATCCTGGGCTGAGACAGTCTGACATTAAATACTCCTTCATCAGCTTGACAACGAACAAAATGAATTTCAAAAACAACAAAACAATGTTTTTAAAAATTTTTACCAAATTTTGTTGAATCTGCCACTCTGAGCATGTCTTCTGGCAGGAATGGCCGTTCATTGACCTCCTGCAATAACAATGGGCAGTTTTTGTGCTCCAAGGAAGCTGTCCTTGATTAGCCAGCTCTCCTGGACGCCCTCAAGTCCTGCAGTCCTGCTCACACTGAGACCCTGATGAGATCCCCAAATAAGACTAAAAGTTTCCCTCCTGAAAGCCAGCTTTATAATTCAGCTGTATGTCACGCACTGCCATCGCCTGACTAACATCCTGCCACGGATCAGTTTCTTAAACGTGCATTTGTACTAAAGAGACCTGGCTAATGGGAGCTGTTAGATTGCACAGAGAAAGAAATATGGAAGAAAAAAACATATTCCTTTTTCATTTGCTTTTTCCACTCTAAGAATCTCAGACATAATTCAATCTAAAAGTGTGATATATGGCTTTTACATCTCTCATATTTCTTCCCAGTACTACAAAGCCTTGCACAGCAATAGAAAAGGCTTAGAAAAAAAATGTCTTCAAAATCAATTCAAGTCCTGGACGCTATAGAAGAGTTAAATTTTCCCAGTAAGTCTGTTAAAGAGAGCTGTCTGTCAGTGAGTAAACAGCAATTCTGCTTTGTATTACTAATGAAACTCCTTGTTGAAGATCAGGTTTCTTATGGAAGTTTCTGGGCTTTGTTTAACATCTTAATGTGAGGGTTTAATAATATCAGGCTTGATATTATAACTATCACATGAATAATTATAACCCCTCAATTACTAGTGCAGAAAAAAAGAGAAAATTTTTTAATAGATTCAGTTATCTATAGCTAAAAAGAGTGTGATGTTCACTTCGGAGTAGCAGTGGCTCTAGTTTTAAGATAAGACTCCATAAAATATGCATTGACGTGTGCAGGGAAGGAAGATCAGACTGCATTACAAATGCCACCCAAGAGGAACTATATCTTAAAATTTGATGTCTATCTAAAAAAAAAAAAAATAAGTCATCCTGGGATTAGAGAAGGCTACAAGGCAAACAAAATCTTATTATGTAGTTACTCAGAAATAAGATGGTGGTTGTAATTGAACTGCTCATTGCCCCTAATTTTTTTTCTACATATAGAAATAGATGATGTTTGTCTACTTCATGTATACCTAAAAAAACACCAACTCTAAACATATGAAAATTTACTATTTTTTTCTCTTAGTCCGTTCAAGGAAAGATTAGGATTAAGATTAGATGTCATTGTGATTTACTCATTTATGGATAAAACAAAAACCAAATCTTTCAAATCCAAAACAGTTTAATTGATCTAGAAGTGAAAACCTAAACTCACAATAGTAGAACAAAGAGCTGTAAGGTAAAACAGGGAGCCTGCAGGGCTCAGAGTCAAGCAGCACGCTGGGTCACAGCTGGTAACTTTGCTTTTTGAAACAGAACAAAAGTCACTGCTGCTCCTGTCCCCTCAGAGCTGTGCTCCCGTGCTTGGCTCAAGAGCTGCTCGTCCCTGTGTTTGGAAGTGAGGCACTGGAGGCTGACACACACCTGTCATCTCTGGGACCCCACGTGACCCACCCAGAGAGCCAGATTTTGAATTTAGGAGAAGTCTAGTGGCACAAATATTAACAGAGAGAGTACATCGTTAAATATGAACGTGCACATGCACATCCAAAGAAAATTGCATGAGAACTTTGTGGAGAGAGACAGGGGAAGGTTGGTCCCATTTTAACACTACAGAGGTTCAGATTTTGTGCTAAGATACAAGTCAGGAGTAAACAGGTTACACCATTTCCTGAACAGAGTTCAACAAAGCACACGTGGATTTTTTTTTCTGAAATACCTAAACTGCAGATTGCCACATTGTGGTCCAGAAAATGCTGGGGATTCCTGAGGCCGTGGTAAGAGGCAGACACCAACTTATCTTTGCAATAGATTTGTTGTTGCTTAAATGTGATTCATTCTGAAAAGCTGGTAAATATTGCCGCAAGTGTGAAGTGGTTACACATAGATGGAGTGAGAGATTAACTGTAGCAGTGTCAACTTAAACTTAGCCATTCGAAAAATACAACTGCTTAGTGTTAAAATAAATAAGTAGCTTTTTTACTCCCTCTCCTTAAAGGGCATTAAGCATTTTCAGCTCCAAAATTACCAGACTTCAACAAAGAAATATTTCCCCCCTTCAGCCACTAAATTTCATTAACGTTACTTCACAATGCTTGTTTTAGATTAAGCTCATCAACCACACCTTTAGTAATTATTCCAAATACATTTTAGCACACATGGAACCGTAAGAGGTAAATACTGAAGATTAATACTTGTGGGAGCAATATTTTTCCTATTAAAAACCCCCAACCCTACAGTGCTTTTAATCGAAAGCATCCTAACACTGATTTTCTTGAGGAGCTGAGAGAATGCCACAGGCTTCCCCCTACAAAGAAGCTCTCCTGTACACGAATGGAACTGTTGGGATCAGGAAGCATTTTACTGACCTTAGAGAAAATCAAGTTACATTAGAAATAGGGTCCCTAGGATACCAAAGCACCAAAAGAGGGATTTTACACTTACTGACACCATGTTTGGATGATGGAGCAAAAGCTAGAAATGTCAATGGAGCATAAAAGCTAATTATAATATAAGCTATTGCACCCTGAATTTTTCTGTTTGCAGTAGCATGTGCTGGTCAAGAAATGCTTCGAAAAGTCCTGGGATATTTTTCTTCTCACATCTGTGCTTGCACAATAAGTCTTCCCATAGTTTTCCTTGAGAATAGTCTTTTACAAGAGCTATCCAAATTTAGCACAGGAAATAAGTAACCTCTTGCAGAGTTAGGCAGCCATGAGACTGACTATATTTAACACTCAAGTGTTTTACAGACTGCTTTCTCATCTTCTGATCTCCAGAAATTTCCTTTTCTCATCCAGTAAGAGACATGTGTGACACTATCTAAAAATAAGATATCTTAGACAAGACTACTGGGGGAACAAAGTAACAGCAACCTCATTTTCATAATGTTCATTTACTCAGTTCATATTACCACAGTTGTAATATTCACTTATTTTAACCTAACTAATCTAATTGGCTACCAATGTTCTCTAATACAAAATAGTTTCTTTAATGATATGAAGCCTAAGTTAGCTTGGCATAAATCAAGAACTGGGTGTTTTCCTGCTACACATTAGCAAGTCACATTTTTTCTGATGGGGACCCACTACCAAAGGGAGGATGGATGGAGAAAAATCCTTTATTTTTAGCAAACATGTAATTTTATATTTTATATCATCAAGAAATATATTTAAATGAGTCTATTTCTATTCAGTCTCTTTCAGGCTCCACACAGGCCATAATCCATCTTGTGGGTGGCTGAGTGAGAAACAAACATTTATGCCTCCCTGTTGCAATTAATTAATAGCATAAATGTTTAAAAAGAGAGTTTCCCATTTCATAGCAAACAGTAACGGAATGCTGGAACCAAACAAGTACTGCTGCAGATATCCGGGTGTGATTGGCAAGCAGAGGCTGGCTTTGTGAGCTGCCATTGCAGGTGGAGGTTTAGGTTGGCCCCCACCCCCTGAGGACACACCTCCACTGCTCTTGAGGGTTCATCCCTTGCCCTTTTCACCACAACATCTCCTTGTTCCATTCTTAACCAAACAATCCACCCTTAAAAGATAACAACCCTGTGGGGGCTCCAGTTATCGACCAGAAACAGGTTTCGTGTTGTTACCTGGACAACAAATCATGTAAGACTGCCTTTCTTCCCATACAGACACTTTAGCAATATATAGCCTTGAAGCCTTTCATTTCATTTTATCTGAAGAGAAGGAGGGAGGCTTCCTTAGGAGATAAGTAAAAGCTTATCTTACTCGGTGGAACTCTGGGCCACAGGGCCATGTCCACCAGGGCAGATGTCCCAAGGCTGCCCAGGGCAGGGGGAACTCCCCAGTGGGTGCAGCCCTCGGAGCCCTGGCCAGAGCAGGACGGCCCCAGGAGCAGCAGCTCTGACCAGCACCCATCAGGCACAGAACAGCTCAGGGCCAAGGCTGCTCACTCAGCGGGAGCAGGGTGGGAACAGGCAGCACTTGGCAAGAGAAGGAGCCCTCCCACCTGAGCTTAACTGGAGCTTCACTCTGGGGCAGCAGCTGGGGGGCCAAGGGGCCATCAGTGCCAAGCCCTTCCTGCAGCCGAGAAGGAGCATCAAAGTGTCAGACAAGGGAGTTGCATTCCTCCTACTGCTGAATATCAATAAACTTATAAAAAACCTATTTGGGAATAAAATAAAGGAAATAATTAGTCCACGGTGAAAGAACCACTGAATGACAGTTATCTGTTCTCCATCAAGAGAGGTGAAACTTGTTAATTTGTCTTATTTTAATCAGGATCAAGTACATCTGACAAACTGTTTCAAATCATTGCTACTCAGGGGGTTGATGACAGTCTCCAAGATACATCTGTTCTGCAGTTCATTAGTAAGCTTCCAAAAAAAATTAAAATAGATCCTCCTTCATTTTCTTAAAGGAATGAAAGGTTCCTCTATCAAGATAGAGAGAGATAACTATATAGATATAGATATATGCAAAAATGGCCCTATCATTTCTTTCTTTGATCCTCACTTTGTCCAAAGGTAATATTCTGCATGGATAATCACCCTGCAAAGAGCAGATTATGCCTGGCCCTGTCCATGTGTTAAGATGCAGTATGTAAAATCAAAGCTGTGTAAACAGCATTAGAAATATCATGGTACCAAAATAAAAAAGTCCAGATCCTTTCCAAACTGTGCAGATACAGATCTTCCTGTGGACCAGCCTGAGCAGCGTGATAGACACAACCTTCTGCTTTTATTGAAACATCTTCTCTTTCGTATTACCAGTTCCCTTGATCTTCATTCCTTCTGTCCATTCTGAAGTCTCAGCTTAACTTGACTAAATTCACGATCATTTTCTTTTACCTTTTTGTCACTTCTCCTATTTTCTGGTATAATTCAACATATGCCCAACTTCAATGCATGAAGATTTCTGCACATTTTCTCAGAGTCCTGGCTTCTGGAGAACAGGCTGAAATGAGAGGCAGGCGGCTTTGTGCCTCAGCTGCTGTTTGTGAAGCTGAGAAGTGCTGCTGTTATAACTCACATGGAATTAAGGAAACAAACTGTGGAATATTTCCTGCAAAAGATTTTCTTGTGTTTAATACATTTATGCTCAGGATTAGAACCCAGGAGACCTGGCCTTTCTTGGGTTATTAGACTACCTGTCTCAAAATAGGATTTCTTCTAGTACTGCCTCCAGTCTCTCACTTTTCTGACACGACATTTTTTGCTCTGAATTTACAAAAGTGATTATTATGGGATGGATGCCAGAGCGGTTCTAAAATAAAGAATGAGTTTTTTTAAATTACTGCAGGTTGTAAATTGAGTGATAAATTACCTCAGAGAAATAAGAATCTTCTGGTCAAAGCAAAGAGTTGGATCTCAGAAAGTGGCTCAACTGCTCTGTGCATTTAGGGGTTTTCCTGGGCATTTCAAAATAATCTTTCTGTCACTGTTCCTATTACAGAATTACTTCTTTTCTCCTGTCTTTTGTTGCTCTTTAGTTTCTTTTTTATTTGGTAAGCTCTTCAAGGCAAGGACAGTTCATGCAATGTCTAGTACAAAAGGCTGCTGATTTCACTCTTGGCTTCAGAGGTACTTTGTAATACAAATAATATGCTAATCATATTGGGTGAATCTCTGGAAATGGGGCATTTCAGAACTCTGATATAAATCAAATGATGGGAAAAAACCCAGCCTCATAAATATTTTCGTCTTAAATAAAAAGATATTCACTTTTATTCCTTTTTAGGTGCCCCCTTTAGTTGGTACTGAGAGGCAAATAAATGGATCGCTTGTAAAGGAACTCTTTGCATCGCTCAATTCTTTGTAAATCTCTAGACAGATTAGAGGACTTTTGCCTTCTTTTTCCCTTTTCCTTAAAATGGTATAAATACTTCCTTTCCACTTTGCTGTCCCACTGCTTTAGACACTGAGATGGTTATATCACAACCATAGATAAATTAAAATGACTGGTGTGAGGTTATAGATATACACAAGAACAAAAGGACTGATGACTGAAAAGAGAACAGTTTTAAATTATTCAGAGAGATTCTTTTTCTTTCCTTGGGGTTTTGAGAGCGATTGAAAAAAGCAATGAATGAATATGAACGCTGCATGAGCAATCTGACACTGTCAAGACCCAGCACTGGTGCCATGTGCATTTCCCTCTTTTGATCACTCAATTCAAAACTTGTTCAGTTCTTTTTAAATAGTTTACCTCTTTCTGTTTAAATGCAGAACTTAAAGATTGTCCTCTAATTCCTCTTCAGAGATTCTTGCAGCTGTACTTTGGAGTATCCATGTAGCACATACCCATGAGAATTCATTTTTTCCAAACTTTTTTTAACCTTGATAGTATAATAAAGGAGAATCTAGGATCTTCAAAGTGCTGAAAAACCCAGGAGTAAACCCAGAGGTTTTCAGTTCCTCCCTTCTACCTCTTGAATTAAAGACAGTGAAGCTATTTTTTCCTTAGATGTACTATCAAAGCAATACAGCAAGCAAAAAGATACCAAAAAAAAAGTTAATAATGCCCTTAAAGATGTCATGTCAGCCAGAATCCTTGATATTTTGAACAAGTAAAAAGAGTTTATGCATCAAGATGTGCAGAGTGTGTGCACGTGTGCTTACTCAGGTAGCGTTAGATCACACATTGTGTAAATCAGCTGTAGCAGCACAGCTAATGATCCCTGATTCTTGCTATGTGCTCACTCACACAAGAATACTGCTTATTCCTCCTCCTTATTTTTTTTGTTGGAGGCAGAAAAACATCACCATATTTCTTCCCTTAAATTGTAGGACCTGCACAACTGGAAAATGCTTTTTTTGTACCTGACTGGAACTGTGCCCAGCCCATGGATAACAAGAACACATGAAGCTGGCAGAAATGAGCAAATTAGGAAACCAATGCACTTCAGAGGATGTTTTCCAGAGGTTAAATCTTGCCGAGGCACTTAATTCTCCCTGGTTTTGCGAATCAGCCGCTCATAAGTTGTTCTAAATTATTGCAAACAGAATGGCAGAAAGACACCTGTTTTAAAAAGCAGGATTATAAAATAATATTTCATGCCAGCCATACAAAAATGCCATTTTCTACGTTACAAAAAATCTCCCCAAGAAACTCTTACCAGTAGGTTACAGAGTGAGTAGAGGGCAAACGATGAAAAATGAAAGAAAAAAAGGTTATATATATGACTGTGTATAACTGAACATATGTAACCAAAAAAAAAAAGTGAAAACAATAAAATCCTGTTTGTTTTTACTGATGTTGCCAAGGTCACACAGGCTTAGAGAAGATGGCTTGATTTATATTCCAGGTGTTTCTCCTTGGAGGCTGAAGGTTTCAGCTCCATTCCCAATGTTGCTACAGCTCAATAATGGGGGACAGCAGGGAAGTTTTCTATGTCTTTCCGTGATTTTTATAATATTGAGAGGGGAAAGGGTTCAGTTTTCTTTTTAAATCAGCACACAAGTTGACAAAGAATATGATGAAACTGCTTTGACTATCCAACTGTTTAATAAGTTTAATTAATTAATTTGGTGAAATGGTTTCCTTTTTTTTTCAGAGTGTTCTAGTGATACTGCTGGTTTTGACTTTCCCTTTATGCTCTTTAATTGGTTGGCATGAAAGTTTGCAAGTCAGACAGCTCTTAATAACCATTTTGTACCTAGTTTGCACAAACAGATTTATCCAGTTAAGTTGCAAATAGGTGCAAAGTCAGTTCTTCAGTGACTCCTGAGATTCCTCCAGAGTTATACATTGATCTGCATTCCTCAGCTCCTTAAGAATTTTGAACTCTTCTCTGTTTCTACTCTGCCTTGCAGTTTCCTCTCCACTGTAACTATAATTGTGCTGTGGAGCAGAGCAGTGGAGCGACCCTAGGAACAGCTCTGTCAGCACTGCACGGTGGGTTAGAATCCCCAGGGGAACTTGCCTCCACTGCCAGTGTGTACGTCTAAAGTTTACGAGATGAGAGCATAATGCAAAGGATATCACGCGTGTATAATAGACAGCCTCAGGACTGCATGTTAGAGAGGATATTCTATGGAGGGAAACAGTGGCCATAAATAAATTGTTGGCCTCTGTCTTTTCCTTGTCACACAAGAACCATGCAGTTGTCTGGTTTTCCCATTATCAGACCCCGGTAGTCATCACTAACAGGAACCTTCTATTCATCTTATTTAATGTGACTTTGGATCCAGTGCTCAGTGGAAACAAAGAAAAGAATTATCTATACTTCCATGGGTTTGGATAAGACCCTCTCAGCTGGAAAATAAGATGTATCTCATAACAGGAAGCACCAGAAGCTTATTCTGCAGCAATACTCTGCCTGTATTTGTTGAACTGGTTTCTTTTGGGCTCTGCTCTAACTCTGATGCTAATATTCTGTTCCTTCTGGCAAAAAATGAGAACCAAATCCCACTACAATGAATGAATGAAAACACTGCTGGCTAAAATAACTATCATTTTATAGCATTTCTCATTGATAAATCAGTGTAATTACCTTTATTTTCCAGGGCAAAAGAAAGGCAAAGTGAAGAGATGTGATTTATCCAAAAGGCTGACAGCAAAGGTAAAGAATTCCAGAGTCTAAATCCAGGGCTTGATGGATTATTTCCACAGATGGGAATAATCTGTCAATCATGTGAACCAGTATTCTGTTTTATGTTTTACATACTGTGCTTTCTAGCATAGATTTCATTCATGTTTATGCAGTTACCTATACACTATTGCAGTATAAATTATCAGAGTACTTGTGACATTTTCCCTGGTGCAAGTTCTCCTGAAAAATTCTGGCAGAAGATTGATTTTCCACAAAGAATATCAAATACTACCTCATGAGGAAGCTGTGAAGACAAAGCCACTCTAGAGCCCAGGCTGGGAGTATTCAGTCCCAAGCTGGCAGGGTACAAATATTTCTATTCTCACTTTTTTCCTCTTGCTGTCTTGGATTGTTTTTACTTCCCAATGTGTACTTTCAATCAGTAAAGGAGTTAAAAAGGGATGGTTGCTCATTTTCCTCCTGCATGTAGGATACACACATATGTTTCCCTGGGCACATCACTGACAGCTAATGTCTAGCTCAGGGGTTTGGATAGGCTATATGTACACAGAAACCTCTCACCGTGTGTACATTTCTCAAGATATAAAATATAATTAAAACAGGGGCTCTCCACACAACTATTTAATCATAAAGCAACTGAACTGAGTAGTGGAGTGAAGTTTGCTCATCCCAGCAGCCAGGGATTCCCATCACTGTCACTCACTTCACAAAAATGATTTGTCTGTTTCACAGAGCATGATTTCAATTCCATGGATATCTAACTGTGATGACCCTGATTTCTGTCCTTTTGGAGATTTGCTTTATTTTAGGCATTGCATTATTCTTTTCTATTTAATGTTTACTTTTAGTATATATCATTATCCTTTCTGCAACGACTCAAAATCATGCTTGATTTACCTTTCTCCTGGCTTCTTAAATGATTGCCTGGTGCATCCATGTCAGGTTGAGGGCATTGAGAAGGTCAAAGCAATGACAGCCTTCAGGGCTGTGTCAGTGAATGCTAAATTGCCTACTCAGCTCAGCACTACCACAGGCTCATCCACAAAATACAGCCAGAGTGTGATGGAAGCAGTGCTTGAATAAGCTTCAGACCTTCTTTCCATCACTCAAAGCTTTCCAAATTTTACAGTTAAGGCCTAATTTTCTCAGCAGTAAGCATCCTCTCCTCGCCTTGCCTTTCAGAGAAATTGCCATTTGAGAATACAGCTCCTGTAATTCCTGCTTCTCCCCCCATAGCAAGAAAGGCCTGTTACTGCAGACATGACAGTCAGCAGCAAAGCTGGGGAAGCAGAATGTTCCTAGGGTGAGGAAAAGGAATTTATGGCAACCGGGCTCCAAAATAGATTCACTGTTTTAGTGGTACCCTGATAGCAGCAATTAGGGACTTACTAGGGTCCCTTATCAGTGTAGAAGAGAATTCTTATAACTGTTTTCACTCAAGCTTAGGCTGGTGAAACAAAGTCTGCAGGTATGAAGTGTGAAGGGGTCTCATTCTTTTGATACTTTTGTCTCCTTTGTTATGAAAACAAGCACTGCACTGCTTGTTCTCTGACAAGCTGTGTTCATGACACAAAATAAACCGTTTCATTAACAGTCTTTTACTTTCCAGTGTTGGAAGTGCCCAAAAGAGGCATGCTACAGCAGCACAGATAAATTACTTTAACAGGACCTTTGCGTTGTTTAGGTTTGTACTTACACTCTGTAACTGTAGCCTGTTGGAAATGAATACGTGTGAGATGACACGTGTACTGCATATCTCCGGTTTCTATCACTTCATCCACTTTGGACCACCTTCTAACACATTATTTGCATTAAGCAGTACCTCACCTCACTCAGGTAAGCACGATACTGCCCGGTTTGGGTGGCTGTTTCAGAATCTGGCTGTTTATGTAACCTGTTTTCCTTCAGCTATGAGTACCACAAAAGCATCCAGACTCTGACAACTGAGATGAGCCCTTATCATCTAATGCATAATTACCAGTTTCAAAAATGTTGTCATGCAACTTTCATTCTCCAGTGCAGCAGAGAAATCCCATTAGCTTCAGCTGCTGCTCCTG
Source organism: Gymnorhina tibicen (assembly GCA_013399875.1). Classification (NCBI taxonomy): domain Eukaryota; kingdom Metazoa; phylum Chordata; class Aves; order Passeriformes; family Artamidae; genus Gymnorhina; species Gymnorhina tibicen. The sequence goes on along the minus strand of VXAZ01009789.1, from coordinate 1,301,414 downwards.
GTGACAGTGACCTGTGGCACTGAAAGGCTAATGGAATTGCACAGGTGTCACCACAGACATCGTCTGTAAAAAGTGAAGTTGTGCAAGTGTAGCTGAGATCATAATTTAGCCCACAGAGTACTTGTTTGGGGTGAGCTGCGTAAGATGGAAAGAACCCACTATGACTGAAAGGATCTAAGCTGAGTTTGAAGTCCTGATATTTGGGAAAAGAAAAATTTTCAAGAGAACTTGCCAACATAAGGTGTGGAAATTCATGAGACTCAGTGATCCACATCTTTCTGTGTCAATAGGTCATGCCCTTTTGTGCCTCTTTTCATGGTTGTATTGTTTTTCAAACAACTGAAAAAGAGATTTGAAATGTCAAACATGAAAATTCCACCAAAACCATAAAAAGATTCCTTAAATTAGGAACTAATCAACGCTTTTCCTAATCTGTTCATATTTCTAACACAGTGCTATTTCCATAATGGCGTATGATCAATTTTCACCATGTTTTTGGATACTTGTTGAAATCTGTCTCTCCTTGAACATATATTTACTAAGACACAAACATATAGTCAACTTCACGTTTAAAGAAGTTCTTGTTCTGGTCACTAGTTCGGGTTCTGTTCTACCACCAGTTAATATCCTTAACTACAATATCATTATAGGTTGGTATATAATTATTTTATCATTTATGAAGATTACAATGGTTGGATAAAAGCACTCAGTTTTTAAGCGTGAAACATATCATTATAAAAATATAAAGGACTTAATTTAATTCCACTAAAAGAACCAAAGGGTTAAGGTTTGTTTTTTTATGTCAATACTATGAAATCATGTTTGGTGTTTAATGCTGAAAAAAACTGGCATAGGATAAGGTCAGCTCCTAAACCTCAAAAACTGAGAAAAGTTAGAAGGAAAGAATCATATCAATCTCCTCTCACTGATATTGCTTTTAACAAACTCCAGCTCTCCTTTCATATCTAGCTCCATTAGATAGCCAAGAGCTTTAAATATGCAAACCTGAGAGAACCTGAACTGCAAAAGCAAGCCTCCACGGTTTCCTCAGGCACAGAACCACTGACTGGATCCAGCACAAACAGAGGCTACTGTCCTAGGTTACAATGTAAGATGTAACCAAAAGCATGTATTCTATTATCATCTTCACAAGCTGTTAAAGTGGGTGGGGCTGTGCTCATTCCCTCCTACCATGACTCACCCCTGATAACTCCCTCTGGAGCTGTCTCTGTTTATGGGCTGTCAAGGACCCACCACATGGCTCACAGAATTACACCAGCCCATTGTGAGATGCTCCGCCCAGGGGGAGGAACCAAGCATTCCCACCTGGGTATAATCTGGGGTTTGGAACAGCAGAAGCAGCCCTTACCTTCTGGACTCGTAGAGGACAAGAGCTACCACTGGACCTTCAGGTGAAGATCAGACCCTTCTACAGGATCACCACTTCAACAGGACCACTTCATCTGAACTGCTACCACCACCCTGACTAACAGCGTGTCAGGCTGTATCCTGACTCTGTCAGTGTTCTTGTACTATTGCATTTATTTTAATCTTCCTATTAAATTATAATTCTGACTGAAAATCTCCCACTGGTTTGTTTTCAAACTAGTACAGCCACACATCCCTTCTATGCTGCAGGTCATCCTGCTGGAGTGTTGCAGTGATCCTGGCAGGCTTTGTGCAAACCTGCTGCTCTCTGCTCCTCTGCCTCCTTCCCTCTACCCCAGCGTTTAACTGCTGGCTCTGCGCTGCAACACCTTGGTCATCAAACTGAAGTTCTTTTCTGGGCTATTTTCCTTTGCAGACAAATGATAATAACCGTTCTGTAATAGCACCCACTGTATAATTGATATTACAGGAAACAGCATGTCTGTGACACATGAAAGAGAAGTCCTAGAAATTTTCTTCTGAAAGGAATAGGGCAGCCCCTCCTCCCTCACAAACTAATAAAACAGTCATCAAAATAAGTGGGGTTTTAAGCTCTTCATCTCTCCATATCAATTAATTTGCACTAAATCTCATTAATATTTCACTTAGTGTTCAAAACTGTAATTTTTGGGCGGGTGGAGGATTGTCACTTCAATGAAGACTTTTTTCCAAACGAAGGTTCAAAGCTGCTGCATACACTGAACACTTTAATGCAGGCACTGCACTGTAGCAAGTTGAAAGGAAATCTCATTAGGAGAGGATTCCAGGACAAAAAAAGCACCATCGCTGTTAGTGCTAATTAGCAGCTTTTTCTGCTGTTTCAAATGAAGTTCCAAAAACTGAATGAGTGGATGGATTATTTCACCCCAGAGGCATTCCTTCAGGTCAAGGGTGAGACACCTTGTGAGGGTGGTGCTTCTTCTTGTCTTGATCCAGCAGCTAAAAATCTTGCCAATTTCCTAATCCAGCAAGAGTCAGAAATTCACGTCTGTAATAACAATATCACAAAACAAAAGAAAGGTAATTTTTTGTCAGAACCAATGGAGCTCTTTCTTTCAAAATTAACTGAACAATAATTCAAATGTGTGCAAAGCTGGCAGTACTTTTAAAACAGTGTGCTATCCTAGGGCGTTAATCCATTTTAACCATACTATTAACAATTACCATGGCAGGTACACGGGCAGAACATGCATCTTCTAGGCATGGAACAACCAGAAGAATATCCCTGCACACTGGATTCAGAAGACACAAGGAATGAAGGAACCAGTGAGTCAGTGCAAAGGAAAATCTCATACGAGTTAGAAAAAAAAAAATTAATAAGATTTCTGCAGCAGGCTATAACTTTAAAACATCATCAACTCTTCCTCTGATTCAATTCAGCTTGAGTTATAGAAAGGCATAGACAAGTAATCAAATTCACAGCATCCACAAAACCACCCACAAAAATCGGAAAGTACCTAATCCCTCCAGCCTATCAGGGTGTGTAATCACCTGTACCCTGAGAGTACATTAAGAATTTATTCACCACATCTGTTGACACCAATTTATGTTTTCTTTAGCCATGCACAAGAAAGCCTAAAATAATCCACAGCTCCTGATTTCAAAATAATACACTAAGAGAGTCTCAGAAGTTAGGATCTCCCTAGACTCAGCACATTTAAGAAGCAGACCCCAGTGCATCCAGATAATCATTCCACACAGGATCTGCAGACTTCCAAGTGAAAAACAGTGCTATTCTGCAAGAAAATGCCTGTAGTAATTTGAGAGGTAAAACCAGTGTGCCAATGGATCATGGTACTTAATCATGGGTGTCTGTTTAAAGGAAATTATGTACTTAGTACTCTTGTGGTTCTCCAGTCAAAAATAAAAAGGGATGCAGGAAACTGAAAACATTTTAAGTTCTAGTTAAATTCCTTTAGATGTCCTTTCTGTGAATACAAGTCCTTTTCAGCTTGACCATAACTGCATTTCTTAGATGGTATTGTTTGTTTCTATCAGGTTATCCAGCTGGAGAGCCCCTGAAGGGAGCTCTTGGCTTAAACTTTCCTAATGGGAAATGAGAAGGTACAAGTGCTTTTTACAGTTGTGTTTTGTTGCCAAAGCCTTGAAAAGCATCTGTTGCTATATGGGGGGAAAAAAAAAAAACAAGAATGCCCATTCAAAAGAGGCAGCCCATATTTTACTGACAATCTTTGCTAGTGGTATCTAAATGCTCCAGTAACTTCTTGGTTATTTTTCACCTGGACAGTAATGCACTCAAGCTGTCAGAGGCCTTTCAAGGGCAGCCACTCTAACTTAATTTTACTGGAACTTATGTAATGTCAATGTTTATTTAAAAGAAAACAAAATCTAGCAATTAGAAGCAAAGGAATATTCTAAGTTTCACTGAAGTTAATAGAAAACCTTTGACTGGGCTGAAGAAAGCAGAGTGGACAATGAGATCCCCATAGGTGCTGAATGGTAGAAACGTTTTGCTGTGACTAGTTCTCATTTTTTAAATGCTCTAAGCTATTTTTTAATGGGCTTCATCTCTATCAAGTTGTCTAAATTCTGCCTTTGTAGTGTGTTTCACAAAATGCAACACATTTGCAGGCATATGTGGTTCTGAATAATGAATTCTTTTAACTCTGCAGTTCATTACTGCCTTTTGACTGTCCCAGGAACTGGCACAGCCACGCTCACTCCTGAGTGCTGGAGCAGGAGAAGGGATAGGTGTAAACACTTGAAAGACTCATGACATGAGTGCATAGGTTTTAACAGAGACATAATCAGTGGGGGCAGTAGAACGCCAGTTTTGATTAGGATCTTGAAAGCCAAATAAGAGCCTGCTGAGGCAAGCTGGGTATTTCTACCACTCATGCTGCAGCACAGCACTTGTGCTCAGTGAGAGGTGAGGAGGGAGGATTAGCATGACCTTTGCTTAATCAAAGGGGCTATAAACCTTTAGGGACTGGATGGTAAACAAAGCAGAAATCACATAACTTTTATTAAAGCTTGTTTTGTTTAGCTTCAGTTTTTAAATCTGCAAGATATTTTCCTATCAATTGTGTATCCCAAAGCAAATTTATCATGGGACCTCATTCAAACGGCTCAGGCTGAACTTGCTTCATTTTTATCTACCGGAAAAGCAAAAGCAGAAAACTCAATGCACATTGTCAACACAGGATATGAAAACACCTTAGAAAGTAAAACCACTGGTTATGAAATCTGACACAAAATTTTGGTGCTCCAGATACTTGAAGAGCTGGAGAAGTTGATTCTACCTGTGTCATTTGACTCCTTACATTACCTTGATGGGTCTCGTGGTCTTCGTAACTACTAAAACTTGAATGAGAAAATCAAAGTGGTATCTTGTGTCCTCTCTGTAAGACTTTGCTGCTTCCATGTTTCCTCCTCCTCTGTTGTCACAGGCAGCACAGCATCTGAGCCACTGCACTGGAGCATGTAGCAAACAGAAATCTTTTGTGATTCCAAGGGAAAATTGGTTTCAGGGGTATCTAATAACAATATCCACGTCTCCAATTTTCTGCAGCCCTCCTTCTTCCTGAGCCAAAAAAGAATTTATGTTTCCTGTCTCTCTACTCCACATTTAACCCAGCCACTGATAACACTCAGGGGGAGTATTTGCCCTTCCCAGAACTGTGCTGTTTGGGCAGAGAAGACCAGTATTGTCAAAGTTATTGCAGAATGTGGTTGGAAAAATTTTCTGGTGGAGAGATTTTTATTGCAGTGGCTCTCAGCATAGTAGCAGTTTATTTGTCATTTTCATGACTAACTACAGAAACACTTTTAAAAGATGCTTCATTTTGACTTAATCATCCCATCTTTTATCTATTTAATAAATATGCAATGTAACAAGCAGTTCCATGAGTGCTGGAACAAATGGAGAATGATTTTTCAGAGCATAAGAGGACTAACTTTACATTTCATAAGAAGACTGTAAGTAAGGAAAGCATTGTGAAGATATCTCTCATTAACCAATATGGGATCCTAACACGAGAGAAAAATTAACAGATTTACTAGATGTTATGGGGGGTGGGTTTAATATTGCAGAATCAATGGAGGGAATAAAATTTAGATTTAAAAATAACAACCTAAATGAAAGTCTATCCAAGATTTGGGCATTCCTCAATTTTTCTTTAATGTGAATTCTGTGGTACACAACATACAGTGAGTTTTAACTTTAGACATTCTTTTAAAGAGGTTGTTTGCCAGGGTATTTCACAAAATTTATGGGAATTTATTATTACTAATCCATTTCAAAATATAGTTTAAAGTCAACAGTAAGTTCAAAATTAGTTTACAGAGTGATGATTAACTTACTTCCTTAGGAAATCAGGCCAAAATCAAGTGATACTATTAAAATCACCACAAAACAATCAGTACTTCCAGTAATGTCACAACAGGACTAATGAGGTCCAAGTTAAATGTCTTCCTTTAAAAAGCAATCCAATATTTATTTTTAAATTTGATTTCAAATACATTCAGAATTTTAACTGCTGTTTGTAATTTACCTTAGAATAAAAATTCAAATTTTTGGGCAGGGAGACTATTCAGGTATTTTGGTATTATTTTTGAAGGATCTAGTTACTGAACTTGATCATGCTTTTTACTTATTTTGTATCTTACTAGTGTTGAGAATGCACCTCTAAACCAAAAATTTATATATAAGACAAGTGCCTTTCTGCTTCAGCAACCCCTATTATTTACAGAATAATAAAAATGCATTCAGCAGATAGTAAAATAAATAACAAAGATAAGCGTGCTTTTCAAAAGACCTCAGACTAAGTCATAGATAAATGATTGTGTGTCCAGAAACAGGAAGAAAGCAGAGGATGAGAGAATTATTTATCTACACTTTGGACAACAAAGAACTACAGAATTCAAATGCAGGTTTTGTAATTCCTCAGCTCTTCCTTTAGCTACTAGACTAGAGAATCATAGGGAAGAAGCCTTGTCCACAGAGAAACTGTACATTTCCCTCACCGCCTTTGGAATGAATGTCACACTTTTGGATCACAGCATCCGGGTAAGCAGTCATTGCATTGTATATTAATGTTTTTCAGTCAAATAAAAAAATCTCCAAAGAAAAAGCAAACAGGAGGTAGTGTTTGTTCCCGTAATGGAGATGCCACTAAGGCATTTTTATGGCCAGAGGACGGTGCATGCCCCTATTAGAGTGATGTTGCTATCCTGCGTCTAACAATGAATGGATGTCAAGCCAGTGCTGCTGAAGAACTGCAGAGGACCCTGGGCAAGAAAGTTCCTTAGTGACAAAGTCACAGATAAAGTTCAGTGCAAGTGAAGATGATACAGCCAGGAGAAAAACTATCCCAACATTATTATGGAATTATAGTCTTTCAGCTGACAGTCACATAGGAATGAGGTTTTCATATTACAACAAGTATCTCTGTGAAAACATCAGCTCAGTGCTCAGTAACGGTTAGAAAGCAAACTTAAAGTTAGAAATTCTTGCAAAGTAATGAAGACTAGAACAGACAATGCTGTTATGCCGGTGCATAAATCAGAGCCTGCTTCCTCTCCAGAAGCACACTGTGGAGATGGAAAAGGCACAGGCAAAGGCTATAGGAGCATGAATCAGATGCATGGAACTGCTTTTGTAAAAGGAGCAACTGAGCAGATTAGTATTTCTCTGTTTGAAAAAGAGACAACTGAAGGCTGAATAGAGGGAGTCCTGTAATATTGTGAGTGGAAAGGAGACAGTGAATAGACATTGATTGCTCACTGCTGCTTCCAATACAAAGGGGGAAGGAAGAGAGAGGGGAAGAAATCAAATAAATTTGCAGGGCTGGGATCAGATAAAAATCTTTGAACAGTGTAGAATGGTGAGATATTTCTTTATATAACATGTATTTGAGGGTTAGGTAGTTAAGTTATAAATTTCTGTCCAAAGAAGTCAGCAGAAGCTAAAATACTATGAGGGTTGAAAAACAATGGACAAAATGACTGAGGAAATTCCACGAGTCCCACTAAAACCAAAGATCTCTGCTTCAGGATATATGTAACACATTTTTTTTAGCTTTGAGAAATCACTCAAAAGTAGAAGAATATTCAGAGGACACACTGCTGTGTGCTTGCTCAGGCCTCTAATCTGCCAGTGTTCCTGCAGAGGTTGGTCACCACAAGGTTCTGGACCAGACTGACCTTGCTCTGACTCTGTCCTTGTTTCTAGACACAAACTCTTCTAAGAGCCAGAGGCATTACTCAGCTAGGAGCAATCTAGTTCTGTTTTTCTCACACCTCAGATTTCTGACAATTCTCTTAATCTCTTAGAGTAAATTAGGTGATAGAAAAATGTTCAGTAGAACAGCCTTCTTTATCACTGTTTGTGTATATGGGAAAGAGAATGAAATGGAGAGAAAAAAGGAAAGAGAGGGACACAAATTGTTGACATTTTCAATAGAATAAAAGTGTCTGTGATCCCTTTACCAGGAAAAACTGCAAGTCAGATCATCGGTGGGTAAACTGAAATAGTGCCATTGCAATCCATGGAACTGAACTATTTAGCCTAGCACAGGATTTAACCTGAATTTCTTAGAAATGAATGGCTCTTAGATTTGCAAAAGGAAGTTGCTGACACACAGAGCACTGCAAAATTCTTCAATTTGTTCAGCTGGTTATACATTTCACTGTAAGTCAGATCTCAGATCCATCTCCTCTCTCTCCCATTAATTCTGCTCTAAACCTGACCTTGTTTGTCCCTTGACCCTGTTTTGCCACAGTTCATAGAAATTCTTTTATTTCTGCAGCTCCATCTATCTTACAATCTCTGCCTCCTTTCTTACTTGGGTCCTGGGTACTATAAAATACCCACTAAATTTTCATGTGCTGCATAGTGTGCCAAATTGCCTCATGAAGGACACATTGTAAAACGCTATTCTCACAACACTATCAAATATACGACACAGTTTATATAAAACTAATTTTGTGCTTCAACATGTAAGCACCAATTTTTCCAAACAAGATTATTCTAATTACAATTCAAGCTCAAGTAGAAGAAAAAAAAAAAAACAAAAAGCAACAACAACAACAAAAAGGGATTGTCAGTGGTGGTGCTGTACAGAAGTCCTGGGAATAATCAAGTGAACATTGAATTAATGGCTTTGCAAACAAGCAGTTCAGAGCAGAAGGCACTATAGCACTTTTCAAACACTGTGTCAGTTTATAGCTTAAGATCTCCTGTATTTCCAATTTTCTTTATGTGTCAGCATGTTTTCTACATTTAGTTATCACATTTGGTTTCATTTGGTTTTGGGGGAAGGTGGCAGTTGGAAAGTTTGGTTGATTTGAAATATTTACTTCAAATCTTTCCTAATGTAGAAAATACCACTAACAGACAAACAGACTAAGATTTACCACCTGCTACATGAAGTTCTATAAGGTGAGTAAAGCAAACCAAATTGCTGTCAAATCCACCTTAATGATCCTTGTTCTAATTATACCTTTTATAAGGTACTTAAAATTAACTTAAAAAGTGAATTTATACTTGGTATGTAGGTGTGTAAAAAATGTTTGAGTAGCGGTCCTAATGGGATTAACAAATTTAATTTTAGGTTCATTGGCGTTTCCATCTTCAGTGGATACCATTAAGTTTGGTGGTTCAGAAGCTTTTGATAAGAAATGGGATTCACTGTTCTAGTAGGCACCAACAGTGCAACACGGCCAGTGCAGGAGTGAGGGAACAGGGTGGGAAAGAGAGGAGTGGGAGAGCAAACTGCATGCGTGCACAGCTCCAGAAAATGCAGTCCCTGGTGTGACCAGACACTGTAACCAGAGTTACCAGGACAATGGCACTGCTGTCTTTTCCAAGGTCCTGCAGTGCACCCCCACATCAGGTCTCAAAGCCTCCTCCTTCTGCTGTGAAAATTCAGTTATTCACTCTCGTGTGAATTCATTCCCTACAAAGTGCAACTGTGCAACACGCCCAGCTGTGTCCTACAGGGACACGCACACCCCCAGGACAGCACCAGAAGTAGTTCAGGTAACAGAAATAGTGTCCCTGCTCCAGCAGCAAGAAACGCCTGAGCTAATTAATCCTGTTGCTTCTCTCAAGGATAAATGAGCCTTTGCAGAGCTCTGGCAGCTTTCCTGCCCCTCATGCCAGGATAGCTGGGGCACATAAAGCCTGCTCAGCAGGTCCTACAGAGACTAGGCCCCAGAAGAGATTCGTTGGGATTTCATGTGATATGAGCCAGCTTTTCTGAAACACAAATGTTCATTTCTTTAAAGTGCAAAACCTGGTGTAAAATCACTGAAACGCATATAGCTTTTTATTCTTCTAAGGGCTTACCAGCCCACCTAAACAAAGTGCTAAAGCATCCCATGGTGATTGTAGTCTTTTTCCATTCTGGGGGCTAGGTGAAGCATCCTGCCTAACACTGTTGTCTTAGGAGGTCAGGATTTGCTTTCCCATCTACGTTGCTGTTTTCACCTTTTATATTCTGTAACTATGTTTTACAAGCTCCCTTTCATTCCAAATGCACACTACAGCACACTGGTTGTGTTACACGTGCACTGGGGAGTGCACTGTCAGCCGACAATTTGTTAAATTTCCAGATACCATCCAAGCACTCAATATCCTGGACACACTGGCACTTGCCACTTCTTCCAAAATCTGATTGGAAAGGGCAATCATTTTACAGAAATCCAATCATAGGGTAGCCATCTGGCACAATTATCCTTTTTGTACTTACTGGAAACACTTCCATTAGCAAAAAAGAGCCCTAAACATTGGTGTCTCAGAGGCAGAGTGTTACTAGCTGCTGAGGAAGAGCAGCAAACCAGTGAAGAAAATCAAGCAGTTCTTAGTAGCTCACCACGTAGCCCTTGCATTCCAGAATCGTTCTAAAGAATATCAAAGGTGCAAATGTAAACTTAGACTTTTGCTGCTGCCTGCCCTTGTGAGTCTTTGGAAGATCATACTAGGGAACACTTTGTGTGGTTTAGCACCTTGCAAAACAACTTCTGCAAATTGCAGCAGTGTGGCAGCTGGGCTAACCCCCAGGTAGCTGTGCTAATGACCCCTGGTGTGTTTACCCTAGGTTACCATTCCCCCTGAAATTAAGTAACAGTTTTACAAGAGTTTCTGCAGACTGACAGTCTTTAGCAGTTACTAAATGCAATGGATGCCTGGAACAAGGGAAAATTGAATTAAATTTACATCTCAGAAGGAGTTGTATTTTATAAACCCTTGATGATTATAGCTGAACAAAGCTTAACAAAGAATAATAGCAGATTTCAGTTAATTGTAAATACAACAATGTTGTTTCAATAGGATTTTGTTTACCTTTCACTATGTTATCTTGGGTTTACAGAGGAAAAAAGATTATACACTAGTGTAGGGATTTTAGTTAGATTTTCCAGTGCTAATCTGGCAGAGATTTGTTTCTGTACCAGGCCTCCTTGACAGAGGAGGGGCTGGAAGGGCAGGAAAACCTCCCAAAATCTATCCCACTTGGGCTGGATTGCAAATTCAGCTCAAGACACGTGTTGTGATTTTAGCAAATCCTGTGTGAAGCATCAATTTTATTACAGAATTGAATCATGAGATAAAATGGGATTTAGCTTTGTTTTTTTTAATCAACTGAGGAAAATACCTGGAGCTGGGTAAATTTTAAAGCCAGTTCCACCAGCAGTAAGAAGCTTCATACTCATTCAGACAGCGCCCCAGAGATTTGACTCACACCTGTATTGTTTCATGTAAGTTGTCAAGAAGAAAAAGGAAAAAAAATATGCTTTAGAGTTTAACCCCTGGGTCAGATTATAGGAGAGAAGGAGAAAAAAATCTACTTCAACAGGTTTAAGCAGTACAATAAATCTGTTCTGACAGATATTTGACAGCCATGTTTTTACTGCCCTCTTTCTGTTTGAGTAGATGGGAAGGAAAGCAATGCTTATTGAAGGTCATTTTGGAACAAATAAGCAATCAAAACAATCAGAAAACTGATATGATTTTGTTGGAGAAGCTAAGGGCCTGTGTGAGTTTAATAGAATAGGAATGTAGTTCACTATTTACCTGTAAAACCAGGCAGATTACTTGCCCACCATTATTACAAATCAAGACACTAAAATACATATTTTAAGGAAATTCTTTCTTTACTAATTAATATGAATATTAAAGTACTCCTGGAAATACAGTGCCTGGAAGCAATTGTGTGACGCCTTTTCAATGTCAGGCAATTACCAACAGAAGTACATTTTAAGCAAAGTAATTCTAATTGAGTATCATTCATGAACATTTCAACAGGATGGAAACAAGCATGGATTCAGAGCAGAAGAGACTCTCCTCCTGCAAGCTGTACATCCCATTAAGCAAACAGAAGCAGGACGTCGCTGTCAGGACTGGTGGTGCATATCTGTTGAAGACTACAGAGCTATAAGGATTTCCATCAGCTGATGTGAATCCAGATCCTGATCCAGATCCCCAACAGTTTATTGTTATTTTACGTTTCGCTAGCTGCATAATTTTAGGTGGGAAGAAAAAAAACCAAAACATTGCTACCAAAAAAAGAAATTTTAAATCATTACAGGAGAGAGAAAATTTGGAAGTCATGGTGAATTCCTTCATTTAGTACTTCAGGTAACACTCTGGTCCTATAGTGTGTGTTATAAGGATGGTGGATTAAACAGCCAGGAAGAAATGTTCTTTTCAAAAATTACTTGTATTTGTAGATGCAAGAAGAACAAAAGGGAGGAAGACAATCCTGCTGGGCCTAAACAAAGGTTCAATTAACATCAAAAATCATCTCTTTACAGTTACAGGAAAAATGCCCAGAAGAAAAAAGAATGGAAGAACTATGTTTGATACATAGGTGCTCTCCAACTTCCAACAATTTTCATCTCAAGGACTTCTTGATTTGAATATTGTAGAAAAGCTGGGCTGTCCAGTTCCTCTACAAACGTTACCAGTTTCCCAATGTATCCATAGAAAGAAGAAAAGATAGTAAATGTTCTAGGACTTTATAGCCAGCCGGCCTTACAGAACAATACAGATTTAAAAATAAGGCAATCTTAACAGTGCTGCAGCACTGACTTTTGCTTTATAACAGCTGGAAATAAGAAAGACATATCTAAGATACTGTATATGAAGAGATTTTAAAGTTTTACTGGAGTCCAGGAAAATTAGATGTCCAGATCACTCTGGATTTCAGAGAGATTTAGAACACTTACCTGCTTTGAATATTTTAATGGTATTTCTGACACTTGTTATATTTCTTCAGGACAAGAATATATAAATCAGACTCTGCTGATGATTTCCCAATCATTTTGCTAGTGTAATGGAAGGTCTGCAGACATGTCAAAAGTTACGTGGATGTGGAGAAGTGGACAACCTGCTTTTCTTAGTAATGGTTCCCTGCTTCAGTTTGGAGCTCATCGGTGGGACAGTGCAGCCAAGTTTTCACTACAGTGACCATTTGAGGATTTTTAAGCAAAAATTCAGTTTCTGATGTTACCAAGCCATCATTTTTACACAGAAACCAACAACATTTAGGTTCCCAGGAGACCACAGAATCTACAGAACAGTACACGGAGCAATGCAGTCGGAAGTATTCTCCAAGGTGAGAGTCTGTGGTCAGTATTATTCCTAAACTGTGATCACAGAATCGTTTAGGTTGGAAAAAAAGGAGTTCCAAGGTCATCGAGTCCAACCATTAACCCAGCCCTGCCAAGTCCTCCACTAAACCATGGTTGTATGTCTGTATAATAAGAGCTGCTTTTTGTCTCCTAATTAAATATGAACTGATATTACCATTTCTTTTCATCTTAACACTGCTCCTTTAATATTTATATCTGAAATTCCTTTACAACCTATCGCTTTCAAGTCAGGAAAACTGAAAGAAAGATTTAAGAATAGCAAATTATGTTGTAATTTCTATTGCTTGTTTGAAGGAGCAAAAAGAATTAGTTTATATAGAGTTACAAAATTGATATCTAAAACTTATTCATCAGACTTGGATAAAGAGGAGACATTAATTCACATTTGAAAAATTCTGTGTTTTGAATTGTTTTGTCAGTATCACAATGACGTGTAGGAAGCAATCAGCCATTTAACAACAGAAATAATTCTTGATTTTTCAAAATTATGTTTTCAAACTCACTGCATATGTTTCCTCAAAGACTCATTAGGGCATTTGTGATGGATACAATTTCATTTTGCTGTACTCCAAAGGCTGAAAATTTGATACAAGTGCTCCTTATGCCATATTTCAAAGAAAGATGGAACACCACAGGGGGCTATTCTGGATCAGACTGCAGTTTATTGTATAATTGTAGCTTGTTAACTTTTTGTCATCACATTCAGTACTTAATTTTAAGCTTGCACGTTTCCTTATGAACAGCTTACTGTAACCTTGATAACTCCATTCACTTTCTGTTGATAGCTCTTGAGCAGCTTACAGCATAACTAAACCCAGAATACACAATTAATATTTTATAAAGGTATCTACTGTCACCTATTTAACATTCATAATGTTCTGTGAATGCACCTTAAAATGCGTATTAACATTTTACAGATGTTGTGCTACTATTAACATATATTTATATACATTTTTAATCCTTCTTAAGTCACAGAGCGTTTTACCAGTATTACAAAAACACACGCAGGAAGTTGGTGCGTGTTCAAAAGTTCACATCACAAAGCCATTCATCACTTGAACTTCCCATGCACACCACATTTGGGCTGAGAACTAAGCCGCAGCATAAGGGAATGGTAAGTTTCTACAATGAGACTGACTGGAAGGACTGATTCTATTTTATAATATCCTGGCTAACAGATTCCATGGGGCTCTGTCAGGCTGGGAAACTGCAGTGAGCCCTGTGAAAAACAAGACCTAAATCAAATGATCAGCCGTGGATGATTTTCATTGTTCTTTTCCTCCTGTTAGAGAAACTTTTTGTAAGGTTTGATTTAGTTCAGATTCAAAGCTTTGTTTTAAGCCAGCCATACAGTTAAATTTGAAATGTCTGTAACTGCAAAAAAAACCCAATTATTAAATGATGTGCAGAAATTTGGGAAATGGTCAGTCAGCATAGAAAGGTTTAACATTATTAAGAATAAAAGAGAGTAAAAAGCATATTTTTGGGAAGAGTGAGAAAAGTGATGATACCAAAGTATATTTTTTACTATATGATCTTGCCTTTTTTTGTCCAAATAATGAAATAATTTTCACGACTAATATATGCAATTAGGACAAAGATATGAAAAAGTTAATCCTTGAGAAGATTTTTATCAAAAACTTTTGACTACTATTCACCTCTCAACTCAAAGTCATGGGATCTAAAGTTGCATGAATAATTGATGCTTCAGTTCAGAGTTCTTACTTTCTCTATGTTTCTTGTCCAATGAATAATTCATTATTTTTTGCAAAGTGGAGCACTTTAAATAGGAAAGATTAAGAGAAAGCCATTCTCAAATACTCCATATCACTTGATTTGGAAAAGCAATATACCTAAGTTCATGTCCCCCATCTGAACGTGGCAGGCAGCAGAGCTGGAGCCCTCTCAGATGCTCAGAAGGTGTGTGAGTAGGAGGAACACCAGTACCTCTGCTCTAGCCCTCATCATTGTGCCTGAGCCTCTTGGACTAACACCTGTCAAACATTTCATTTTGACTGTTTTCCAGCTCTATTATCTTCCTTCGCCTGTTTTTTTTTTCCTTGCAGCTGGGTCAAGATGGCAAAGAATTTGTACTGCATTCAACTTTTTAGTGCTGTAATCTTCAGCAGTACTTCATAAATAGTGATTTTACATGTGTTAGTGTATCATCTGTCCACTTTCTATTATTTCTTACGAGACATTTTTGTCAGAGTGACTAAATGTTTGCAGTCCTTAGACTTCAAGTATTCATTATTATTTGAAATGTCAATAAATCCATAAGATTCATTAATTTCTAGGGCATCCTAGAAAGATAAGAGAGAAGATATTGCCTCTTAGATCAGACCCTACATTGACTGCATTCTTCTCAAGCCCTTCAAAAATAGTTTGTTTTAATTAGTTTTAATTTTGATTCTATTTTTAAAATACTTACTTGGATCTCCCATGCCTCAGACCTGTATCATCTTTATGTATTTTCCTTTTGATAGTAAAGCTGAGATCCCCAGATAACTGAAACTTGAGCCACTTAGCATAAGTTATAATTATGTGCTCTATTTATACACAGAGAAACAGTTTGAACAGGAAAAATTGGAAAGATCCATCCCAGAATACTTAGAGGGCACAGTCTGTACATTATTTTTAATGAACAGGCAACTTCAGTAGCTTCAATTAAGTATCTATATAAATTTAATGCTGGTTTGAAATACCCATTGCATTCCTTAGCTGATAGGCGGTCAGCCTGAACTGCTGAAATTGTCAGCATATTCCTTCTTTATGGTACCAGAGAGCATCCTTATTATCTGCAGCTTTTCATTCCAGTTTAAGTGACGGTGTTGTCACAATACAAGAGCTGATAATGGTTTTTATCACTACTTTAAACCTTCCTTGATCTTATCTAAATGGGTAGCAAGGGAATTTTTTTCCTCTTCTTTTTTCCAATTTACTATATGGCAAAGATTTGCAAATCTTCAAATTACTTTTAGTAAAGGCACAACTAAAATATTCCATCTACTCGAGCAAATTTTTAATTTGGCTCCAAGTTTCACAGTCCACAGTGAGCACTTGAGTAGCACCAATGACAGCTGCTATATCCAGAGAGAGTCCAGGAAAAGAATTTGGGAAAGGAAGGCCATGGCCTCTGTGACACCAGACTTCACTGCTCGTGTCCAAAATAATAAGCATTGCTCTTGAATTAGCTTGTCCAGTTAACACGTGCTTTTAATTATTCACCCATGGCAAGTCATCCCAACAGCTCCTGAGACAAATCACTGCAGTGTTGCTGTTGGGTTTAAGCTTGGCATTAATATTCCTCTCCTGGATGGCTCTTTATGAAGATTTCCAGCAGCCAACCTGCAAAGGGAACTCCCCCTGAGCTCTTTTATTGACAAAACTTTACACACTTCGTTCACACTGTGAAACTCTGGGGGGAGGGAAAATGAACAGGAAAAGTCACAAGTTTCTGAAATGCGACTGCTTGTTAATTGAGTGCTAAATGAAAATCCACTTGATGAAACCCTGGTTTTAAGTTCAACAGATTGATTATAAAATAGATAATGCCCTTTAAATCTACACGTTCGTGCCTTTCTGGATGTGACTCTCTTTCATCCTCCTTTACTGCAGATTCCTGTTAAACACAAGACATCTGTAACTTGAAAGAACAGAGAGCATAAGAAGAAAATAAAAAGTATTATTTTTTTCCTTTCCTCTCTCTTCCTTCTTTGGTGAACTCAGGAAAGAAAATTAAATTCACTTTCCTATTCACTTTCTTCCATAGCATTACACAGTGCTTTACCATTACAGTATGTACAGCTATGTTTCCATTAACAGGAAACATTTCCAAGGCATAAAAAACTGGAGTTACATTTATTTTAGGGTGTCCCTAAGCTCACCTAAACTGCCTTAAACACATTATGTGAGCATGTTATTGGAGTGCCTCGGAATCTATAATACATTTATTTTCTTAGCACCCTGTGTTCTAGGGTTACTATTTTCTCCCTTTTACACAGAGGAACTGTTGTAAATTCAAGTTCCCAGAGCATAAGGAAATCTGGGACAGAACAGACTTCTGTTCTCAAACCTGCTTTATAAAGTTAGAGCAGACTCCAGCCATAGCAGACTTAGTAACTAGCAACCATTTATCGTAAAGATTTTATTATGAAATCAGAGCTTCAGGCTTCTAACTTCATTATGTAGTTTACATATTACTGTCTGTTATTATCTAACACTTATTAAAAACATCTACTAAACAGGACACCTGATAACCCATAAAAATCCCACACTTTTACTCTCCTTATGTCCCCAGGAGGAAATGTGAGCAATATAACAAATGCTACTCTTTAAAAAGTAAACAAAGCAAAACAAAATAAACCCCAATCCACCTGAGCTGGGCTACAAAAGATTCAGAGGAGGAGGATAATCCTTTGTTTTTAAAATTTTTGAAAATTAACCTAGTGGTGATAAATGTGGATCCAAAATACACCTATGTGCAGCTTCAGAAGAGTTGTGTTTTCCATGTCTCCCTAGTTTTCTTTCTGGGTGTTAAATGGGTATCGGAGTCCTTGTCTTTCTCTACAGAATCTTCTAAGGATCCTACCAACAAGGCTGTTGATTCCATCAATGAACCTGGGAGTCCTCTCTGCACCAATGCCTATTTTCTCTTATTTCATCCCTGGCAGGATCCTTTCTGCCCCCTCTGCATACCCCGTTGCAAGTGGGGCTTTTTCCATTCTATTGTAACCCAAATTTTTGGGTGAATGTGACAAGTTTCACGGTGCTGCTTTGTCAGATTGTACATCTCCAAATTCTCCACATTCGTTTATAAAGGACTAAAATCTTGTTACTATGGAAACTGCAGTTTTACATGCCCCGACCGCTCTGTCTTTAAAAGCTTTGCCACAATGCTGTTGCAAGATTTTTTTCTCTTTCTTTTATGTTATAAGCCATTAGATCCCCACCAAGAAGTCACATACAAACATTTTCAAACATTCCTCTCATAAAAAAACCTGCTTCTTATCCCTGCCTGTCCTGAAAGACCCAAAACAGTAGGGGAGTGAATTAAATCAGTGATTTTAAATTGCTTGATATAAAATTATGTTAGGTCTGAGCTTTATAAACATAAAGCAGAAAAAAATTCCTACCACAACCTGAAATTTTAATTTATAATGAAAAAATTACAATATTAATGTAACACAACTGATATCTTATTTAAATTTTTTTAAACTGCCATCAGCAACACCCATTGTATGAAAAAATAAGACCAAATCCTTCACAACCTTAAGCTAGAATAATTGTATACACATATCTGAAGATAAGACTCTCTAGAAATCTTAGGAACAAACTTCTTTTTACTGGTAAGTTTTTGAAGTCTAAAATGGGTGCCACTTCAAAAAAATTCCTTGGGTGTTAAGATTGTTTAAATTGTTGACTTTTTTCCTTTTTCAGTTATATACATTGTACTACAGGTGAGGAGCAGGACTGTGCTCTGTGCCAGGAGCTCACTAATCATCATTAGATTTGCAAGGTATAAGCACAGGTGACATTTGCCTGGGAATTCTCCAGGAATCCCCTGGCTTCCTGATCCCGCTATGTAGGAGTGTTGACAAATACTGTACCATGGTCTCTGCTGCTGCTGCTCAGCAATAAACAAGCAGAGACAGTGGTTCACATATCGAAAGTGATAAAATTACTAAAATCAAAAGAACCACCCCAGAAAAGAACTCCAGATTCTCAGTAATCTGATTTTCATCTCCTCAACCATTCCTTGGTCCACTGATCTGTCATTTGGTTTACTGACTAGTCAATCTGTGTATCTGACACTGGACAAACATTTGAAGCTCTGGATGCTCTCCTGTTATTTTTGCCTTTTCCATCAGCTAGATTTCCAATCAGTTAGATTCTCGGTGCTGGTTAGACCCCCTTTCCATTTCCTTTTCCAGCATCCCAGGCAGCAGCACAGTGCTGCATTGTCTGAACACAGAAACTCAAAACGTGGCAACCTAAAATCAAAAGTGAGCCCCTCATCTCCATATCTCGCATCTGACTCATGAGAAAGTTTAGCAGGACTTAAAAGTCCCTGACATTTAAGGGGCAGCTGCAGAGGAAAAGTTTTTTTCCCATTATCAACCACTGTACTCAAATTCCTCTGATTAATGCCTGCTTTCAGGTGCTTGTATCTAACTTGTAAATACAGTCCTCATTTCACTGCAGAACGCTCTGCCCCCAGATGTGAGTTTCTGCTGAGGTTACTACCTGACCTGCTTCAAAGAAATCTTCATTTCTCACAAATCTCAGATTGCGCAAATTGATTTAGTGCCAACTTCACCACATACTGTTAGTAGGAGTTTGTCTGTTTGCCTGGAGCACAGAGTGGAGCACCTAGAGTGGCTCCACAGATATGCAGAAGTGACTAATTCATAGATCCTACTTTCTCTCTGGAAGGTGGAAGCTGAACATTTCTTCCTTTGGCATGTGATTTTCCTCTCATCACAATGCAATGCCCCCCAAAACCACAATGTGGCCAGTTGGATTTATTCAGCAGAGGCATCTTCAATATGCATCCTGCTAACTTGGGATGAGGCTGCACAGCCACCATGACCCAGAACAGTTCGACTTGTCCCACACCAAAGGGCACAACCAGGCACAATTTCTCCTTTCAGCATACCTGCCTTTGGTATCTCTCAGGGCCTCACTTGAAAAATGCAGTTTAGATCAGTTTTGCTTCCAGGCTGTCTCCTTAGGCATTGCTCAACTATCAGTCAAAATATCTCTAAGTCTGCAATACTTTGTGACTGATAACTTGTACATTATTTCTTCACTCCTATAATGATTGGTCTTTGGGTCTGTATATTTGAATACTCTCTCTGGGGTTTCTCACATGTGCATGCAGAATTCAGACAAACAGTTGACCACCACTTTAAGTTCCTGACCTTCTTCCATAACTGTAGCTTAGAATAATTATTATTTTGAAGTTCTTAGCATATGTCTGAAGTGCCTCAAAAAGCATCAAATAAATGATACCGGTTCAATATTCCAGATGCTGTTCTTATCCCCAGGATCTAATCATTGACCAACTGTGACAGCTTTTTGATACCACCAGGTGGTTTTGGATCAGAGATTACTTCTGTGCTGCCTGAAAATTCTTTTCCTACCACAAAGCAATTGATCTAGCTTGCAGGTGTTACAGAAGGTAAAATGAGGACATCCATCTCCAGAAATAGTCTGTCTTTATTGGCTCTGGCATATAGCTTAATTGTGTGGTTTTAGGATACTTTGGGACCCCTGTCTTATTTTATTATGGCCTATAGAAATCCATCTCCTCTTCAAACAACTTTACATTTTGTTAAAACTTTAGAAAAGCCCAACAGGGATTCCTCTTCTCCCTTCTTGCTGAGATGATTCTGGAGCCATGGTGTGATCAAGTGCATTGGTTTGTGCTGTCCTATTGCACAGAAATGGTTGATTCTTGTGTCGATATCAACCACTGTAAATTCTCAGTGCAAATGCCTTGTAGTTTTTTGGGCTGTGTCTCCTCAGTTTCACAAAATAAATGAATTTACTGTGAAACAGATCTAGGCCAGATGGCACTTTTTGCATGGCACTGGATTTGCAAACACAGGGTCTAATTTTGAAGTTGTGCTCTAAAGCTGAACAGATGCTATGGCTGACGGGAGTTTTGCTCGCTCGCTTGCACTGCTTAGCAGTGACAGGGGATAAATACACAATAGTCCATAAATTCTATCCATGATATCATCATTGCTGTGGCAACTTATGTTGGCTAGAAGGCTATAATATCTTATTTCTGAGCCAGCTATCCCTGCCTCCCAGGCAGGCAGCAGAGCCACCTCCAACTTTGCCCTCAGGATATCTGCAGAAGAAAGAGCCATTTAGTGCTTCTGGTCTCTCAGAGAAGTTTCTGGGGACACAAATGCAATAAAGTTGAGTAGATGAAAGCCCTGGTATGGTCCCAAGTTTTTTTGCCTAATAATTCAAACAAATGAAAGGTGTGAAAAAATATAGGCACTCCTGAAAGCTGAAAGTCTGTTCATTGTCCAAGTTGTGAGAGATAGTGCTCTCTAACTTTATGAATTCTAGCTTGATTTTCCACAGCAGTTTTTTTACAGAACTAAGAGTTTTTTAGAGGTTAGGAGAAGAAAAGAGGCCTTCAGTCCAAAAAAAAAACAAACAAAAAAAGGTAGATTGCAGATGATGGCACAGTGGCACAGATAGGAGCAGAACAATTCACCCAACATACAGTCTGCAGACACTGCACCTCTGTGGAGGATCCACTAGCACACTGTGTATATAATTTCCAGATATCACCAACCCCCTATAAAGCTCATATATCAATGTTTACTGCAAGTAAAATGTTCACAAAGTCTCAAGTGAAGAAAGACTTTTCTTTCACCATATTTAGAAATATGAACATGAAACTTGAGTGAAGAAAGAACAAGGTGAATGAGTCATAAACACCTCCCTTTCTCATCTCATTTCCTCAGAAAAATAGTAAATGTTGAAGCTCATTTTAGGAATAGAATTCTTATTTTTCTTCTCATAATCCTTCCCACATGTCAGTTAATGACAACTGAGTGCACACAGGACTATCAGCTTCGTAACTTTTCATTTCAATGTAGAACAAAACTAACTAAGGGGAAAAAAGAAAGTTTGTTTAGGTTAATGATTCTTTCTAAAATCCTTTCATCCAAATTTCTATTCAGAGTGTCCAATTAACTGGGGATAAGAAAACCACATAAGATAAAAGAAGCTGCAGCACTCTTCAATAATTCTTCACCATGAATCCAGACCAAATCATGTAAGAAGGTCAAGAATCTAGTTCCTTTTTTTGGTATCTATGATGTATTTCTACTTTTTGTTTTCAATCACTTGCAAAAGTTACTCCTTCTAGCTGTTATCATGGAAACCAAGTATGAATAAAAATATACGTGCGAGTTGTCCAGGTGGAGCATCTCCACAACAACTTAGACCTTTATGTAATTCAGGTGTAGAAAAATCTGTATGTGAAATTTCTACATGTAAATTTCTTATCATTTTATACATAAATGTATAATTAAATGCAAGGCAACATTTGTTCTATAACTGCCTCCCAAAAGAAGTTATCATTTATATTTAGAAAGACAAGTCAAGCCCTGGAACTGAGGACAAAGCAGGTAGGTTTGACTTGATAATAGGAAAGTTTGTGGAAAATAAATTTTTATGTTTTCTTTAATGTTAACATGTGGAAAACAAAGGTGTGTGAAAATTTATCTGATACTCATGCATACCTCCCCAAATGCAATACTAATAATTGATAAGGTTTTAGTGGATGGAAGTTTTAAACTTTTCAAGTTTTACCTAATCAGTGCACATGTCTGGCTGTCTATCAATTCAGAGCAGTGATTCCACAACATCAGCTCTCCTTAGAGCAGTTTAGGGCTTTCAGGGTAGGTATTCTAGGACTCACAGTATAATTTTCACCTCAGTTTGTCTGCTTTGCAGACTATTCTTCCAATACTTCATAAAAGGGCAGAAAGATTACTCTCCAATACAAAGATTCTTTATACCCACTTTAATCATTCTTTGAAAGCCCTGGAGACTTGCTCTTGAACCGAGCTAAACGGAAAACCTCCACTTCAACAGCTCATTCAGAGAGATGAAATTCTGCCTACTACATGATTGAACACATTCCCGATCAAAAAGTAGCAATCACTGAATACATCAGTGAGCAATGACATTGGGGAGGGCATTGTTCTTCATTCTGTCCAATAGACCATGGCAAAACACCTCTTTCATATCAGAGATTGCCACTGAATGAGTCAGCCTTAGAAAAGCATCTGGTCTTGTACTCTTTTTTTTTTTTCCTACATTTAAAAAAATTATTGAAAAAAACCAAACCAGCAAGGTTCTGCCTTAAAAGTAGCAAATTAATTTAAAATCGCATTTCATTTTACACAGCATTAATATTCTTTAAATGGTGATTATTATCCTGTAGCCATACCATTAGACCTCTCTTCAAGTGTGTCCACAGGGGAAGTTAGGCATGACACCCTAAAGCAGCTTCTCTCACATATATTTAGAGTCACAGAATTTATAAATAGATAAATGAATAATTCTAAGTTTGTGTTGACCTCTTACAGACATCCTCAGGACTGTACTCTGATAAAAAACACTGCCACAGTTATGTGTCTACAGATCCAGGGGGTTGAAAAAAGACAAATTGTGACAATTGGTAATTGCGGATGAAAGGCGATCGGACACAAGCAACACAAAATTCTTACTTTGATATGGTCCTAGCTTTGTGATACGGCAGATGCTGAGGCGGTCAGGAGCTGGAATATGAAAGGCTGAGAGAACTGGGTTTATCAGCCTTAAAGAGAAAAAACCTCGAGGGACCCCTAAGGGTACAAAGAAGATGGTGCCAAACTCTTCTCAGATGTGCACAGTGATGCTCCACAGAGTGGAAAGAGAAAACAAACACAAGTTGATAGACGTGGGAAATTCTAACTCTACACAAGAATTTTTTTCAATTTATTTTTTAAACATATGGGTGTTCAAAATTGGAACAGGTCGCCCAGAGAAGATTTTGTATCTATAACCTTGGAGATGCTCAAAATTTGACCAGACAAGGCCCTGAACAGCCCTGCTCTTTTTAGCCCTGCCTTGAGTGGGAGGCTGGAAGAGGTGACCTTTGGAGGTCTCTTCCTAGCTAGGGATTCTGTGCCTAGCTTTCAGACTTGCTGCATTTCACTCACATTGGATGTTCCCTCTGTTTTATCACTGAGCACTGATCATGTCACAAATAAAGACCAATGCTATTAAGGTTACTGACAGAGAATAACTTATACAAAAAGAGTGAAAACCTTGCATTTGTCTGGATTTTCCACATTTTAGGTAAATGATAGGAACTGCATCTCACTCTGGAATCTTAGCAAGGATATGGGGAAATATTTGAAACCCAAACCTTTTCTGACCAGCTGTATTCAGTAACTTTCTGCTGTAGCATAACCTACTGTGCAGGAGGCCAGAATAATAATGTCTTTTCCATTCCTCAGATAGCATTTCCTGCCACTAAGAGACCCTTAAAAGAGTTCCACCACTGTGTGTCTCTTGGCATTCAAGACAAAGACAATAATCCTTAAACTGAAAAAATTATCTTGGATATCTCAGCTTTCTGCAACCACAAGTTAGTAAGTCAAAGACACAGGGAAACATGACATATCAACATTACGGTATTACAAGCTCTCATATTTAGCAATGGCTAAAAACATAATGAAAATGTTAAAACTGGCTACTGAAATTAACTACTTTTATTGTCATTTTCCAATCTGCTAAATTGGAAATGGAGATAGTTTAGCTCCAATGTAATAATATACACTTACAAAAAAAAAAAATTAAAAAAAATTTTTTTTACCTTCTCTTCTGCAACCCTCTTTTTCTGTGGCTGAATATCTTGCTACACCTGTGTCTTGGTTTGAAAGACAGGTGTTTGTCAAGGAAAGCAGGATCCTCCCTTGGAATGCAAAATGTAAGCCCCGTCCCTTTGAGTTATTATAACTTTGAAATTAAGGGGCTTTCAGGCAAAGATATGAGAAATAGGAATAACAGTTCTTTACTAGTATATAGGACAAAGCAATAATACAGAAATACTAGCTTAACCTGACAGAGTCAGGGTACAACCTGACACCCTGCCAGGCAGGGTGGTGGTAGCAGTCCGATTAGGTGGCGGCCGCAGTTCTCTTTGAAGTGGTGTAGAAAAGGTCTTGTAGAAAAGGTCTAAGCCTCCTCAGACAGTCCAGGGGTTGTTATGTAGCTCTTCTCCTGGGGGAAACCAGTAGGTAAGGCTGCTTGTGCCCTTCCAAACCCCAGATTATACCCAGGTGGGAATGCTTGGTTCCTCCCCCTGGGCGGAGCATCTCACAATGGGCTGGTGTAATTCTGTGAGCCATGCGGTGGTGGGTCCTTGACAGCCCATAAACAGAGACAGCTCCAGAGGGAGTTATCAGGGGTGAGTCATGGTAGAGATAATGAGCACAGCCCCACCCACTTTAACAGCTTGTGAAGATGATAATAGAATACATGCTTTTGGTTACATCTTACATTGTAACCTAGGACAACATGAATTATGCAGCTCTCATTGGTATATGGAAAGACGAAACAGCTACCCAATTATTTAATCCTTCTGGTGTTGCAAGTAAAGTATAATTTTAAAGGTTTTTTTCTTCTTTCTTAAAAAGTGGAAGAAGAAGAAACAGCAAGAGAAAAAAATACCTAGCATCTCAGTTTTGTCTAAAGCATGATAATTTAATTTCCTTAGATATGGTTTTAAAAAATAGAAACTTAAAAAAAAAAAACCACAAAACCTTTCTTTCTTCCAAGTAGCAGAGGGGAAGTGAAAGCAGTGTAGATGAGAAATGAAAACTGTATGAAAACAAAAATGCTTTGCAGCACATTCCAGACCACATCTTCACCTATAGAAATAATTGTCAGTGCAGCAAAGGAAGCTACTCCAGTTGACTTTACCAAAGGATTCTGTTGTGTCTTTTCACTACACTCGTTACCCTCAGCTCAGCTCAGGTCAAAGAAGTGACAAGTGACATGGCTACAGAAACCTCAGGTGTAGCAAAAGGGCAGTGTCTGACCCACTGGCGAATTAGCTTGTGTTTATTGCTTTGCCTGACATTCTAAAGCTGATTTTAATGAAACCATTAACTGACTTATTAAATTAATGCACACACTGCTGATGCATATTTCCCAGGTTGTATATGACATCTATTAAATATATATGTGCAGATATTACCCCTATGTTTTCTTAGGGGACACTGTAATTGATCAAGTGGGAATACACTTAGTCATTTTCATGGCTTTACTGGACATCTTAATCCTCATAGGTATAAATTAGAGTGGCAGATATACTGGAGCTTTTCCAAGTTTGTCTTCGAAATCATGAGCTGCTCAGCAAAAGCTATGCTGCTACTGCTTTTGAACAGAATATATGGGGGGGGAAAGACCAAAAAATTCCAGAAGCTTGAAAATAAGCATATGTGAGTCCACCTTCACTGGTACTCTCCTCTCACTCATTCATACACTTATACATATTACAGTCTTAATTTTAGTGCCTTCATTTTTGCTTAATTTCCACTAAGCAAAGCTCAAAAAGTGTATTAAGAGCATAGTGAACCTGAGAACTAGTTTGCTATTTCATCTTCTATTTTTGGCTTGTAAATAAAGTCTCCCAAAAAAATTAAAAAAAAAAATAAGCAGAAGAATTTGGCTTAGAGAAGTTCTTCTATAAGTGAAGGCCCTACTTACACTGAGCTTTCAAACTTTATGTTAAATTTGTAAGTGCAACATTAGCCTTGGGGAGAAAGGAGGCATAGGGGAAAAAAAGAGCAGGAAAATTGGGCAATGCCTCCACCACTCTCTCATAGCCCATTTGTGGAAAAAGAAAGCTCCAGCTGCAGTAATGAAAGCCCTAAGTACAGAAGAAGAACCACTGTTCTAAAGCCCTGAGCTGATGTGTTAAGCTGCACCTTGACTCACACACCTATTTGTATCCTACTTAAACATGTGTCCAGTAATTTTGCCTCGTGCAGTGTTGTTGT
Source organism: Gymnorhina tibicen (assembly GCA_013399875.1). Classification (NCBI taxonomy): domain Eukaryota; kingdom Metazoa; phylum Chordata; class Aves; order Passeriformes; family Artamidae; genus Gymnorhina; species Gymnorhina tibicen. The sequence goes on along the minus strand of VXAZ01009789.1, from coordinate 1,274,778 downwards.
TGCTTCCTTTTGAAACAGTCAAAAATACAATAACATGTTTAATGAAAGGATGAGAAGTAAACCTTCCATGGCTCATTTTTCGAATTTCACTGACATGCATCCATGCTATGTACATCCAGCTTCTGCACTGGGCACTAGCAGGCAAAAGGGTACTACTCAGAAATAATCATGAAGCAACCAACTTGCAATTCTCTGTTCAGCTATAGAAAATCTGGAATTTAACATCAGTCACTTGTGTACGCTTGTCCTGAAAGCATAATTCCCAAAGAGTTTACAAAACTTCTCCAAGGGTGTGAGATACAAACCAACATTTTTAAAGGATATCAAAGAGATATACCCACTGCTTAGAAGTGGCTGGACAAAGACATAGTACTTTCTTATTAAAAGAACAAGGACACGATAAAAAACTTTAAAAATGCCAGCACATCCTGCCCATCAGGCGGATGAGAAACTGCTGATGAAACAACTTGCAAAATGTTTTCTTTATGGCTGCAAGTGGTTTTAACTGACAGATTTTAAAACTGATATTTAGGGAAGAGCTGCTTAGAAAACCTGAAACATAGAATTCTGTGGAAAAAGCAGAGCCAAAGAGAAGCCCAGTTAGTACTCATTCATGTGGCTAAGTTTCAACTTCTCAGGTTCAGGAAGAACTGCCAGCCACATGAGGGAATCCTGGCGTATGAAATGTTTAAAATACCGTGCTTCTTCTCCTTTATAGTCATCCTTAAAACCGCAGAAGAGCTTTTCCAATGTAAACGCTCCATGCTGTACACATCCACTCACAGGGCAATATGGGCACTGTTGGTATTTAGTCTGGCTTGAGCTCCCAAGGATTACACACCCCTAAAGGGAAGCTGTAACAGCACTGTAATGCAGCACAAGTGAGGCGTGTTTGTGTATGTAAATCCCAATTCCCATCCAGCCCCACACTCTGCTCCACAGAAATGAATTAGTCACAGAGTGCAGATGAAGTGCAGAGCAATGTCCTTTCACAGGGACAGCACAGCTCTGCCCAAAGGCCTGTGCACCACAGAGCAACAATTTTAACACACCAACACTCTTCCTATCTGTAGGCTAAGTCAAGACAGAAGTCAGGCTAGTTTGACTTGTAAAAACCTCATTATTTTTCCCAAATTTCCTGATGTTTCAGTAAATACCTGAGAGGTAATAAGGGTGCTTTGTTAGTTAGGTTTGATTGTTAAAAACCCTTGCATAAGTGAGCAAAAAGCATCCTTCAGAACAAAGAGTGTGAAGTTTGGATGTTGAGCACATAACTGCATCTCCTCTGGGCCCCAGCCCATAGCAGACGCAGCACACGGAGCTGCCCTGGGGCTGAGAACTGCTGACAAAACAGCTGCCCATGGAGCTGCTGCTCCTGGAGGTGGTCCCGAGGAGGGACTGCAGCTAAAACCTCCTCCCTGTGGCCAATACCACTGCAAGCCAGGAACCATGGCAAGAATTCATTTATAGTCTTTGTTTAGGTCCAATTCCTATACACAAATTTCTCAATTAATTTAGTGTTAGAGGACATTTATTTGCAAAAGAAAAATGCCGCAAAGGTCTCAAAAATAACACTAGGCAGATCTACATTTAAACATGCGCTAGAAATGTTTTTTTCTGGTGAGAACTAGCTTAAGAGTAATTAATTTATATTGTGAGGGCATGTGGAGAGTAGCTGCTGGTTTTGCAGCTCCTGTGTGTAACCTAATTTGGAAGAAATATATAAAGTAGGGATTTCACCTGAATTACTGAGAGCTATTTGGCTTAGTTACAGCTAAAGTGTTACCATCACAGCCAGACAAGGTTGCTGGTTTTCCTTTTTCTAGTGAAGCTTTTCAAATCATCATATTAAATAGAGATTTTAATGTCTCCAACTGTGTTAATTTAATGGTAAATTTAATCCTAAATATGCAGAGCAGTGCAGTTCCACAGGAAAAAAAATAATCCCTAGAGCCTTACCTCAGGTGTTTCTTTGAAAATATTATTATTTATCGCTAAAAAGTTAACCTAAACGGACCCACAGATAAACAAATAAAGACACAAATGCAAGCCTGTGTCAATACAGTGCCCCAAACCCATACGTATAACCTGTTTTGGTTGCAAATAGATTATTGTATTGAACAGTGTCAGTTTGCACAATATTATATACTTCAGGAGCTGGCTTTTTGACACACTGCTATTTTATATGCTGTTCCTACTGTCATATGAAAATCACTCTGAATACAAATAAAGAATAAAATATGCAATCTCATTAGACATCTCACCCATGAAATTGTAATGATAATTACTCTTGTAAAGCTAAGTGAGTAAAATTTTTATTAATTTTGCATCCATTTTTGTGAACCCAGGTACCCGTATCTTCTTAACCAAAACAGACCCATGAGCGCAGGACCAAGAAGTAAAATACCAATATCTGTTTCTTCTTCATCTTGTGCTCCTAGGAGCCAAAAATTCCCCTCAGTTGGTTTGGTCAAGGCTTATCAGAAGTTCCTGCGATTGTAAAGAAGGCCCAAGGTGGGAGAGGTGGGGGAATGCACCATTACAGTCTGGAGAAATCTGGAGGCATTGGGGTACAAGTGGGAGAGCTTTCCACACATGTATTTAGTACTACTACTTTTGAGAACATAAAAATTCTAAAACAGTACAAACCATAAAATATTTAGACATATGTTGAGATCTTTTTAGTTACCTTTCTTGCCAGGGAATTCTTTCAGGTTGCACAAGCTCAGGGGTTCTCCACTGTAGATTAAACTGTAGATAATCCAGCTGTTTATTTGTTTAGAACATGCTGTGTGAAAATCCCACAGCAACAAATGCTTCTGAAAGACAGAAAAAAAATTTGGTTGAAAATTCTCTACTCAGCATTTCTTCCTCAGAAAAACGCTAAATAATAATAATAATAAAAAAAACTTTAATTTTTAATAAGAAAAGTATTTGAAATTATTAAATTCAATACAAAATTCAAAATCGCGGAGTTTCATAGCTCCAGCAATTTCTTCCAGGTTGAACACTGGGTTTAAAAACCCAGTCTTCCCCAGAACTATGTATGCACCACCAGTATCAGAGGTATTTATTACAGAGCATGGATTTCCAGGAAAGCAAACATTGCCATGAAAACTGCATCATGTATTCCCAAAATAATTCTATCAGTTAGTGGGATGAAAGGTGCAGGGTAGTTTAGAATGATATATAGACCAGGAGACTTTGGTAAATCAAAGAATGTGTCAAGTAGCCTCCCTTAAAAGAAATCATTCAAACTGATTTGTTCTTGAGCATGGCCTGAAAACTGACTAAGGAACTATAAACAAAGAGAGAATGACAAACGACAGAGTATCAGTATTTAGGTACCCAGACACTTTTGGACTGGTTTTATTGCTGGACTTCTTTTATCTCCTTAAGCCAAGAGAGAAAACGGGATGAAAACTATTATTATATAGAGAGGAGTCAGGGGTTTTTATCCTGCTTACCTGGAGAGCCCTGTAACACAAAGCATAGCAAACAGTTCCTTTACAAAGCCTAGAACGTAATGAGATGCATTTGTGAACAGAGTTCAAACGTAAGAGGCAGTGTTTCTGTAATGACACGACCTTCTTTGGAGAACTGAATGTATCAGATGTATCAATGTAAACAGAACTCACTCCGATTTTACTACAGTTTTTCCACAGTGAATCAGCAGCGCCGAGTAGAGGGAAACGAGAACATGTAAGCTGTTGATGCTTCATGTGAACAAACTGAACACAACTTGAGGACCCATGAACACATTTCACAGGCGCTAGAGAGTAATGTTGTCATTTAGTCGGTCTTGTACCTGCTGGGTGCCCTTAGTCACTTATTTTCAAGGCTCCATTTCACTATGGGGAAATGGGGGAAAATACAGTGTTTCTACATGAATGGGCATCCAGGACTTTTCTGTCTGTCTCTAGCTGGGAGTGGACAATGTGAATAAGGGCCCCCCTCAGCAGTGCATTTTAATGAGGGGTGCAAGGACGAGCATAGTTCAGGTAAAATGATGCACAGGTATGGCCACTAAAAACAAACTTGAAAAATGCGGCACTTAAATTTCCCAGCTGCTGGGATGCTGGGAAAGGAGTGTTAATCATACAGAAGGGACATTACTTGGCTACGAGCTAAACAAAGAGAAACACATGGACCTATGGAATACGTGATGCACTTGGATCTTGAGACCAACTCAGCCAGGTACCGCTGAGATTTCCCTCATACAGTGTTTCCCTACCACCATTGTAACAAAATCTCAAGGTTGTCATGGAAGGCCATGTGTCCCAGTGTGTGACAAGCTACTCTGCCTTCACACCGCTTCAGCTCCACAGAACAGCCTGACAGGAGCCCCAGATTGGTTTGGAGGGGCTAAAGGTTGGGCTAAGTCTGCCACATGCAATCACCTCAAGTGCTATGGTTGTTTGGACTTCAAAGCAAAAATGCTATAACACAGTCCCTTTTGCAAGATACACATTAGTACCTGTGGTAATGAAGACCAGCACCTTATTTTAAATTAAAAGGCCAACTGTATATATTCAGATAATTCATTGGATCTACATCACTTGCAATTTTTCCAGTATTGTCACCTTGAAAATGTCAATAAAATCTTCACAATTTTTTTAGGTAAGTCTTAATTCCTGTATTGGCATCTGTACTTGCAATGCAGAGATGCAATTTTCAGGGTATTTGTAACAGTAAGATACTGGGGTCCTCACCAGTAACTCTAACTTAAGTGAAAGTAAACAACTTTGCACCAACTCAGTGTGTGATTCTCTATGTTAGACTGTTGTGCAATAACAAAACTTCTTAAAAGTAATTTTTCTGAGGATGAGCTATTGATAATTTTGGTTTCCTAGTTTCCATTCAGAGTCCTTAATATTAATGTATTCAATACAAAAATGTTGCATTTTGAATGTGAGGTCATACACCACTGACCATTTTTGTTGTATTTTAGATTAATCTTTTCATTTCAATTTGCAATTAACGAAGTCAGCAGCAGTTTAAAAATGCAAAATAAACATCATAATAGTTCATCTTTTATGGGATACAAACATACTTAATTTTATTCCCAGTTGAAAGTAATGAAATGTTGTTAAACTTTTTCTTGAAAACTTTAGTTTTTAAGATGCATCAGAAAGAAAATCTTGTGTCCCCAGTCCTTGCAGTGTTACATTAAACTTCTTGAAAAAGCCACCATTTTGCCTCAGCTGAGTATAATCAGTGAAATGCAAACTGATGTGTAAAAATTGCCTACAGTGCTTGATGTAAATTAAAATTACTCCTATAAACTCAATGTTGAGATTATCTGACAATTACTGTTGTATTAATTTTTCTGCTGAATACTTTAATTGACTGCAAATTCATTTTCTTACTCACATTACAATTATTTTGGATGCTGGTCAGGAAAAGCTACTAAATACACCAATAATCACGTAATATTTAAAGCTTGTTTAAAAGTAGGAGATTTACCTAAAATCAATGATGCTTCTTGTACTGGTATATCTCTTGCAAATTTTAAAACAGCTTAGCGACAAAACCTTCAGTAAAGTGAATGAGTTTTATTTCTTTCCTTGAAAACACCAACTTCCACCAGAAGAAATTGTTGCTGTTCTTCACAAGAGAGCCAGAATCTTTCCAAACAGCAAGTTGGGGTAGTCTCATAGATATACCTGTACATGTACGTTAAAACTGGTACACGATCACATTGTACAGAGGCACAAAATGAGCTCCAGATCGCAGCAGAGGCCAGGAAATTCAAGTCTCTCAACTCCTACATGAGTACCCAGGCCTCTAGACCAACCAGTTTTTCAAGACAGGTGCAAGAACTCCTGCAAATAAAATTAAAATTTCTTCACCCTTTCTGTCCTCTTTTACTCTGAAACTTTGAGGAGGTACCAGGAATGCACAGAATGTGTCTCATGCTTTTGATTTTGAGTGTTTACCCTGATTTAGCACTGGTTCAGTCACGCTGCTGAAAAGAGACATCCTTGAAGCATTTGTTACTTTATATGCATGGAATCTCATTTGCAAAGGTGTTTCTGCAGCTAAAGCCTTTCTCTTGTCTCTGGCCATATATGCAAGTGAGAAAAGTGGGGTATGAAACAGAAAGGAAGAGGAAATGAAGTTCTAGAGTCAGCTTAAGTAAAACCTAATCCAGTCTAAATGCTGGAAATGGCAAAGCAATGATGATTGTTGTTATGCCTATTTGTATGCCTGTAAACACTCAGGAATAGTGAATGATCTTCTGAAAATATTTTGTCCCGATGTTTCCAAGAAAATTAGCAAAATATTAAAATATGGAAAATTAGGAAAATTAAATTTATATGAAAAAGGTCTGTAAAATATTTTCTTATTGACAGAAATGTTCTATTTATACAGTTTTGGTGAAAAGTTAATAGATTGGTACTGCCAGTTCTTTCTCAAATGCCCTGTGGCTAAAAGGAAAAGAGAATGTTATCTGGCCTCCAGCTTTTCTGTGAGTGCATGACAGGTTTTCTAGAATCCTACCATTAAGCCTAATTTAACAGCCAGAAGGTGGTGGTGGGATGCAGGGTCAGAGACAGACGAAGGCTGCAGCTGCAGAAACACCTTTGCGACTGAGATTCCATCGAATGTTGAATCGTTTCACAGAAACATTCAGTTTGCCAGTTTCGGTTGTGTTCAACAGGTACCAAATTGGAAATGACTTTTTACGTTTAATATGTCAGAGTAACTTTAGGATATAGGTCAGGCCTTCACTGCACTGATTTCTCCAAACATTAACACCTTCCCTTATGCCATCTATCTTCAGCTAAATAAGAGAGATAGCAGTTGCTGGAGGAATTTCACATCTACAGTCTTGCATTTCCTTCACAGCCTGGCTGAAAAAATCTTGCCTATAATTAAAGAATTCATCCAGCTCACAAAAGATTTTAACACAAATTCTTCAGTCTTGGCTGATCTCAGAAGTTTTATTGAAGCTGCAAGAAAATTACAAAGTCAAACCACATACTTAATTCACCACACTTTCCACCTTACTTCATTTTAATGCCCCAACTTGTTTACAGCAATACAATCCTGTTTAAAGGGGAAAAATGTATTTCTATATTCGCTGTAGGAATTTGATGATAAGCAGAAAAATAGGTATTAAACTCTCTTTTGCCCAGTTTTTATCACTGAATACCACCTTTCCTTTTGGAAAGTAAGTACCTTTCCAAACGACAAGTCCTTTCCTCAGATTTTGGTAAATGTTTATAGGGGGAACTGATTACATTTTCCTCTACTCTCTTACCAATTTCTTATGTCACCTGAGTTCTTAAATGTCAGGGGAGAAAAAAAATCTCTTTCTGCCCTTCCACCAGCAAATCACTTTCATCCCTTGTTATTTCACAGTAACCAACTTCAAGGTACATCTGTTGTAACTTCTAGTATTGAGTTTTCCTCCCTTATTTGTCACTGTTATCACATACATCCCAAATAATTTAGAAGACAAGAAGTGCCCAGGACAATCTGTTTCCTAATTGTTTGGAGGAAGAAACAACTTTGTTATTCAAGTGTATTCCCATAAACCTCAGCAGATCGGTTCTCAGTCTTTCAACTCCTGCTAAGGTTTCCAAGCCTTCTCTAGCCTGTGGCTGCAAACTTCTCCAGGCTCTCTGCTGGCACAATTCCCTTGATTTCTCTGGATTTAGCTTAGCAGCAAATTTGCCCTCTCTATGTCTTTGTCCATTACTGAAACTTTATTAAAAGGCTAAAGTCAGGGTTTCGTAGCTGGACAGAATCCAGGGAAATGTGACGTTATTATGATGAAAGAATCTGCACCCGACACAGCAGAAGCACTGCTGGCCTGGCGAAAGCTGGTGGTGTCAGATATTCAAAGTTTAACAATTCAAGGTTGTTTCCTTACTTGGGATGATGGAAATGGCAGTGTGACAGTTCAAACAAATATTGAGTTATTTTCCACAATGAAGAATTTACACTCCTGTCACATTTAAACTTACTCAGGAATGTCTATAATTTCAGTTGTATGCCTTGTGCCTTTAAAAAAGTGTGCTATTCTTTTCTCTTTCTAAGATTTAATTTGTCAGACTAATTTAACAATGCAAGCAAAACAAAACAAGCAACTAGTCATTAGTTACTGTAAATCAACATGGACCTTCTGAAGACAGTGAAGTGACATCATGTAGGTAACACTGGTGACTTCTCTCAATTTTTATTACTTTTAAGCTTAAGGTTTTTTGCATGTTCTATCATGATAATGGAAAATAAATTTATATTTAATTTTATGTCCTTGACAGCAGCCTTCCATTCCAACAGTGAAATTTGGAAAAAGATAATATACATTCTATTTTTTTGTTCGGTTTTGGGGTTTGGGTGTTTTGGGTTTTTTCCTTTTGTCAATAGCACACAAGCCATATTTATCTTCCAAATATCAAGGTAGGTTTTAAACGTGTTGTAATCTAAACTTAATTTTTTAGAGATGAATAAATTGGTAATTATCTTTTCTAATGAAATGTGCTGTAATTTCAGTTAGTTTTTAAATGGGCCATGACTCATGTTTAAAAGGACCATTGCATAAATGCCTATTAGTTGCAGTTTAATGAGTTAATGCCCAGCTCATTTTTCCTGACTCTTTCTACATGACTCTGCAAAACTCCCTTCCTTCGGATTATGATAAACACCGATAAAATGAAATTAGTGAGCATTGTAAACAACAGTGCATCCCTTACCTGTAACTAAACAGCAAATAAAAAGAATAAACACATGAAAGTGGCAGAATCACATAGGATTTACCAGTTGATGCCCAAAAACAATGACATTGTTCTCAAGGCAGTGGTAAAGTACCAGCGTTCACGGCTAATAACTCTCCCAGGGCCCCTCTGTTTGCAGGGACCATTGCTTTGGGTCATTACCGTGCGATGGATTTGCAATGGTGAGGAACCAGGATCGATCCCGCTCTGCCTCTCACCTCACCCTTTCCACTAGAGAGGCAAAACTGCCCATGGTTAATGACTTCCCTCTTCCAGCAGCTCAGGAAGAACTTTGCATCTCACTTAATTACTATGGGCCTTGATTTACTTCGTTTGCAAAGCATGAGGTTTCACTGAAGAAAATGAGGATCGGAGTTTATATCCAAAGTATTTTGCTAACCAGAGCTGGACTCCAGCATATGTGTGTTTCTTGGATTTTATCTCTAGCACTGCATCCCTGTAAGGCATTCACTCCACAATGTAATTTCACCAAGTTCACATCCCAATTTTCACCCCTATGAATCCCAAACACATCTTATCTCACACACTGCACAGGAAGGATATCACCCATGTTCATACATGCAGATATGGACAGTGACTTATCACTGAACCTGGAGTCTTCTCCAGGAAAGCAAATTCCCTGCCAGCTGAGAGAGCTGCTAAGGAGGTGGGAGATAAAGCGGATCCCTGGTGTAGATAAGGTATTTCCATTACAGCACTGTTTCTGAGACTTGATACACATTCTTTCTAAACTTCTAATTTATTGTCGTTATTGTTTCTTATTCTTCACTGAATTTTAAAACTGCAACATGAGAAAATTGAAAAGTTCGTGACAGAAAAATCAGGCCTTAAGTGTATTCATCACACAAACAACTTCATCCCTTGGTATTTTATGCTCCAATTCAAACAACACATCTGTTCATAATTGCATGCATGACTCGGTAAGATTACTACAGGCTACAAATTTATGCCTGTGAGTAGTGGAAATATTGGAGGAAGACACGGATAAGGCATTTGAAATGTGAAGATCTTTTAAATAGTATATATCAAATACTATTTCAGACTCCAAGGTATATTTTAACACCTTTTTTTCTAATTCAAAGCCAATGTATTTCTGTACCTAAGTCTGATTGTATTGATGGTCTAACATAAAATTACTCTAGAGAAAAGAAACATTTTTAAAAAAAACTTAGTACTTCAATCTCCAAGTAATCAGTACTTAGATAATCACCGTAAATCCCAGTTTCCAGAACAATATACGCCCAACTGGCATGTATTCCTCTGGAATAATTATGGTCCTGTATTGTTCCCTACTGAAAAAAAAACCCCTTTAACACATACATTTTAGGTCTAGCACTTCAAAGTTTATTCTATCTCACCTTAAAGTTGAAAAATATGGTCTTTTTTTATTCCATAATACTGAAATATTGTTGAATTTATAGCACTTCCATCAGTGCTGTAGAAAATCCTTCTTCCCTATAAAACTACCTACTCCTCCCAACATCCAGTGGTATAAATATGTGAATAGCAGCTGTCCCTCATGGTACACTTCCAGAAGAGATTGAGTAGAATGGAAGAAAAGCAGTGGAAAGCAGCTTGTATTCTGAGCATTATGAATGTCCTGCAGAAAGAGCAAGATGGGAACTCTCTCCAGGCAATTGAGCTTGAAGATTGTGCCTCTGACTAGAAAGGATAAATACCAATGGCTTTCAGCAAGGACTCTGCCTTGACCCAGGAACTCAATATTGTAAAGCTTTGTTGCATTTATCATCCTCTTCTTTATTTCAAATTGACTGTTTATATTAATGCACGAAGAAGAATTTACAGAGCTCATACACTCCCAAATGAAACACAGCAATTTGATGTTAGGGCACTAGTGCTATGAGTTAATAGCATTGAGCACAACTGCCACTGACTTACCACAATGGGAAATTTTTTCTCTTTTTATAAACACCTTGCAGTGCATATTGTTCCACATTATACCTCTAATACCTCTTTATCATAAAGAACTTTCAGGCTGTATTTCTAGCCAGGATGATGCACAATACAAAGTTCTTTGAGCGGAACAAAAATGAGACTTTCTGCCCTGGGCTTGCCATCTCTTTTCTTTCCCGCCATTTACAGGAGTGTTTAGACAGAGTGAGATCCTCTCTCCCTGTGTGACTTTCGTGCCCACAGCTTCACTCACTGCAATGATATTCTTGTAACAGACTGTAAAGACCTGAAAATGTGCATCCATTACATTTCCTGATGACTATTCCAGTTCTAATCAATTTAACTTCTTGTTACAATGAGCCTGGGGGTATCCAAACACCTCTTTCCAGTTTTATAGGATCAATTGTATTTGCTGAACCAAAGAGAGATTCTTACCATGACCTAGCATTGCACTGACTGACAGTGCACATCTACATGAAGTAACACATGAGATGTCCTGACACTCGTGGGACAAGGATTATTTCCCTGGTTACTTTTCCCAGCAGGTGGGTAGGAAATCAAAGCAACTGAAAACGGTCCTGCCAAATCTAAACTATAAAAGAAAAATGATGTTGGAAAAAAAGTGAGAAATGTTTTAGAAAAAGGAAAGCTCTTATTAAATTTCCAGAACATCTGTTAGTGAATAAGAATAACGACACTTGTAAAAGGATGTTTCACTGCTTTCTGAACAATTCTGTTCAGCCCTGCAAGGGCAGCTCAAGGTATAAGGCTGAATCGCTCAAAGAGGTATTAAAACCTCATTGCTTTTATTCTGTCCACACCTTATTCTGTTTCCTCAGAAGAGAATGGGACCACGGAAAATTAAAGCTAAAAATTAGCTAAAGAATCCTGCAGGGAGTAGAGATTTTTTTTTTTTTTAAAGGAAGTTAAGGCTAAAATTGAAAAATTTGCAGACAAATTGAGAAGTTTTGCAGCCTAATAAAAAGCTTCCATCCGGGACCAAAGTTTTATGTCCTTGAAAATGCTTTTGTAATGAGATAGACAACTTTTCCATTTGAGTAACAGTACCTGCCCTTTCACTTAGCCTTGTCAAGGATTTTTTTTATTCCCAAACACTGACCAAATCAATAGTTATTCAATCATACACATGATTAGTACAGTAGGGACAGCAGTGTTTTGTGCCTTTTAATGTATTAGAGAGCAAACATAAAGAGAGATTTCTTAACCCCTGTAGGCACTATTACATGAAGAGGGTTTTTTAAGCCTTCTGATCTATTCTGTAGGCTTTAATTTTTTAAACTCAAATATATAAACATGCTAATGACATTATTGTGATTTCTTAAAACATCAGCAGAGGTATATCACTGAGTTGCTGAAGATATCAAGCAGCCATTAATAAATTTTTAAAATATTATCTCTGTGCAACATAAGAAATCATTGCTCTTAAGTAGATAAAAAGTATTTCAGAATTATATGAGAATAATTTCCATAGGTAACAATAATAATGCTTCTCAGGAATTCAACTGCCTGATTCTGCAACTTGAAGAGAGCAGAACTCTTCATAAAATCCTGCCTTAGCTTTATAACCCTCTCAGATGAACAATGCTATGCCTTTTATAGCAAAATGCTTAAACATTTGCATTCCCAGGCTTAAAGTCATCCATTTTCTAGATCTGATTTTGATCCATTACCTGCATTTTAGCAAGTGCAAGCAGGAACACACAAAAGGTAAATGGTGTTTATAAAGCGAATCTGTGTCAGAGAAAGAAGCTGAATTCAAGATGTCTAATTCCAGGACTCCTTCTGTAAGTCCTTCACTTCTAGTTATTAAAAAGGAAATAAAATTATTTAAGCTTTCTCCTCCTCTTAGACACTTTATGCATTGCTTTTCCTGGGTGCAGAGCCTATAAAAGACTGAAATACAAGGTATCCAAAGGGCTTATCTCAAATGAGAGCTAAATTAATGCTAAAGTGGTCACATAATCTTGTACAGCTTCAGTCTAAAGGTTTAGGTTTCAATAACATCTAAGATGCCTGGAAATAAAAATGCTTACTATCTAGAAGTCAATGAAGCTGCTGAACTGAAAGGGCAACCTTCAGAATGGGATCAATGTTTCATGCTGTGTTATAAACATGACTGTTGTTGCTTTTCTGTCTGAGATAGTCCTGTATTAATCAGAAACAGGAAAACAAACAAGGGAGTATTTAGCAACATGAGAAAAAAAATCCACTTTTTTTAAAATGCTTGTTTTTAAGCAGCAGTAATAGGCTTACAAAACAACTCTTTCAAAGGGTTTATCTGTCCTTTAAGAAATTAATACTATAGGACATCCAGAGAGAGAGAGGCTAAGTTACGAAAATAAAGCACTGTTTGACAATACATTCTGCTCTTAATGTGACTATTTTACATCTCTAGGGTGTTGTGCATCCACGGCCACATATCATGAAGCTAAATTAATCCCTGTCAGAGCCAATGAGCCCATTTCTTCCACCATGGATGAACTTTGGGTTAGGCCATGTTTTCAGTGCAGAGTGTGAGAATGGATAAAACTACGAGAGCCGATTCAGACATCCAGTATCTGTTCCCACTTTTATCAGGACTGTATTGTATGGCCTTAGGCAACTCCTACCCTCACTGTGCTTTAGTTTCCCCAACATGTAAACATTGCTTTGACTGGGGAATGTAAGGCACAACAAAAGCACAAATAAGTGCAGATGCTTGTGATAATTTCCCTTTGAACTGGGTTATTTACAAAAAGCAATATCATGTATAGCAGTCAAAGGATGAGCATCTCCAATTTTCAATGCTGAATAAGATCAAGCTTACAAATAAAATTCCTGTTATCCATTAAGAATGTCTTGCAGACTCAAGTTATGGGTTTCTCTGACTAACTTCCACTCCAGTATCTCCTTCTCAGACTCAAAATAAATTTGGGTCTTGGTCATGCCATAAATAACTCACATTCATGACACCGGTAACACTGTAAATTAACTGAATTAACAGTGTGAATTAGCAGTGGTAAGGACGTAAGTAATGAAACAGGGCTCTTCACATCAGAATTAACTTGCTGTCTTGAAATCCATATCCTAATGTAAATATCTTTCATCTTGTTACACAGAATGTGAGCAGATAAGAAAGCAACATTTTACACATTCATGTTCTAGTGGTGTTCTTACTAACACTTACAAAAACCTCAGCAACAAAAAGACTGTTTTCGTCATTATATACACTGTGAAAAATACCCAATTTCTGCTAATGGAGATAGGCCAATTTATCCTACGTAGGGAAGCTGGGGCACTGGCTATTCCAGCTACAGTCAGCTGAACTATGGATACACCTCCTGCTTCCTGCTGTGACTCCCTCCCTTTCTCACCGTCTTTGCAAAATGCACAGAAATGCAAAAAATAAGGGGAAAAAAAATCAGTCAATTACCAGAGTGGAAGTTTAAATGGATGCATTGACATGTGCAAATGGACAACTTTTAAATTGTGATTGATCTCTCCTATATGTCCATGTGCCCTCCCAGGACCAGCACTAATGCACTGTTAACAAGTGTTCCATCATCTGATTTTAAGTTCACTGAGAAACTGGATTAAAAATTCGGGCATAATTCCTGACTCTGTACATCTTTCTGTGCAACAAAATGGAACAAAATTGTTCAGGATTTAAATATTATAGATGGTTAATTTCCTTAAATTATTTGTTTCGTTATAAACTTACAAGTTTTTCTTATTGTTGCAGAGTGATTTTCTGACCTTCTCTTACTAGCCTTTAAAAGTAGAAAGTCCTCGGCATCTTAGGAGAGGTTCTGCTTTCGTCCACAAAATGAATCAATAATAATGAATCAATGAGAACTTTTGTATTATTATTATTATTATTATTATTATTATTATTATTATTATTCCGTAAATATCAATTAAAAGCCCTGTGAATGACAAGAGCTGAAAATAGCAGCAAGAACTGAAACAAAACAGCAGGTGCTTGCTAAGAGCTCTGTTCTGTTCAGCTGGTGCTCACAAGTGCACATAGGCAGCACCATTCGCAGGCTTTGATATTAAAGAGCTGAGGAGACAAACACACACAACAGATGCCAGCAGAAATTTTACTGTCAAAGCAATACTTCACAAACAGTATTAGGATCTATTCTAAAGATGTTCAAATTTATAACTGCCAGTATCAAAAGAACTCACAATTACCATCCAGTTAATCAATTATAGAAATCAGTTTTGTCACTTCTAGTGTCAATCCAGTCAAAAATATCTGTTAGCAGTGAAACACACCTCCTGCCACAGAACCGTGCTTAATGTGAGCAGGTTTCGGTAAAGTGTACTAAGCAAGGCACATACAGAACACGAGCTCCAAACCTGGGGGTCATATGTTGACACAAAGAGCTGAGCAATTCTCAAAGCTTTAGCTTTGCAGATCATTTCTTGGGGTTTCGACGCACAGTCCTTCTGACTAAGGAGCTTTTGGCAGATTTCCTTTGGAAGAAAGGAAACACATCAAAAAACACATCACTGCTGTGTTTCTAATCTCTCTGTACACGTAAGCCCAATTATGCACAGCCCTTTGTGAGCAAGCCTCTTCTGCTGCAAGAAAAGCTCCATTGTGGCTGCCAATTTCTTCTTACCTTCCCTACCCACTCAGCACAGCACAAGATGGCAGCTCCAAGCAGCCAGATCCCTCTCTTTTATTGTCTCCAAGAGAAAGCGGATCCTCTCCTGCAGAAGCTTAACTGGCCTACAGCATTGCTCAGAGCCATCTAAGCAAATGGCTTCAGCCAGAGAAACACAGACCAACAAACATTTCACAGCGAGAGGAAACTGGCTGAGAACAACCGTGTGAGCATTTGAGAGGGTGCCAGCTTATGCAGCAGAGGAAAAAAGACAAAGAATCATCCTAGGAAAAGACGTGAGAAGAAAGGACAGAGTGCAGGAAAGGTGCCCTGTATGGGAGGAAACCGAGAGGCATAACTGGGATGTGAGAAAGCCACACGGTATGAGGTTGGTTATTCACACCAACGTAAAGAGCAGAGGAAACAAAGGAAACTGAGCCAAGAGGGTTCTCCTCAAAACACAATTTACTGGACTAGTGCTGCTTGGAAGCTGACAGCTAGCCTTGCAGTAGTGGTTCATTCTGAGTAGAGCAACTCTTTTCCTAAATAAAAGTACTGGCCTCTACAAGGCTCTGCTCACAGATACTCTCTACTTTTAAACCTCTTTTGATGTGTATGTTTTCTGATGACAAATTCGGTCTACGTGCAAGGTCCTGAACGTCTATACTGTTCTAGAGTCAGAAATACTACTTAGAAATTAATCCTTACAAGGTCATAGTAGAAATAAGAATACATCCCCACGAATTTCACAGAGTCAATACCACAGGCAAAAAAAAAAATCTACTCAAGCACCTGCTCTTTCTTGTATCAGAATATATTTGTTCCATGTATAGAAAAGCTCAGAAATTCTTCTTGATTCTCCTTTGGCACTTGATGTATTCTTGCACTAATTAAATCTGCCTATGTATCAATGACTTCATCACATAGCCACATGACCCCTGTGTGCTGATGATGCTTTCTTATTCATGCCTCCTTAATCTCACTTAATCTCTTCTCATCACAGCCTCTTTGATCATATAATGAACAGACTACTAGTGTTGATGCTGCTTTCAAGAATACTTGAACTGGCCAAAGTAGCATAATTTTTGTTCCTGGACAGTCAAATTGCTCACTTTCATCACTGGTGATATCACAAAAAGTCATAATGGGTGGAGGACTTGGAGACAGAACCAACTCACTGAAAGTACCTTTACAGCCCTAATGATGCCAGCATTATATGCTGTTCTTGCAGCATTTAAATATTAAAAAAAAATAAATTAAAAACTTCAATCAAAGTTGGATGGCTTTAGGTATACCTTGAAAATCAAAACTGACAGTTTGTGATAAGAAATAACTTACATTTCACACACACACCCACTCCTGATAGCCAAACCAGAGAATAAACTCTAATCTTATTTATATGCAAAAGAGCATTATACAGTCAAGAAAGCCTTTCAGTAGAATGAGTCCAAACTACCGTACAGTTTCAAAGTATGTTGGCTTGGTTTATTGCCACCTATTCTGAGTGTTATATGCACCCTGAATAACTAAAGTAGATTTTTGTGTGTGTCAAAATACATCAATATAAAATTCATAATGGTCTCACTTTTCCTTTACCATATGTTTGTTATATATACACATGAAAGTAAAATCACAGCAAAAAAATTTAATTACATCACCATTTTTAAGTGTATAATTTTCAGTATTTTTCTATGCTTACCTTTATCCCCCATTAGCAATGTTTTGTGCAGCATTACTCGCGCACTGACACCATGGTGCGTCAGATCACACCGTGATCATGGGGCTGCACAGTTGTCTCCTCCCTTGGTCTAGGGCACAAATTTATTTGGTCCAGGCAGTAGCAGCCAGGTAGTTATGTTTGAGAAGTTTTACTTCATTTTATTTTCTGTTTAGGAAATCTCTTCCTCTCTCTCATTTAGGAATTTCTACCCAGGCATATTTCTAGATCCAATATAATTAATAGACATCTCTGCAACGTACACAAGCTTATTTATTATATGAACTGGTACCAAAATATATGTTGCTTTTAGAAAGGTTGATCTATAGAAATCTAAGTTGTACTCAATGTTTTCAGTAAATGTAAGTTCCCTGAACAATCTTTTTTTGTTGCATGAATAAATATGTGTCTGCCTTTCATTGTGAAGCCAGAGCAACTTAACTAAAAGCTGTGTAACATTGTTTTTAATCATTGCTAGAAGCAAACGGGAAGACTAGAAAACGCTTATTAGTTTGCATTGTCCCCCTTTCCTTCAGGCTTATTTTCTTCTCCCTGGCTCTAATACAGGGCAGCAAGGTGGCTGGCAAACTCTGAACATCTACAGACATCACACAGTTAAACACCTCTTGCAAATTTCCTGAGCCAGAAGCATTACAGAGAAAGCTGCAGGACTTTCTTACATCTGTTTAGCCCTGTGTACAATCATACAGAGGGAAGAAAGATGTAAATGTATTGTTTAAAAGGTAGTACAGAGGATTAATTTAACAAATCAAAGGAGGGTCACTCAGGCATCACAAGAAACCTGGAGTTCTCCCATTCCCAAGGACATCCACACCTGCTCCTCTTAGACACAAATTAACATGGACACTGAAATCAAAACTAAATGGATTGAAAGAAAAGAAAAAGAACCTTGCCAAATTTACACAGCCAATATTAATGCAAAGGATTAGAGAGAGAAACTTAACTGTCATCTCAGTCTGTGCCTGGGAAAATCATTATTGATTGTAAAGCAAGTCTCGTGACATCCCTGACCAACACAGCCTTATTGCAGCACATCTGTACACTGAATGAATTCCTAAGGCGAACAGAAGTGCTTTGGGCCATATTTATCTTCTTCCCTTCCTTTAACAAAATACCCCAACTCACAATGGGTAATAGCTTACTCAGAGTATAAAATTACCACTTCCAACGGGTCTGCTTCCCACTCCATGAGAGATACTAACAAGGCAAGAAGAGACACACAACAGTTAAAACTCACAGGAGAGATTTCCACCCGATGTGAAATGTCACAGCTCCATTGACTTCAAATAGAGCTATGCCACTGTATCCTGGCTGAGGATGTGGTCTGCAGGCCTTGAGCTCTGCAGCAGGATAACTTATCATTCAGACAAAGCTTTAATGTCATCCCTTAGGTTTGCTCTGGAGAGGATATGGAAATTTCAGCCTGCAAGCCAGCAGGAAATCCATGTTTTTACAAGCATGAATTCATAGCAGAACGGGTGAAATGAAGCACTGAGCTCTGAACAGATCCCTCCATCAGAAATGATACCACCTGGAACATGCCACAAAACCAGCTCCTCCAGGGCTCCTCCCAGGAGAGGCACAGACTGAAGTGTGAGAAACACAGGGGTGAAAGAAGAGCATTTCCAGAGACCTTATTTCTCAAGAAGAATAAGACAAAAAGGAAAATGGATTACATGTTAAAACAGCACTGTAAACATAAAAGAGTAAGAGATACAGCCCTGTGGATAGGTAAGATGTTCGGAAATTTAGGAAAGTATATGCTGGGCCTACTTAAACAGTACTTTAAAAGCAGAGTTGTCAATCAGGAAAAATAAACTACACTCAAAAATAAAATGTTTCTATCTAATATTGTTCTTAAAGCCTGAAATTATCTAAGAGCAATTTCAGGCAAAGAACCATGGAAGAAAAAAATATATCACTTTTCTGAGTTTATTTCATGCACATTTTGGTACAATTTGCTTAACTGTTCCCCACGTGGGCTCAGTTTGGCACCAGTCCCATGGAACTCGGGTGCTTTAGCTAAATGGAGGCTAAGACATAATGAAGTCTACAAATGTATCAAGGTGCAGGGATTTTTAGACAGAATGTGCTATAACTAAGAGGCAATGCTGGGCCATGAAAATAATTACTGTACACTGGCCATTACATTTAGAGTTGAAATCAATGGTACGTTTTTGATGATGTGAGGAGAAAAATCCTAGAACTGTCTTCCACTTGGAGTATCAGAAGGAAAACCTTGCCTGCTTTAAAGATGGAATTATATACATTTCTGAGAATATAATAAGGGGCCTGCAATAATAAAAGATTTGATACTGTTTGATAGTTCTGTGTTTCAAGGGAAGGAGTTTGATGATCCAAAACTGATTTCTATTATACAGGACTCAGAAGAAAGGCTAAGAGCTGAAAGTCAAATAAAATAAGTCCTGCAAGCTCTATTTCATAGGTCAAGAAGTCTAGGCTGTCAGCTGGTCCATTTAATTCACTTCACTACTCCCATTTTCGTGGTCAAATCCATGCCTTTACAAACAGCATAATGATGGGAACTCTGAACATCCCGGGGGAGCTGGAGCTGATCAAAACCCCATATTTCCCTTTTTGTGGTTCAACACACACTTTACTAGAAGATTTGTTGTGCCCTGGAAAGAAAGAGAAGGAACTTTAAAATATACATCTGCAGAAAATACGTAACTGTGTCAATTCTTTAGTTCCTAAATCAACCCAAATGTGCAGTCCTTGATGACTGGACACTTTCATTCCTGCATGATGAGGCTGGAAAAATGCACAGTAGCTGGCCCTTGCAGCCCAAATTGCAGTGCAGTTTCAGTACTGCAGCTCCAGAAAACTCAGCAGCTTGCCAAGTCAGTCTGGTAGAAATCATTTAGGTTAGAAAAGACCTTTAAGATCATCAAGTCCAATCATTAATCCAGGGCTGCCAAGTTCACCACTAACCAACATCCCCAAGTGCCACATCACCATGAATTTTAAATATCTCCAGGGCTGGTGACTCAGCCATTTCCCTGGGCAGCCTGTTCTGTCAGAAAACAGACTGGTTTCCAATGGATGCTTGCCTGGCAATGCAATTCAGTCAGGACTATAGAAAACAGAAAAAATGTTGCAATTTCAGCTTAAAAGCATTTTTTTGAAGTACTGCTCATTCTTGAGTATCTGTGTCTTAGTTCAGCTGAACATTAAATTCCTCTAAGAATAGTTTTGAATTCCATGGTAAACACGACACAAATACTAAGCACAAAAAGACATTTAGAGGATTACAAGGAGGTGTCTGGAATAGAGACTAATACATGTAGCCTCAGCTCTAACTCCACTGGTGCTTCACTGACAGTCTCTACAATCATAGAATCCCTGGTTGGATATTTGTCTGTCTTGTAACTTATACAGGTTTGCTGTGCACTCTTAAGTAAAACTATTACTAATTAAGATAATTGAATTTAATGTGAAATTTGCTACTTCTTTTTAAGTATATTTGGGTTTACTTGGAATAAATTAGTCAAGTAATTAAAATTAATAAATTCAGAATAATGTATATATGTCTAATTGATTATAAATACAATCTTTGCTTCAATTAAAGTACAGGAATTTAGTCTAGTAAAATATTTATAAATGTTGATCTTTAACCTATTCTGATCCTTCTGTCCAAAACTATCATAAGTTGCTTTTATCCTTAACCAGAGGTGTGTTTGGTTTTTGTCAATGGCCATATAACACCTCAAATGTGTCAAAACATGGCAAAAGCAAACACTTCTGTGAAGATGCAAGGACTTAAAACAACTCTGGCATCTTACTACAATTTAAGGCCCAGATTCTGAAGGAATGCTTAAAGGGAATTCTTCAGTGATTTGGTAAATGAGATTGGAAAAGATACTCAGAACCCTCTTTTGGGATAAAAGACTTATGGCACAGAGTTATGCTCACACAGAGACACTTCCTGGCATCTGGTCCATTCGGGACCAAAGAGTTCTTCCTACAGTGCCAGCTGTTGCCTGCCCGTCATCCTGGATTTTCAACTGATGTTTCTTAAATCCATGAGAATGATTATTTTCAGAAAGATATCACCAAGTCATTTCTCTCAATCTTGAATGTAATGGAACACATGATAGGACATTAATATAAGGAATTCTGTGGTAAAATGAATTATTTACACAATTAACTGCTGAGGTAGAATAGTTGCTTCATTTTCAAAACAGCAGAGAAGTGCTGAATCAAGTCAGGCACATCTCTGCCAGAATTTTTCTAAGGTTCTGACTGGTGGGAAAATGAGCTACCTGTTTGATGCCTCAGAGGAGAGCATGAGCACAAGATAAGGGACATGGGATGGAAGTGCAAGGAGTCACGAAGGAAACCCTAGGACACACAGAATGAGATGCAGATACTGGGAAGTCGCTGCTGGAAGCTCAGGACTCTGCAGTGAAGTCACTCACAGCAATTGTGTGTTGGATTCTGGTCAAAACAGATGCACCACTCCCTTCTCATGGGCTCTTGAAGGCATCTGACCAAGCATCCACAGCTAGGCTTGAGCCTCACTCCGGACTTGCACTGAAGGTTGCCTCCAGACAACCACAGGAGCACAAGATTAAACAAGGAAAAGACACAAAGTCAGAAAATCTCAATCAAAACCTAGATGAAAATGCCAGAAGAGAACAAGAGAATTTCAGACAAAATTGGTGGATATAATACAGAGAAAATGGGCAGCCTTGGTTGTTGGAGTTCTCCATAGAGTAATCTGTTCCCAGTCTCCACACTTGCTCCACTGGATACCTTTTAAAAATAAAACAAAAATTTATCCTGGAAGAAAATTCAATGTTCAACTTTTACAGCAAAGGGTTTTCCTCAATCACACTCCTGAGGTATTTTGATTGTAGAGGAGCCAGATCAATAACAGCAATCACAACAGTTTTATTCACTACAAAGCAGCAGGATAAAGCTAAGGGGAAGAGGCAGAATTTATGTTACAATATTAGCCAAGCAGGGAAGTTCTCTGCAAACATTTAACCTAAGAGCAAAAATCGGGATCTGGACTTTTCATTTTCCTATTTCTCACACTTGAAAAGAGTAAAAGAATCACTCTACATCTGCAAAGTGTTAGCAGTGTTTGTCAATAGCAATTCTAAAGCCTGTGGAAAGCTCTTTACTAACGTGCTGTTTCCCAATATTGTTACCCCTCAGTTCTGGTCAGAGACAGCGCAGCCTATGAGCAGATACAGAGTGGAAAACATCCTCATTCATTAAGTTGTATGAAAAATCACCCATTAGGTAATTAAACACCACCTTGGCCACAATTTTTAAGGGAAGTTCAGATGACCATGTCCAAGACAAGTGTGCTGAGCAGAATGGAAGCCAAACTGGTGATTTTACTGAATTCTTTCAGAAATTAACGTCATTCCAGATAGTATTAACCCTCTTTTTCAAAGGTGAGATCTTGGGAATAAATAAGATCTTTTGGGATTCTATAGTATAATTATTCTATATACCTCAGTGATAACAAGATCAGTATTTTCATTCACGGTAATTTAAAATAAATTCCTAGAAGAGTAATTTTATTTCTTGTACTGACATGTCAAATAGTGAAGGTATATGAACACTGAAATTTGTCCTGGTCTTAAGAGTTCTTTTATCGCTATGGTGCTAAGGTGTAGACTCTTCGTTATAAAGTGAGAGATCATTTGCAAGCAAGCTGCAGGTTAAGAACAAGGCTTGGATTTTAAATGGTAGCAGATTTTAGTAGTTTTCATCAGAAAATATTGTAAACTTTATATACCAACTTAAACATATGCCAAAAAGAACATATCACAAATATTTCACTCCTACAGTATTTTAGTTTTGAATATTCGTCAAATATTAATCATCTTTTCTTTTTTTCCTCTTATTCTTTAGGCAAAGCAAGAGAATAATGGAATGACACATGGATACAAATGTACAGACTTCTACTCAATCCAAAGCAAGAATGGGGGACTGAATGGGTCATAAATAATTTTACCTGTTTCATATTCCATGAAGTTAAATCTGAGTAGCTCAGAATGAGCTGGCTGCAGCTGACTCCTATGAAACTTCAATATATTTGGTAATTTAGGTCAAAATATCTTCAGGCACAGATTAAATCCAAATACTGGGATATATATCATTTAAGTTTGTCTTTAATCTTCCATATTGCTTCCATGCTTCCATATTATTGCACTGAAAGAATTTGGAGCCTGCCTGTATAATACCTGTGAAAGACCTTGAGAAAGCCACAATAATAGGAAATTTTATGCCTCAATATTAACTATAAATCAATGCACAGAAGGGAGAGACATTTTCTAGTATTAAGAAGTGGGCACAGAAGCATGACTTAAGCAGGAACCAAATGAAGAGAATGAAAGTTATAATGGTGCTCCATAATCAACACAGCTGTGCAATAATTTGATTTTCATTATAATGATGCTGTTTAGACATGCCCTGCATACTGAAGATTGAACACAGTACATAATTATTGATTAGTTATAACCCATTTGTATTTTATGTTTATTTCATCTGACAATAATTATCATACATTTGCACTAATTAATTCATCATCTTTTATTACTGGAGCTGAAAGGTAACTAGCAGAAAAAGCAGGAAGGGAACTAAGAAAAGCAGAAGGCCCTCTGAAGCAGTAATATTATTTGCAATATAATACTAGAGTGATGTGGTTTACTTTTTTATTTTTGTAACACAAATAAGGGCAAATTATTTTCTAGCTAAAATTTACTTGGAATTACTAGTAAATTGCTCTCTAAAGCATGCTGAAGTGCAATTCAGCAAATATGCTGATGAGATGAATATTGACCTATCCTTAAGTGTTAATGTTAGCAGTCTGCAAAATCACTGGCCATTTTGGAACATGTTTTAGAAACTGTGCAGAAGATTGCCTGTCTTTGGAAGTACAAGTTCTTACACTACAGATCTCATGCAACAGCGTATTGAAAACTTTATGAAATGCAGCTGTATAACATCTTGTGAACAAAAGTTTGTTCCCTACGCAGAAATAAGAAAGCTTGTGTTTTTCCTGATGGATGGCTTCATCAGCCAGTAACACAATTACTGTGCAGGACTGATAGGGAAAGCCTGTGCGTGGTGCAGGCAGCCCTAAGCCAGAGCCAGACGAGGCAGAGGCCAGGGAAGCAGACACACGTCAGCATGGAACTGCTGCTGAGCCTCAGCCAGTGATGCAATGCACTCAGCAGAAATACTCATGTGCTGCTGTTTGCAAAATCTGAGCTTGTAACTATGTGGCACTGCTGGTTTGTGTAGCAGAACCCACTGGCCTGCAGGTGTGCCGGAGACACATGGGATGATCCATTGCACCTTGGGAATGCACCTACATGGGATCAAGTAAGGCAGTGATAAAAACCTTGGAAGGCGCATATAAGTATTTGAGCCTTTCCTCTTTGAAAACATACAGGATATGCCCATTCCTTAGGAGGCATGCCCAGATGACAGGGAATTGCACACTGCTCTCTCTGTTGAGCTCTGAAGGTTTAGGCAAGCAAGGGGAGGCAATAACAGGGCAAGGGAAGCCAGGTGTGATGCTGGAGGCGAGGTGAGTGTGCCCTGGTGCACCCGGAGCTCCTGCATGGGGTACTGAGGGAGATGGGGGTAGCAGAGCCTTGCCCTTGCCATTATCAGTCCTAAGGCCCATGCATATTTAGTCCCCATCTTGTTTCTGTGGGAGTGATCAGCTTGTTTTCAAAATGTGAAAGACTCTAAAAATGTTCAAAGTTCCTGTACATTACATTCACGTTCCTGGCTGATAACTGAAACAAACTGCAAAACTGTGTTTATGTTGCCAAACACATCGGTTGTATATTTTATTAATTAATGTAATATCTTTTGAGAGACTACAGTAAATTGTACCTGTCTTGTTGTATAAGAGAGATTCACACTGAATGGAAGACCTTGCTTTACTGAAGTGAAAGGGAATTTCATAGCACTGAGTCTGGTGGCTTATTAGTGATCAGTAAGAACTTAGGGCAGAAAGAAAAGTGGACAAATAAGTTTCATTTTATCAATCTCCCATGGCCCTAGCAAATATTTTCCTACTTTTATATCATTTTCATTCTCAGCACATCTGTTAGGCAGATTGTGGTGTACTTAAGCATAGGAAAGCAAACAAATTACAAGAATTTTGTATAAAACCTTAACCCTCCAGAAACAGCAAGCAATTCTTTTCATGCTTAAATTTGATCTTTAGGGAGCAATAGGATAAACTCTCACAGAACAGTCTGATAACAACAAACAGAACCCTTGAATAAATGGAATTTTGAAGATAAGACTCAGAAAAGCTGGAAATCATACAACCAAATGCTACTGGATAAATATCAAAACACTTGATATAGCCTCAGAGCAATATAAATCACAAAAACACACACTTTTTTTTGCCTTGTTTATTTTGGCAGCTTCACCTCATATAAACATGTCCCTAAGATTAAGTCCCCAAGTTGGGTTCAATAATTTTGTATTTTGGATATTCAAAGGCTTAGTTATGGTACCTCATTTATTGTGGCTGATGATATACTGGTATTTTCTTAAGCACACAAAAACAAGGCAGTGATAAATAGATCGCTTAGGTAAACCAAGAAATGTGACTTAATCATTTGTTTCAGCCCTTGAGTTTGTGAATGACACTGCATATCTTTTACATGTATTCACCTCCCTTCTTGCCATTTTTCTCTCTATCAAATTACACCTGACAAAAATCTCCATCTAATACCCGACACTCATTTTTGTTGCACTGATTTCTCACTCTCCTCCCTTGGCAGCTCCCTCTTCACTCTCAGCTCCCCACTCATGATTCCTCCTGTAAATCTGCTGCTGTCCCCGGATTATATCTGGGCAGCAAGACATGGATCACCTCTGAAGAAAGCAGCTGTCCTACACCAATTTCCCAGGTAAGCAAGGAAGGGATAGCAAGTCCAGGTTGCATTAAATGCCTTTTATACAGAGTGATTTAGGAGTTCGCTGGTATCAAAGACAGTAGCTGGCTTATCACCTGGGCCTTATTTGGCACAGTCTTTATCTTCGTGTGCAGTACAAGGTTTAGATAATGTGTTAATAACCCTGTAACTGAGGAATAGTCCCAAAACTGAAGGCAGCTTCTTCCAATAGAATTAGAAGCTCTGGTTTAGGAAAAAAAAATTGCTTTTGAAGTC
This sequence comes from Gymnorhina tibicen, assembly GCA_013399875.1. Lineage (NCBI taxonomy): Eukaryota > Metazoa > Chordata > Aves > Passeriformes > Artamidae > Gymnorhina > Gymnorhina tibicen. The sequence continues at coordinate 1,248,578 of VXAZ01009789.1, read as the reverse complement.
TGCGTAAGACACTGAAGAAATAAAGGTGGTGGTGTTTCCAGTGATTGTTTCTTTTCAATGGAATATGGCCACGTTCATGGTTTCAGCCATTCACTTTTGATTTTCACCCTGGGAACTACTATGGAAGCATGAGAAATGACATTCACTCAAAGAGAAAAAAAATCTCTGGGTACCTAAACTCTTTAAGTACGTAGATTTCTTTCTTGGTGATTTTTATATCCCATGGAAAAGGCTTGCTCAAAATATTGACAATGGTTTATCAAACCTTGATAGGTTTCAGAGTCTGTGCCTGATTCCAGTTCCAGCCTCTTTCCACATACACAGCTGATGGGAAACGTGGCAATGCAGCACACATTGCATAAGGATGAGGCCAGCTCTAGTGTTGCCTTTCATCTGCTTTCCTCACAGCAGTCAACTTCTTTTGTTCCCCTTTTCCCCAGGTAACTACCTGCAGGGTCCTTTTTGTGTTTGTCCTCAGAACTTGCCTTTCCATGGAGGCCATTCAGAGGGATATTGGGGAAAACCGTGTGTTCACCATCTCCTCACCCAGGGTCAGGCAGTAATTACTCTCCTTGGGGATTAAACACAGAAGTGTTTCCGAGGAAACTGGTCCCACCTTTGTCTTGAGACACAGGGAAGCACTGTCCAGCAACATCCCTGGCTGCCCTTTTGCCTTCACTGAGGTAACTATGGGTTTATTTTAATGCAGCTGCAACCAGTCAGGCCCCCAGGTCTATTAGCAACTAAGAAACAATCATGTACCCAGCATAAAATTCTTTAAAAAGATGTAATGAGAATATTGGGTTTTTATTAGAGTTGCAAAGTCAAAAAACTGTGCAATACCTCTATCAAATAAATTGTTATTGGAAAAATACTATGCTCCAAGAGGAATTGAATGCCAGTTATCCTGCTTGTAAACCTGAATTTTTAAAATGCAATTATATGAAACCTCAAAACATTTTACAAAGTGAGGCTTTATGGAACTCAATTTGACTTATACCTGACTTTGGTCAGTCAGCAGACTTATGGTGATTGCCTCCATTGTCGTGCCACATTCCCATCTGACTGTCTGCTGGATTAAATGTAGTCTAAAACATCCAATCTCCAAAGCTAGCTTGCTATTACAGAATTAAATAGAATATTCATGTTTAATTGCACATAAATTTGATCATTCTATACTCCATGAGTGACTGAGAATAATCTTTTCTTTGGCCTCGGGGGGAAAAAAAAGAAAACCCACAAAGTTTGCAAATTGCCTTTGCCACACATGAGGAATATTGTAACAAGTGTGAAGCACTCTCAGACCTACAGCACCTGCAGGATGTACACAGAGGGTTGCAGAACCTGGTTTCATAGACAAAAAAGAATTGCCACTAGCTTTGCAACTGCCCTTTCTGGTCCAGTTCTCTGTGGAAAGGTCCACAGATATATTTTTGGGGAAAATACAGCTTCACACTAAGGTGTGTGTATATTGTACATAATCAATAATGAAAATGAGAACCTGGGTTAACTTGGTTAAAATTACAAAAAGTAATTTTTGTATTTTTGTAAAATTACAAAAAGTAATTACAAAAAGTACACAGTTTTCTAACTGCAGCAAAATGCTCTGGAAAATATTAAAGAAATGCCCAGATTAGCATACTCTGGGAATTAGAAACAGGAAGCTTCAGCTTCCTTAGAAACATGAGGGGTTAGCCATTTTAAATATATGGTTACAAAAAATGGAACTTTTTTAGTCTCATACAAAGGTTCTTTTGTTCTTTGACAAGACTGTTTTATGAAAACACAAATGGTATTGTAATATCATCTGATCATGTCTTTCAACCTAATACTTTAGTGAATTTACTTTATCTAGACATAAATAAAAAAGTGAGTCTTAAATATTTCTCTTGTGGCAGAATAAAAGGAGGTTGTTATCCTTTTAGAAAAGTATTATTCCAACAGCAATTAAATGTTCCTTTAAGTAAAGACTTAACCAAATTAAAGTTAAAAACAACTTTTTATTTAATACTGCTTTTGGAGCCACTAGTAGGTTTCACTCTGAGATTTAGCTGGCTATTTACAATGGATGGGTAAAAGATCACTTTAGGCAATTCTTACTATCCCGGTTAGAGACAAATTGGAGGAAAATATCCTCTGATAGAAGGCAGGTTTCAGCTGCCTCTCCCCCACCAGGTTCAGGAAAAAATTCCTTGGAGGAAAAAGTGAAAAAAAATATTTAACAAACACAATGCATGCAGGCACATGAAAAGAATAATGCTACATAATAAAACCTCTCGCTGTGGAGAGAACCTGGGTAGATTTCAGAGCCCTTTGTGGGTGTGGCTCTCTCCTCTCCAGAGCTGGGGTTCGGAGTGGGCCCCTCCTGGCCTCAGTGGAAAGGCCTCCCAGTGAGGTTCTGATATTCTGGTGCTCTGAACTGTTCCAGAAGAGAAGAAGATGAAGAAGCCAAAGTCCCAGGGCTCCGTACTTTAGCTAACGAACAAGAAGCTAGCTAAAAAGCAAAAGGAATGTAACTCTCTTCCCTGCTGCAGAAGCAGAGCAGCTGGGCAGGAGAAGCCAGTGAGCTTATCACTGTTTTTAAACACAGCGCCGAAGGAATTCCACCTGCTTCCCCCCTCTCTTAAAGGCACAGAAAGGCACAGGATTCATGTCTGGGCATAGAGCAGGCGATAGGGGATAAAACATCATCAAGTCACCCCAAGACACCAACAGAAAAACATCCTTAATTCACATAATGCACTACATACTATGTGAAAGTGCAGTTATTGACTGTGCCATTGCAAGTTTGTTGTCCTGTTATGATGTCATTTCTCCTGGATCATTGCTTTTTTAAAATTAATATAGGCCAACGGTGTAATTAACTGTGGGCAATTCAAAGAACACCAAGAGAATCCTTAGATCTCCAGGATTATGGGAATATGTTTGTCAACAAAGTGGACTTAAAAGTATAGAATTATTTAATCTGATAGTCTGGGAGCAAAAGTATTTACGTGCAATAAGACAGCAGAGAAAGAGGATGGATTTTCTCATGGCTAGCTCTTAGGTTAGATAAAATCAAGAGTGTAAAAAGACATCTTGAGGGAGAGATTATTTTAAAGATGTTACCAGAAAAAAAAAAATTCTAAAAATTAATAAAACTCCATTTTACCATCAGTCTCCAGCTGCCTGGAGGCAACAGCCTCCTTTGGACCCATTACTTTGAGAGCTGACAGTAGAGAAGGGAAGGTTCTCTTTCAGCAGTAATAGAACCTCAGCCAGTTTGTCAGAAGAGAAAAAAAGGCAGCACTATTCCCGAGAACGCTGGAGAAGCTTAGTGGTCCTATGCATGTCTTCACATACAGATTGCACTTGCTAGTCTCATCTCAGTTGCAGGACTACTCCAAATTCCTGAGTGAAAAATTTCCAGCAAAAATTTATCTAGTCAGATACAGTACACAAATACATCATGAAAAACAAGCATCATCAGAAAGGAATTTGTCTCCCTTACAAATATGCCATTACTCAAGCAATTGTGTTGTGTTTTCCACCTAATTTCTGGTCACACAAGCAAGATGTAACACTAAAATTGTTTAAGTAAGGAAAAAACCTTGGCAAGTTCAACTGAAGTCCACTTGCAAGTAGTAAAACATAAGGGCATGCAGGCAAATGTTTTTTCCAGCAAAAATTCAGCTGCAGTCAAATGTCATTTACAGTTCAGAGAGCTAACTTATGTGAAAAGTACGTGTTATTACGATGTTACCTTACTCTCACGGATTTAGGTTCCCATCTTTTTTCCACCCACAGCTCAGACCCAGCAGAACATTTTATTCCACAGAGAAGCAGCGCAGACTTCCTTCCCTCTGCCCCTAGTTCCTCAAGTGTCCAGACTCAAGCACCTAGGAAGGTGAAAACTTTCTATCAGCTATCATTTAGATAACCTTTCCACAATCTCATTTTAGGATGCAGTACATATTTAAGACAATGGAATTACTGACAGGAATTCATACTCAGCAGTCTGAATAAGTTATTCAGAATCTGGACTAATTATTAGGAGATTCACTTAAAAAAAGAGTTCCCTTCAAAATTGACACATTTGTGATGTTTATTGTTGCCTTAGTTTAAGTATTTTTCTTTAAAGCGTGGCTTCTGTGGGTGTTTTTACAACAATGCAATAATTTTATATCTTCTTTCATCTTTCTAGGGCCAGGCTAAACGAGAATTCTAAAACAGTAACACAGCTCCCTTCTGCACATTCCTAGCACCAAGAATTAAATTAGCTGTAACTTTGCTGACATTGGTTAAGTCTACTGCAGGAGGAACTGTTTAAATAACATTGCACAAAAGAGATTTTCATTCAGAGCCTTTAACTGCTCCACTTATAGAGGAAGGGGCTGGCTCCAATGAATTCAGTGAGTATGTACAGAGTTGCAATGAGTGCAAGTGTAATGTAACAGCCCAGCACACTGCAGGACATCCTTGGAGCTTGTCCTTGCGTTGTAGGAGCACATTCCTGACAGATTGCTTCTTGGAGACTCTCACACTTACTAGTGAGAGTTAGCAAGCCCACTTACTATTCCAAAACAAGTCCTTCCAAATACGCTTACGCTGGCAGGTTCAGCCTGGTTGATTCCCATGGTTGAACCAAATTAAATCCCTGCCAACATAAGAAGCCATTATCAGGACTGTGTCTCCTTTCTGCTCAGTCTAGCCCCATGTTACAGCAGACAGCCAGGCAGCAAGTGCTTAATCAAGGAATGCTTGTCAAACTGCAGGTTTGTGCTGTTTCCAGGGAAAGTATAAAAATAGAATCATACTCTAGCTGTCAATCAAGGCAATTATTTTAATGCTGCCACTCTTAGTTTAAAAAAGTTAGGAGCAGCTGAGATTACATACATACACTCTGTGCACATTCACTACACTTCCACACCTTATGAACTCTCTGCATTACATCGAGTTCATTCTAAACTTCTGTACTGTGCAATTTAGCTACATTTTACATTGGCAAACACCTACAGTGACTTTGGTCGTCTTGTTCATGTAATACTTCACCCTTCCGCTTATTCTTGTTAACAGAGAAAGGTTGGGGTGGTTTGGTTTTCCTTTTTTATGAGCATTTCTTAGCAGTAAATGAACTCAGAATGGGAATGTCACAGGTCTTATGTAGTAGATCAATAAATAGGGGCTCTACACTTTGCTTTTTGACTTTCCATTACTAGAATTAACAAGCATGAGTTAATAGATTGGACTGAGGGAAAAGGTAGGAGAAGCTCTGGCATAGAGAGCCAGGAGACAAGAGGAGACAAGCCAATTGATATGGAACAGCTTCCTTCCTTTTTTCTGCTTCCACCATGAAAAGGAACAGGAAAACAGTCTTGACTGAGCCATAACTTGCTCTGTGGTTTGCACCTGAGTAAATGTAATTATCTGCTGTCACACCTCCCCACCAGGCAGATTGCAAGGCTGTAGATTAAACCCCAGGGTGAGATGATCTGCACTTCAGTGCATACAGACTCATTGTACCTGAATATTCCCTATGGCCAGCGGTGTGGAAGAACAACGACCAAATCACAGAAGTTTGACAAGGAAGGAAAAAGAGATAGAAATTTCAATTTTTGAGATAATTATGCAGGGGGGAATTTACACTGTGTGCTTAACACCAAGTGACATTTACCACATGCCAAAACTAATCTCCGAGGACAATAGTGAGGACCAGCTATTTTTCATGTAAAAAAATGATTAATAGATGAATTCACTTAATAAATGAAGTTTTGATGACATTTTCCTGAAAATTGTTCCTTGGATCCAGAATGGAATGTCTGGTCAAACAAAGAGAAAAGCAAAACAGGAAGGAGATGGATTTTAAAGGGAATCTTAACAGATGGAGAAGGTTTAATGTCAGGGCCATGTTAAGTCCTGCTTCACCTCAGGACTTGAACTCCAGTTTCTTTATAGCAAAGGAGTGGAGATGATTAGAGAGAGAAATTCTCTGTGCCACAATATCCAGCCAGCTATGAAATGGCTCTGGCAGGATCAATGTTACCAACCTCCCAGAATGAGCAACCTCCTGTCCCCATCTTGGGGTGGGCAGGAGTTTACTGAAAATTTGAAACATAGTCAGGTTCACCCTCATACAGATCAGCAAAAGATTTTAAAACTCAAATATGTGCAAAGAACAGGAAAATCATTCATCTCTCTCCCTAGTAAAAATACATATTTTTTCACAAATGATTATATAAAGCAAATGCAAAGAAAAATTCCAGTTTTAATACAGGCAAAAGCTGTAACTGGGGCCTAAAGTCTGATTTACATTTCTTTTTGTCTGAGGTAAAAATATATTAAATTATAATCTGGAATAGGGACTAGAGGTCAACCAAATATTCTGATAAAAAATCTTTGGATTGATCAAAATTAGCCTAAATAATCTGTAAAATATTCTAGAGAAAATGATGTGGAACCAGACTGAAAAAAAAAAATCATAATATAATTCACATTTGGTAAATTTCTTGTTTACTCTGATTGACATATCTAAAAATCACTCAAGACATGACTTTGAACACATCCATATATTCATCGCATATCAGTGCCAAGAAGAAAACAGAAGTACTGTAGGAGCAGTATCATAAACATCTCTTGGAATACTTTGTTTATTTTATCTGCACTTCAATACATCAAACACAAATGGTCAAGAGCCTAATAAAAGACAGAGAAATCACAATACCAGGCAGCGTGAAGAGGGTGCAGATCTGTTTCACTCCAGAAAACTAAGAAGAAACAACAGAAGGATTCAACATCTTAATATTCATGCTCATAAGTGCGTGTACTTGACTCAAATCCACAAGTGCTGAATTGCTGCACAGTTTAAAATAAAGGATAAAAAAGTTTGAAATTATTTGTTGCTCTATTAAAGATAATAAAGTAGTCTATCATTCAACATTTACTCCACCATGAAAACAGAGCACATGAGCTAACTCCATCAAAGAGCAAGAACTACAAATTCATAAACCCCACCTCCTTTTAAAAATGAGAATTGCTGGTGACCAAAGAACTGAGATTAGAGGCAAGTCCTAAAATAAATATCCCTTCTTCTTCATCATTTAAAGTATATTAGAGTACAGATTAAAATGATCTGCAGTTCTTCACAAAACCAGAAATTCACCAGTTACTTTCTCATCTGTTGCTGGAAAATCTATCCCTCTGTTCTTGCCATGCTGCTACTTGCTTGTAGAGACATCACTACATCCCATATTCTCATAGCCACTCATTTCTAACCAGGTGTTCAGCGTGTTCAGGTAGGGGTTGAAAAATGGTCTGTCAGTTCACTGTGTTCCAGCCAACTGACTAAAAAAGAAAGAAAGAACCAAGCTTTCTTCAGCAGCAGGATTTCTGAATCCTGATTTCCCATGGTTTTCCTCTTTGCAGATTTTCAGTCTAAGCATATGCTTGAGCTCTTTCTTCTACCTTTCCTTCCTGAGAAAATGAGGGTAAAACCCCAAAGCTCCCTAATGACAGAAACACAGATTTGCAAGGGACGATGAGATCATCCAGTGGGATACCTGCAGCTGGTACCCACCCTCTCAGGTGAACATGGGAGACATTGTCTTTCCCTGGATCTTGCACTGAAGGAAATTTCCCAGACACTGACAGTATCTCCATACAGAACACAACCATTTTATTTTAGATATAATACTGTAATCCCTCAGTCAGAGAAAAGAATTAAATTCTATTCCAGCCCTCAGCTGTCCCTCAGCACTGATGTGGAGTGTCCCGACCATCACTACCATCACATCCATCTTCCAGCCTGGAAGAAATTGAGCACGGCGTGTGTGAGGAGAGGTATTAAGAAGGATCCAGCAGTAAATGAAAAAGGAAAAAAAAACCCAAACCCTCAATGTATCAGGGAATCTCAGTCTGCATAATTGCATTGGAATTTAACAATCCACTCTCTCCCTTAAGAAGGATTTCTCTCCCATGTTCCTGTTTGTAAATCACAGTCATGCCAGGCCTGCATTCTGAAACCATCAGCTATATAGAAGATAGAATTGGGTTTTTTCCTTAGAATCATAAACTCTTGTTTAATCAGACAACCAAAAAGCTTTTTTGTTTTCCTTTTCATTAAAAAGTCGTTGTGTTTACCAAAAACCTTAAAACAAAGACTGTCTAGAAGAGTACGAGGATCCATATATTTCTTAAACATTGTTTTCTCATAAAAGCATTTTCATTTGCTGCTCTTTCTTTCCAGTAGAGATAAGTTGTTTCTAAGCTATAGCAACTGAATAGGGATTTACACTTTTCACTCTATAATTTGAACCATCCAGGCTTGACTACATGCTGCTCAGAGTCAACACACACTAAATAGGATTATTTAAAAATATATATATACAGGATAATTGCTAGAGTTTACACAAGGCAATCTTTTCTTTATTGAAATTGTAAGCAGGGTAAAAAGTGCTGTACTTTCCAATGTCAGGATTTCAATCCATTTCCAGTTAACCTCTACAAGGAGAATATGCTCTAAAGACTTTTGCCTAGAAATGTATCACTGCTACATTACATCCATCGGTGTGTCCATCACAGGGGTTCAATAACTAAGCCACTGGCTGTGGAATTTGATTCTAGGCCAAGCCAGCTTTTATCTAAAACTAATGCAAAGTTTCTTACTGTTATGGTTGTGGGCTAAAAACCTGAATCTGTAGCCCAGATGACAACTCAGTATAAGAGCAGATTAAAGGATAATAGTTCTGGTTTCTTTTATTTCATGATGCTTGAGTGCTTGGATTGGCCATGGTGCACCCAGGAGGTTTAAGGTTCAAGAATGATGAAAAATCAGTGCTGAAAAAACAGAACCTAAATTCAAAATACATCTGGATCAACAAGATGACATATACTGGCACATGTGCAAAATTACAAAATAGACAAATAAAGAACCAAAAGCATGAGAGGCAATTTTATACTGTAAAAGTAGAGCACACAATAAGAAACATAAAAGTACTATTTTTCTCTACATTTTCCCAGTGTGAACAAATGAACTCTGAACTTAATTATATTCTGCATATTTCGCTAGTGCAAAGGAATTGGTAAATCGCAGAAGCCAGGGAACAGCAGCACAATTTATAGATATGCAACTCAGACTTAATTATAAAGGATAATTAAAAGAAGCAATATACACACAGGTACAGCATGGCAGCACACTTATAAGGAGAACTGGGAAGTGAGAGGGGAAGTAGATTGTTTACTCAGGTTTTAAAACACCTGGAAAGAAGAGTAATGAGAAGTTAAGAGGAATAAAGGAGAATACAGTTGTGGTGGATATCATTAAATATTCGAACATGAATTCTCTTCAGCTTTGAAAAGTTCCCCACTGCACTTAATTGATCATTTGAATCAAAGATACCTAGGATAAATGCTATGAAAATGTACACTGGAAAACAACCTGTGCTAGTAAGTTGTGCAGGACTGCTTCTCCTCTACCTACTGTAAGGACTGGAGCTCCTATGGGTAGAAATTAGCTGGAAAGAAGGAAATGATGATGATGATGATGATGATGATGATGATGATGATGATGATGGATGCGGTGAGGGCAGTAGGAACAGAGCCACACACACACTGGGGAGAAGAAAAAAACAATCACCCTTCATACAACAGGTATGTCTATTAGGGGAAACAGATGATCTATTCCAAATTCCAATGAATGAAAAACATTCTAAAGAAGCAAAAAAAGACTATACCAACTTCTGGATCAACCTGTGCTAAAGGGGACTTCTTGTATTAACCATTTTTTCCTCTTATGAGCAAGAATAGCAGCAATTAGGTATCCTATATCAAAATATTACAAAGATATTCATGATTAGCTTATAAAGAAAAACCCAAACCTCTGTTAATTTCCATAAAACCACTAGACTCCACATCAACTAAGAATCAGAATCCAGTTTGGTGGTTTGGGGTTTTTTGCCTTTTTTCTCACTGTTATTGTGAGGTGAATTTTGCCATCATTTCTAGAGGAAAGGGAAAAAATTAAAGATTTTGGAAATGAGAAAAAGCAAAAAAGCGCCTTAGTTAAAACTGCAAATAGTTAATTACTGGATGCACTTTATTTCAGGGTAAATCTGATATAATCTATTACACAAACTGACTTCAAGCAGGCTTAAGAGTTAGAAGTAAGCAGCTATGAAAATTCTGAAGACAGCTACCTCCCTCATCCCTGAACAATCACGCAAGTTCAAAGGATGCTAACATTTTTACTTTTAATTAGTTGCCATTTTGATGTCAGCCTCTAGATAGCATGAAAGAGAACAGGGCATTGATGAACGGATATGACAGAATCCAAGCCATCACCTTTCCTCCCAGATTTTCTAATCATCTTTGTTACTTTCAGAACAGTGGGTGAGATCCAAGGAAGTAACAAGCTCAAAAAATCTGCAGCCTGCCTCCCTCAATCAGGACATTTTCCCTCTTTCCAGCTGCAGTGAGGTTGTGCACTAAACAGTGATTCAGGCTCTAGGGAATAAGCACCACGCTAAGGCTGCTTGGAAGGGAACACAAACTCCCTAAGGCATGCCCAGAGGCTCAGAGAAGAAACACAAGACTGCAAGCTGCCAGTGTTAATATTTGAGATTCTGTTGGGTTTTTTTCCCCAGGAAATGAGGTAAGCCAAGGAGAAATAACATCTGTCTGAAGTAAGAACACACACACATTTAAGTGCTTTTTGAGGGTGGAGAATGAAAGAAAGGGGTTCTTCCTTTTGACTTATTTAAGCTCTCTGTGGGTTTGTTTAGTGTTCAGGATTTTAAAAGAGAGACTGAGAAAAATGGCAATCAATAATGTCAGCTAAAGGTGACAAACAGGGCACAAGGTGGCTGCTGGAGGGACACACTGTGAAGATAGTGCCTGGGCAGTGATCAATTGCATTAGGAGATGAAGAAAGACAGAGGGAGCAAAAAGAGGAATCGATCCAGTCTACTACATCTGCAGATACAGGCACCTGGAGCAGGTAGCATGTGACAGACAAGGCTTTAGCCTGTCAATAATTCATACTGCTTCACTGTATAACTTTTAGCAAGAGTCTTCTTGAAAGCAGCAGTATTGACATATGTTGTATGGCAGAGTTTTACTAAAAGCTGGCATCTCCAGTCAGGAACATTTCAAAGCACACTGCTCAGGATCCAGTCACCTTAGTCCTGTCTGCTGAATGACTTCCAGGCCGAACTAAAAAGGCATGTGAAATACTGGTTTTGACAGAAAAAATAATAGTGAAGCACTTTCAAAACTAGACAGAAAGGGGAAATCAAAGACAATCCTTTTTTACGTGCCTCACACAATCCAGCCTACACTGTTGCAAATGCTACTATTGTATTTGGCCAGCGTGCTTGACACGATATTCTAATGAATTCAGCCAATTAGAAAGGTCCGGAATCTGAGTGGGAATAATGACCTAAGACATCTGAAAGCAGAGGCTGCAATTGCAAGATGCTTCCATGGCCAAGGGAAAACAAGGCTACTATTCACAGGCTGGGTTGTAAGCAGCAGCTCAGAGAAGCATCCTCTATTACTGAAATGTCAGCACTGGGCTGCTGCTTCGTGGAGAGGGCTCAGGCCAGTCTAAATTTTCCAAATTCTATACACTCAACTATACCAAATGTAGAAGTAAATACAAAAAACAGAATTTTAATACTTATCCTCAGAACACAGAAATAAGTCACTTCTCCAAAAGTCTCCCACAGGTGAGTAATAATCAACAGATGAAAAAGTTGATTCTATTTGTAAAGAGGCAATTCAGCTAATTCTTTTTATAACTGTGTTACTGTATTTACTTATATCCCTGGGTTTATTTACTAACTTCAGTATAGCCGTTCTCAAGAGAAAGGATTGGTGCCTCAAGAAAAATAATGTTACAATTTTCAACTAATATTTCATTAATTTATTTCAAATCTGCTAAGTAACATTTAATTGGTGCTTTATTTATTGTGATAGTCAACATTATGCAAGGTCAAGCCTTTGATTAATTGCACCTTCACTGATAAAAACTGGTGGTGACTACTATAAAAAAATCCACATACATAACTGTAGTGTCTTTAATGTGTTACAGAAAAAGTAAAAATAGAATTTATCAAAAGTCAGGCACTTCTTAAATCACTTACAAAGGTTCCAAAATATCCCTTTACATGAATACTCACATATGTAAAGACAACAGGCTGGTTCAGGGAGGCACACACATCTTAGCCCTGGTGACACACATTCCTGACTGTATTTTAAGTAATGTCAGTCATTTCTGCAAGAAGCTGTCTTTGCTGTATAAATTGTCTTTCAGGCCTCGTGACCATCTTTTTCCTGGCTGCTGACAAAAGCTCTGGTAAATTTTGTGACCCTGAGCTGAGAAAACTACATGAGGTGCATGTAAATTTGGCTTCTCTAGGAAACTATTTCAGACTGTTGTACCGAAGAGTTTCTCCATCATTCACCCACTGCTTTTTCTCCTCCCTGAGTCTGGGACTGCTGCACGGTTGTTAATTTAGAGCACGGTTATTAATTTAGAACATGTTTTGGTTCCCCGCATTTGCTTTGTCCATATTACACAGCTTCTCCCAGCTGAGCATGCTGTGCACAAGCCATTCATTTGGTGCAGAAGAGTCCATCCTTTGCTGAGGCACAGGTCGCTCCTGTTAGAATCCAGGCCACTTGGCTGCTCTAGTGAAGTCTCCAGCAATCTTTCACAGGGAAAGCAGAAATGATTCAGCACTCAGCAGAGCCCTAAATGTTTCAGAAAACTGTTTTCCAAAGCAATTGCTGGTACCCTGATGTCTACATTTAGCCTTTGTACAATGCCTACAGATAGCTACATTTCCAACCTCATTGCAGTGCTATCAACAGAAGACAAGCATTTAAAATATTTTATGCATTGACTGAACCATATTTTAGTTTAGAAAGAGCAGGTAAGATTTGTTTCATGGCAAATAGGCCAGACATTAAAGTAAACAAATCAACAACATTATTCTATGCTGTAAGATCAAAGCAAATATCGATCGCAACATTCCACTTCTGCCTAGCAATACTTAGTGAAATTAACTTAGGTTGATTTTCTCACTTCCACTTTTACTGATTATCCAGCATTTCATTAGTTCCAAATGTAAAAAAGTTGTTTAATCCATGATGTCTGTCAGGATAAGAGATGGGAATAACAAGTCCCTGCCCTCAGATGAGCACAGCAGGTTTTCAGCTCCTCAGAAATAAAGGCAGTTGCAATAAATACCTGTGATGGTTCATGCAGTATGGCACATAAATCTTAAAATGTTCCATGTCACAGCCAATCCAGAATGAATTATGCTGCTTCATTAAATTCAGATGCACAGTTACTCTGATCATTTTTGGGTGTTCATCTGCAGTTTCCCTAAGCTCAACATAATTTGCTAATTATTTCCCTTCTCCGAGTCAGACCCACCTAAATCATCACCTTCTGACCATTGAGAAATTGAGTCTCTTGTCCAAAATCATTAGTCTTGGGAAGAAAAAGGAAAGCACGGGAAGGAGAGACAATCAGTACGGAGTCCTTTCACAGGACCGGAATGAGTGGGAATTCCACGAGTTAAACAACGTCTATTTCAAAAAAGCCCAAACTGCATAAATTTTTAAAGGGCTCATAAATGAAGAAGAATTAATTATTAAACTCTTATAAACTGTACTATTGTCTCCACTAATATGTTTCTGCACACCTTTTTGTTTTGGAAGAATATACTCCTTTGGACAGATTTTTAAAGAAAATACCTCTTGCAAAAATCTTCTCTGAACAGAACGAGGTTTCTCCTAAAGTAATTTAGTGTCTGTGTGTGCAAAAATGGAAAAAAATGGAGAGGAACCTTACAAGTTTAAATAATCACCCCTGAACACAAAAATTGTCCTGTCATGTACAGAATTAAATTGTTTAAAATCCATTTTTGCAAGTTGCACTCTGATAAAGGAGACAGGCTTTTAAAGTATGGAATTTGTTCTAATGATCCACCTGGAAAGTATTTTTTAATTCAAAATTAGAACTTTTATAGAGAAGTAATGGAGTATTTCTTTTTGATAAGCCACTTCATAGAACAGGGATCAGAATGCAAATTACAGTTATTTGCTCTAAGTGGTTTCCATTAGAATGGCATTAATATGTAACATTTTCTTTTTCCATTTCATCAAGACATTTCACAGTATTTCTTCTACCTTTAAGACATGGTGTATTAATTTAACAAAATTATATATAATTTTGGGTGTATTATGTATGCTTCATTTACCTTTTGCAACGTCATTATCTTATTTTTCATGTTTGAACCTGTCAATTGATAACACAGCTACATCTCCTTTCAGAAGATCATGTTTCAAATCAGAGAAGCAAAGTCTAATTACAAGAGTAATTTGTGAAAAATTGAGGGTTTTATTAAATAAAAGGATGACACAAGACCTTGTGTTTAATAGTCTGAAATCCTGTAGGTGAAAGCTTGCTTTCTCTCTCTCCCCCTGCTCTCGAGTAGTTTAAGCAGTAACACAATTAACTGATAAATATTTGGGGTTTTTTACTCCAGAGTAAATGAAGGGGGCTGGCACAAAGGTGCTGTAGTATGAGTGACCTGTAGCACCAAGAACACAAGTAGAGACTATTCAAGATGTAAAAGAAAGTAACTTGTAGCTGTGGCTTTTTCACAGTAGCTGTTGAAAGCCACTTGACTCTTGGTTGTGGATGGTGGGCCACCACTCCCCCAAAGGTGCCCAAAGGGGCAGGTGCAATTATCAGAGTGCTGCATCACACTTTAGTCATGTCTAAAAATTGCAGTTTTACCAGCTTTTGTTTCAGCTGCTGCACCTGTAAACATCATTTCAATCCCCACCCCACAAAGTATATTCTTCCCTACTTCTTACTCGAACAAAAATTTGTGTGGTTGTGCAATGAAAACAGATATCGAGCAGATCTGGGATAACAATTTTCTCTGGCTTGTTTAATATTAACCCCAAATTTTCCCCATATCTGTTTTCAAATCCAGCTGCACAGACAACTATACTAGCACAGCTCAGAAGGTCAAACCATGCATGCAGATATAAATTCAGCTTAAGCTGGCACTCCTCTAAAAACATATGCTCACTAAATGACACGGCCTGGAGAAATGGTTCCCATTAAGGACCCCTCTATAGGCTTGGTGTTCCAGGCCACCAGAAAGGTCACTGAATAACTTGTGTTGCAAAAATATTGAGTCACTTTCTTCACCCCACGGCCTCAAGAAAACACAGGCATTCTACTTACTCCTCTAATCTCTTCCAAGGATACGAACCATGAGCACCCTATTAAAAAGAGAACCTCAAGAAACAAACCAAAACAGTCAGGACAACCTCCAATGCCCACTTGGAGCCACCACAGAGGTGGCACAAGTTTTTGTCTTCTACAATCAGCATGCACATGGCTTCCTACACAGGCATCAAGAGCTGGGGGAAAGTCACAAACACAAAATACAGAATCAATTATCTGGTGTGCTATTTATGGAAATATAAAAAGTGGGGAAGTTTTTTGTCCTCCTTCACCCTGCCAAGTGCAGTCACTTCCACAGTAATGTGCAGTAGTCTGCACTTGTAAATCCAGCACTGAATTCTTCTGGATTAAAATAGTAAAAGGAACCTTTCCATTTTGTTATCATTTTATTCCCTTGTCTCAGTGCTCTGGATTCACAGAGAAGGCCAAGACCAGCCCAGTGGAAATTTCCAACACGCCGTGAATTACAGTCCTGGAGGTCTGTCATAGGACCCAGTGAAGTCCACAAATTAAGTTTTTTATAATGCAGAGCTCTTTGAAACACATCATGCTGAAAAAGGAAGAGTCACCCACAACATCTGTGGTAATTACCTGTCAGAAAAAGTTGCAACAACTATCAGTGAATACAAAGAAAAGTCAGCAATAGCAATTGTTCTACTGGAAGAGGTGGACAAGAAAGAGCACCATTATATGGGGATAATGACAAAGAGACTAAAGAAACTTGTGCTTTCCATTAAAATCCAGAAAAATGAAGGTGGCAAGTGAGATGAAGGAAGGAAAGGAAGGAAAATATAGTCAGGATGATGAGCAAAGAGCATGCCATTAATAATTAAAGTGGAAATCCCTGCATTAGTGGCCACTATGGACAATTAACTACTGGTTTATTATTTATTTTAATTACCTGACCAGAAGGCAGACCACATTTTAAAAGCCACTCTATATAGTAACATTAGGTTTTAAGAAGAGTAGCTCTTTTATAACCTGTGTTAACTAGTTTACAACAGCCATAATGTGTTTTTAACTATGTTGGTTCTGTGGCTGCTGAAAAATGGTTCTCTCTTCATCAGCTGACTATTGATTTCCTATCAATCCAAAGGCTGCACTGTTTCACTATTTCTCTTACATGTTTTCTGTTATGTTTTAAGATAACCTGACACACACAGTATGCAAAAATGGCCTTTGTTTTTTCATGTGCTCTGTTTTGGGGTTTTTTTTCAAATGTAGTGATTAATATTCAAAAGGAAGCAGCCCAAATCATTCAGCCCTTGTTCCAACAAATTTCTTGGGGTCACATCCTCCAACTGCCTCATGTTTCTCAGGTCTCTCATACCGCTGTGATCTGCATGTCAAAGCATCACCACATCAGCAAATGAAACACACAGTGCCCAGCAAAAGAACCTTGTCTGAGACTGCAGGTTCTGAGCTGAAACACTTTAGATCACACCTGTCTGTATCTGTATGTGTTTTAGTGAATGAAGTGGTCATGCTTTTCAAAGAGAATGGGACTCATAAATATGAAAACGTAAACAAATTAGTAAAATACAAACATTTCGGTCTCCAATTCAGCTCAGACAGCAGAGCAGGGATCAGTACAAATTGCTGTTGAGGGGGCAGGGGGTAACAGCTGAAAGAGCCCATCCCTCCACACTCCCTTTGCATTCACTGCTGTCCCGACCTCAGCGTCTCATCAAGGCGGCAATGTCTTGGTAAACTGTCTGCAGTAATGGGCTGAGGGGACAGAGCCATTCACACCATCACCATCTAAATAGGTAGACTGAAAGGATCTCCTGAGTGAGACTCGGGAGAGTATTTTTGTTTCAACAGCTTATTCCTCCTCAAATAATTTAGTGTAATGTCCTCTGTTGTTCTAAACCTCCAGTGGTGTGGTTCTGCTTCTGTGGCCACCTTCGGACAGCATTGAAAGGTATGGTATAAATGAAAGGAAAAATCCATTTTCTTATTCAACATCTAAGAAGAATTAGAAAATGCTATGTCAGCAAGCAGTCTCATACAAACAAGTGATATTCTAGATGAGATCATAAATGATTCTCAAGGTATTTTGGAACAAAAGACAAAAACACAGATGCAAGAATGTATTTGGAAATCATATGTTGAAAAGAAGGAATATGACAGAAAAACATAGTTTTGCATTAAGACAGAATAATACAAAACTTCAGAAAGGCAGAGTTGTGAATTTTGAGAGAAGGAATGAAAGAAATTGATGCCACTTTATGTACCAGTCTTATGGTATTTCACAGGTATTCAGAACCTATCCATAAGCCAAAATCATTCAAGTAGCTCAGAGAACAGTATTTTCCTGCACTGAACTGGCCCTGCCACTGGGAGGAGAATAAGGAAGAATACATCCGAAACACACACAATTGTTTCTTTCATTGGAACAGAACTGAGATAATTTAAAAATATAATAAAAATGAAGTCTATCAATCAGCTTCTCTTACCAAGCCTTTTTCAGAGTAATCATTACTTATACAAAATAGGGTCATTCTAAGAGGGGATACTGCATGAAAGAGATCAGATTTTTTTTTATGATATCTCACATTTGGTCCAAAGATTTGCTGATGCAAATCCACCTTCCCAATCCTTCCAGGACTGAATTGCCTCCTTTTCCTTTCCAGCATCTCTGGACTGATCTGGCTTCTCCGCGATCCCTTTCAGCTAATTTTTTTTTCATGTCTTTTTCTTCTAGCTTAGGAAGACCAGCAGGCTCCCCAAGGAATCAGCTGAGCACCTGAGCTCACATTAACAGATTAGGTTCAAGGAAGCAGGAGAGAAAAGAAGTCCAGCTCTATCCTCAGTCATGGACCATCAACTACCTCTTGAAAGTTCCCCTTAACTCCAGTGCCCTGAGGAAAAGGCAGTGCAGAGATTGACACTGAAGTCTCTATTCTATATGAGTTACAGTCAGATCCTACTACAGATCTCTTCCACAGGGAATTAGGCTGCCTTTGTGTTATCATTCCTTCCTTCCTGAATTTAAGAAATGTCTCCAGTAAAGTCTTTATTGAAATAGTGCATTTATGCAGAAAGATCTTACTATATCAGAAACTTTCGCCTCTCAAACATAGTACATGTTCAAAAAGCCATTGCCAGTTGTCTATAGGATTTTTTATTTCATACTGTGGAATAATTTATGGGGAACAGGACAGCAATTAGCTGGAGAATGTCATGCATTACAACTGAAACAGTATTCCTATAGAAAGACACTAAATTTGACATTACTGTTAAATTCTGAAGGCCTACTCTTACCTGGCAACTGCTGTTTACAGGGAGAGTGAATGTCTCTGACCACAGAGGGTGAAATTTCCCCATCTTCTACACATAAATATCCCATCACCATTACACTCCTTTGCTAACTTTGAATTATGGCACCTAGGAATGTTGTTTCAGTGCACCATCCTTTTTGTGTTTGTCAGTACTTCTCACCAGACTGCCTCTGGTAACAACAACTGCAGCATACACTCCTTTAACTCTGTACTCCTCAAGCAAATTCTCTCTTGCAATTATAGATGAGCAAAGAGGCTCCAATTATTCCTATTGTAGCAGCCATGGGAAGATGCCCTCGTAAGCTGGGAGGCAGCCTAAATTTTGGACAGTGTCATTGTCTGGACTGATCTGCTTGCAAAAGAGGAACATGTGGATTTTAATGGAGCCAAAAAGAACAACAATACAGTGCTTTGTTGAAGGTTTCTAGAGAGTGACTACAGTCCCATCTAGGTATTAAAAATACATCTCTCTCTAAGTCTTGTGACAGTATTCACCATGCTAAAAGGGAACTAGGGCTTGTGCTGGCTGATAACTTTTTTCTTTCCTTGGGTTTAAAAAGAAAAAAAGGAGCATTTCCTTCCTAGTGTTTATAATTATTTGATTTATAAGTTTCCTGTAAGGTTTCCAGAAGAAATTACTCCATCTCAGTGCTCAGACAATTACCAACACTAACATATAATGTATATAAATATACACAGAGTATTAGCTACCCACTAATGTGCTCAAAATACTGCTGTGACAATCTGACTGTTACTGGATTTGAACTGTTGGATTCAGACCTTAAGCTCAACAAAAGGAAATTATGCATTTAGAGTCCCTAGTTTATGTGGGCGACCCAAGCATTCATCCAGCAGGAAGGAATGATAGGACAAAGACAGACTAATTCACCCACAGATTATTCTACCTACCTCATAATCAGACCTTAATTATAAACATGAGTCTCCAGTTCAAGTCAGAATCCAAAAACTATTGATAAAGAAGAAAAAGTGGACACATGAATAAAAGGTGTTGAAACAGCAGCTTCTTCACAATGGAAAATAATCCTTAGGGAAACTTTGCATACTGTTGTCAGAAATATATGAAAATGTGTCATTAAACACTGGTGCCCACGTTAATTGCCTAGTTCTGTGTGACAGAATTATAGAAAATAGTGACCACCTCAAAAAATACTCTATACTCGAGCTTTGCAACTGGTTTGATGGATCACATAATTTTATTTTTGGAGTGGGTGTGTGGGGCGAGAGCTACAGCCATACTGTAAATATCTCATGTTGCCTGGAGGCCAAGAAAGTGAGATGGAGATGAATCAGTACTTTGCATATCAGTCCATGCAATTTAATTGCTTTTATAATAGCATAGATTGTGTTATTATTGCCATGACACAGCAGCCAGGTGTTGGCAACAGCCAGGAGCTTCATCCCCGCTCTGTGGTGCCACTGGCCTCCAGCCCCTGCACCCCTTTGTGCTCATTCCACATCTTTATGCAGTTCCACAGATCACTTTTTAGGGTTTTACATCCAGTCACAACACTTTCAGTAACAATGACAGAGTCTTCTCCCTCTTCTTCAAGAAAGATCAGGTGTACCTGTGATATCCCCAGCCTACTCTGTTCTTAAATTCCTTCAAAGACAGAACAAACTGACCCTTCAAAATCAAAAAAATTCCTGTTGTGCTACACTTCCCTTTATGCAATTTGGCTCTATTCCTCCTTGTCACAGGCTTTGATACTGGCATTTTACGTCAATTTTCTTTAAATTTATTGAGTAAGATTTTCCTCTTTAAACACTTCTAGACTGTCCTCCCAGATTTACTGGCAAAATTCCCATTCTCTTCAGTAATGCAGTATCTGGATCCATGATAATGAAAAACACATTTTAATCCAATATTTCTTTTTTCTGTGACAAGCTTTCCAACAGAAAAGACAGTTAGTAAGTTGTTTGAACCATATGATATTCATCCAAGACACCTAAAGGAACTCAAAGATGAAATCTCTGAACAACTGACGATAACATTTTCGTTAGAACTGCCTCTGAGTCACAGCAAATGTAATGCCAAATTATGAGAAGGGTCTCAGATGGTTACTGAGAATGGATCAGCCAGAAAGCCTGGCAGGCTTGCTGGGAAAAGGGGTAGCAAATAAAAACCATAATATTTGGCCCATGGATATTTGGACACAGGTGAAGCACTGGAAGGAATAAGTTACTGGCAAAATCATGGCATTGGAGTTACTTGAAAGTGTCTGTTGGTCTAAAAGGCAGGCCAAGATGACAGAGACAGTCTGGATTTCTAGAAGAAGTTAAAAGAAAGACAACTTCTGAGAGCTGCTCTTGCCAGGCAAATAACTTGTTAAGAAATCATGAGAGCACACTGTGGAAAAGTTATGCTGTGGGCCCTATTCTAACAGGAAGCCCTACATCTGAATTGCTGAAGGCTTCCTAACAGATCCATTGATTCTCATAGAATATTAAATTATCTCCTCCTCCTTCTTTCAGAAGCCAGTGAATTTTCGTTCCTTAAACAAACTTAGTTCTACCAGAACCCTGAAGAAAACGGATTTTTAACAGATTCAGAGAAGACAGCAGCCCCTTTTCCTTAAGCATGCTTGTTCTTTCGAGCTCGAACCACAAGTGCAAGAATTGCCACCAAGCACCCGGCTATGAGTTAGTACACACAACAAATACCAGCCACACTAATTGCTAAGCACAAGTTCCCAGTTAAGGAGAAATGCTTCAAGGATTAAAGGGACTCTTGCCTTCTGATACAAACTCCCTGCATTTTAATTTTCCTCTGAGCATAGTCTTGCATTTCATGTTGGGCATCAACAGTCTGAAAGTAACTCCTGTGTTTACTCAGTAGCCAAAATTTGAGCTTCCTTAAATA
This sequence comes from Gymnorhina tibicen, assembly GCA_013399875.1. NCBI lineage: Eukaryota > Metazoa > Chordata > Aves > Passeriformes > Artamidae > Gymnorhina > Gymnorhina tibicen. The sequence continues at coordinate 1,227,166 of VXAZ01009789.1, read as the reverse complement.
AAAGACAATAAGAAGCTAGTAATTTCATAACCTGCCTCATCTCACTGTAAACACTTTAAGCCACAATTATTTTTATAGATCGTGAAAATTAAGACCTCTTGGGACTTTGAAACAACTTAATTGAAGTGCAGTACAGACCCTGGAGCGATCAGGATCCGTGTTAGCTATTCCAAAGGGCATGTGCCTGTGTACAGGCACACAGGCAACCTGCAGTCCACTTGCAAAGGGCAAATTAACGCCTTAAAGCACAATACGATTTTTTTAACATAGCATCATTATAAGTTTTATTTTTCATCTAATTTTTATCCTATGTTTCTTCCAGCTGAAAGTCCTGTAGCAGCACTTCACCTATTATTAGCTATTTATATTAACAAAATTCTATATAATGTGTAACAGTACACTATAAATTCATATTAGAATAGGCAAACCCTATGAAAAGATTACTGTGGAGGGAGGTTGTGTTTGGAGTTTTTTTAACTTGCCATCAGGCACATTTACTTATCTTTGTGAACAGCATTTTATATATATTCTCTCTGAAAAAGAAGGTATTTTTAAACAGTAATTTACAGTAGCCAGAATTTTTTTCCCCAGTGTCAGCTCATTTGGATCCTTTTCCAAGTGATCAGCAAACTTGGCAGATAACAGAACTGACTACACAGGAAAAAATGTCAGTTCTGATTCTTTCCTGATATTTTTAGGAAATAAAATGATTTATTTTTAAAAAAAGTTCATTTCCAAGCTTGGTTGTTTTTTTTCTTTTTTCCTTTCAGTTGTCAGAGAAATAGATTTTATATAAATTACTAATATAACAGTACTGATAATTCTGAAAAGGTTATATGGAAATTGTACTAACATCAAAAGTCATATTTGGCGAACTTTATGATGGCTTTTGTTACATTGTTGGCTGATTCAAACTTTCTTGCAGAATACCAATCATATTCCTACATTTGTAGACTAAAACATTAATAAAATATGAAAGTTTGACATTAATAAATATTAATTTACAAGTCTTTCTTGAGTTCTAGAACTCTGGTGAGTTCTAAGTAAAATGTTAGTAGGCTGACTTCACAAAGCTCCGTTGACCTCTACTGATCATGATGGAATTAGCTTTCCATAACATCCCTTCCTGGGCAGCCCACAGCACTTCTGCTGGACAAGGTTACATTTGGCATGTGAACCACCTCTATGACAGCTACATAAAATTGTTATATAAATTAACTTAGTAAGAAAATAAAACATGAGTAGGGCTTAGTAAAAAGTTTTTAAAACAACGGTGGATTTACTTAGTGATAATGAAATTATTTCAATACAACTTCAGTGTATTTTGTTTAAAACTAAGTGTAAGTAAGATAAGATAACGAGCATTTTTTTCTATTTTAAGTTATGATTATACTCTGAAAATGGAAACTAAGAGGCTGAAAATTATTTATCACATAATAGAGGAGCAGGCACTACATGAGCAGTAAGAATCAAACAGAATGGACAAAAAGCTATGTATGAGAAACGAATATTGATTGAATGTCTGACACAGTGCAAGAAATGCAAAGAAAATATTAGGAAGACAGAACTACTATGTAGCTGTGTCTAGTGATTTCCAAAATAAATCAGTGAGCCAATACACACTTCTTTCTACATTATTGTTCCTATGCAATAACCAGGAAAGGAGTATCTCAAGTTATAAAAATGTTACATTATGGAAATATTCAAGATCTGCTAATATGTTTCAATTAGAAATGTGTTAGAGGAAACCAATGTATCCTTTAATTTTTTCCCCATAAAAGTCACTCATTTTAACAAAACAAAAGAAGTTTTATCTAGATAAAAGGTTTCAACATAGCATTTGATGCTATTAAAAATGCAACCTTTTTAATATTTTTAGTTTCTTAATTTCAGTTTTTGTGTTACCAAACAAATTACAGAATTTTCAGATTTTGATCTGAATTAGAAAAATAATTAGGTTTAGAATGTTGCAATGTCCCATAAATCTGTATGCCTTTTTTTTTTCTGAAACTATTCCTAAAATCAGATAAAATCTTGGATTCTACTGAATTTTTTCACTTAGTTCCGTAAGTCAGGATCTCAGCCAAGTGCCAGGAACCTCAAGGCAACTGAAGTCCAATGAGCAAATGTTGAGTAATCTGTTTCAGAATTTTTCTAGTTCAAAACAAAAATTAGGATGTAAGTGAAAGTTTTGGGGTTTTTTTTAATATTAAACTCAAGTGAAGCACTAAATCAACATGTTCAATAGAAAACCAGTACCTAATCTTTCATAGGAACAAAGACAGCTCTGGAAAAAAGATTGTCCTTAAAAATTAATTTTACTAAAATAAGCTAGCATTGGCTAGAGGCTAATTTCTTTTTTTCTTAGCCCTGCATGAAGGTCAGTCTTAGACTGACAAATTTCAAGATCCTGGTCTTACGAGGTCAGCTCAGGATAACATTAGTAAGCTAACAAAATACATTTTACAATAGGAAGGGAACAAAGCTATCAAGGTGTCAGAAAAGGATCTTTAAGATCTTTAACTCTTTTTGACGAGAAACAGAAATTTTCACCGGAAAGTAAATATATATTCATGAAAGGTTCAAGCCACAAGATGAGTTTCTCTGATTATGACAAAATTTCCCAACCACATTATGATGAGGCTGTCATCCTGAATATGAGAAGGGAGGGGAAGAAATATGGATAGAGGCTTACTCTCTCTCCAAGCCAAGGGAATATTTGTAAGCACCTTTCACACCACTTGGTGTTTCTAAAGCAGCAATAACTCACTTTCTGCTTGACTATCAGTAATGAAACAGAAGCCTCTTCCTTCTCTTTGCTATCAAACTTGTTTTTAACAAAGAACAAGGGATAGTTTTATTCCCATTATGTATCCCTAAAAGAAATAAAACTGTGGTGTAGAATTACACAGACTCACAAGAGTGTTATAAACTCAACAGAATTTTTGGATTTACTTGTACTCCAATAATTTCAAAGTTTAAATACATACAGTTTCTGAAAGAAAATCCAATACGGGCATCCAATCTAAATTCCTCTCAGAGCTCATATTTCCACCCAGGGGAGAGTCTGAAATTTCTTACCAGAACAGGACATGGAGTTTAGAGCAAAGAAAGAGTAAAAATTAGCAGGAAAGCAAGCTATGAACAAAGAGAAAGTTCCATTTCACCTCTTTTTCTAATGTTTCTGCACAGAACTTGTAACAACTCTCTCTACATCCTGATACATCCTTGTCTCATTTGCATTCGGACACAACGTCAATTAAAAATACATTTAATTACATAAACAGATGTCATCTGGGTTTTTTTGCTCCTATACTTTGGACATACTTCAGTAATAAGGGGACCTTCAAATTCGTCTTTTAGACACAAAAACCTCAAAATTTCCTGGAGAAAAAAGAATACTATATTTTCCTCAATTCTCTAGACATATATAGCAAATTATTTTATCCTCAAATGTCCAGCTCCTTTTACAGCAGGTTGTGCCAGTTCACATCTCATTGACTGAGGTAACACAGTAAAACTGATGTAACCCAGCATGAATGATCACAAAACACACCAGTTAGAAAGCCAGGCAAGGAACACTTACTGTCATGGGTAATAAATATATAAAATCTGTTATGGGACTCGCAGGGATGCAGCCAGTGGTGAGATGATACAAAACCTTTCAGCAAAGAACCACCTTCATCATTTCCTTTTGGACAAGTTTCACTGGTCATTTCACAATGAAAGCAATTTTACTCCAACATCCGGTACTTTCTGGTGACTTTAAAACTGTATAATATCTTCTTATTCTTAACATCAGTATTATTCATATATCTAAGGCACAGTAAAAGTAAATTCAGTCATGTCCAACTTAATAGCATCATGCACACGTCCCCTCTAAAAGGACAGTCTGTATGTCTGCTTTACAAAGAACTCAGACACACAACAGTTTTCACTAATACTTGCTTGTCTATCATGATCTCAGGTTGATTTACACTATCAGTACAAACAGATTGCTGGACATTCTTGAATTTGAGTCACCTGTGCACAAGATTGCATCATTACCTAAGAAATTTTTTCAGACCTGATTAGAATGTCTGAAAAGCCCACTCTTAGGTGAACTAATATGATACATAATGAAATTCCCCCAAAAGAAAAACAACAGAGCAAGGAGTGCCAACCAACCAAAAAGCTCCCACCAAAAAAAGCTTTGACCATGATCCAGGTTCAGATGCTCGTTTTTTTTCCTTTAGTTTGTTACTCATGCATAAAAGCCTCACTTAACTAACTTGAAAACAGCAGGGGAAAGAAAACCCAAAACAAATTCAAAAAACCAAAGCAAACTAAAGAAACCTAAACATACAAGCAAATAGAATCACAACAACAAATCAACCCACACAAACAAAAGCAGAAATAGCTCTTGGAGGGCAGTCCTAAAATTTGAAATCTCACTGTGTAGTTCTGTTACGACCAAAACCCTTAGAAAATCAATTATAGAGACTGGCTAATAGGAATTAGCCTCCTCCGTGTGCTTTAAATCCTAGCCTGGATTAATGTATGGAACAAGGCAGTATCACAAAATACAGCACCTATAAACAAGCTACAGCTGAGCCACGTAAATGCAGACTGCAGCAGCATTCCTCAGTAGCAACCAGCAATCTGTTTTAATGGGCCATAAAGCAATCTTAAATGAAAAAAAATGAAAGAGCAGTTGGTTTTTTTTTTTTTTGCAAAGCCTTAAGACAATGACAATATTTACAGCCCACACACAGAAACACAGATGGGCAAAAATTAATCTGCCAAGATAACTTTCCCCAAAATTGTGGTGGACTTGCCTGAGTGAAGGTTTTATTATGATATGATTAATAATGCTATTGAGAAGTACAGGGTCAAACACTTGCACAGTGGTAAAGATGAGGGTAAAATTGCCTCTTCAGTGTAAGGAAGCAGATCACTCATTTTTTATACAAATATGAAATCTATACATCATTACATGTTGCTTTTCAGCATCTATTCTTTTCACTGAAGCAGTGGACACACAAAGTACATAAAATATTATCTTGAATAGAAGACTCTATATGGTACAAATGTCATTGAGTTTACCTGAACTACAACAGATTCTGTGTTAATTTCCACAGTAGGATAAAGGGAAATTGGTTATATCTTTTTGCTGTATTTAATAAACAGTTTTAAATGCTTCAAAGGTCAGTTATTTTCATCAACTAAAATTAATAGTCAAGTATAGTGATTTTTCCCTCCTCATCAACACATTTACATTTGTCATGCCCTATCAGATATTTCAAACTTTCAGAAGTACAAATTCCTTTTGTCATTTGTTCCTGTTACGTGACTGAGACTCGGTCTGGCATCCATGTACATTATGTTTATGAAAAGGTTGTCCTAGCAGGTTCCACTTAAAGAGGAGCTTACGAAAGCTTGCTGCGAGCCGTTTATGTGGGCTGTATATGAACGGCTTCCTCTTTTCAGATATCGTATTGCCTTTCCTTACTCTCCTCTGTAACTGTCCAGCAACCTGTTTTATGAACTCTTTCTCAAATGAGGCTACACCTACGAAAACACAAGGCAAAGTCCTCACCACGTGGACTTCAGGCCATTCTATTCTGCTCCCCCACATATCTGTAATTAGCAGAGACAACCTTTTCAACATTCAAGGTCTGAATTCCTGGGGGAAAAATAAAATGCAACAGCACTTTTATTGCCCGTCTCAAGGGATGCAGCAATTAATTTTTTTCTCAGTGTATTAAGGTTCATCATGGATGCTGTTATTGTTATGGTGACAAAGGATGGCTTTAATGTGAAGATGAAGACAGCATGACTAGAAACTTCAGAGGAAGATTTCTCTATCAGGGTCAGAGAGAGCAAGTGAAATACAGAATTAAGTAGAGAATGTTGTTATAGCTCAGAGATCTTCTTTTCTTTCCCTTTCCCTCTTTCTTTCTCTTCTTTCTTCTTGCAAAAATAATAATGCCTTGAAATAAACTGCCAGAGTTCAAACAAAACTCTAGTGCCAGCTTCAACTATTCAATGATTTAGGATTCCAAAGTAACCTTGAGATGCTTGCTACTACTTTGTTTCCATTTCCCTACTAGAGTTTTTTCACTCAAGAAAGTGATTTGAGGCAGAAAAAAATAGGAAAGGAGAGGAAGGAAGATTTAATGTCAAATTTTGATCAGGAGACTACCTCTGCAGTGCAAATGAAGCAACAATACAAGAAAAAGAGGAAGGAACAAAATCACTACGACCTTAATTCTAAATAATGTGTCCAATGTCTTTACTAAATTTGAATTTCAGGAGGAAAATATTTACACATTTAAAGCAGGTACTTCAGTCCTTTGCTGGGTCAGGGAATCCATTTGTAAATTAGACCTTGTCTGTAAGAAGACCTACTGCAACAATTTCTAACATTTCTTTTTCCACAGTCTGAAAATAAGGAGCTTTAGGGTGCTCTAGTCCTGAGCTGTGGGCTGTGCGGACACAAAGTCATGTGATCTTACAAGCAACAAGTTGCTCACAGGCTGGGAAGCGTCATCAATAGAATATCACAGACCTATATCCACTTCTAGTCATATCCTCTCCCTGGTATTTAAAAAATTGGGTCTTTTGCATATTTTTTCTTATTTAACAGAACTACACTTCTTAGCCCAGTCCACAAAGGCTTATATTTCCAGGTAACTCAGAATCTGAGGTCAACAATCCAGTCAGACGCAAAGCTCAAACACATCTAACTACTAATTTGATAATAACCTCTGCAGTAACTACCAGTGTGTGTAGATATATACACCAGTATATCAATCATTATCAGCGATTATCAATACATATATCTATATATGACAGTCAATTATCAGTATTATCAAAACAGATTGTTATCATCAAGGTATCTAATTCTCTCTCATGCTCCTTTTCTTACTTTTCCTGTTATATTCACTCAGGAATAGCTGCATTTCCAAATTTAGGTTTTTGATTTATATTTGGCCCCAAATGTTTACACTGAGATCAAAATTGGTTTCTTCTTAACCACGAAGATTACCATCCTCCTCCACATCTCTACTTTACAAAAAAAGAAAGCTCAGAAAACAATCTTTCAGGCTTTGTGAATGCTGTTATTATCATTGTATAATCATTCTGTCTCACATTCTTGTACAAAGAAGAGAGATCCCAATGGACAATCAAGCATCAAATAAAATGCCTTGTGTTGATCGTGCTTAAAATACAATTTGCCTTAGGCTCTGTCAGCAAAATTTGCCTCTCTCGATGATTTCCTGACTTTTGGAGCTATGAGGACTTACACACATTTTCACTGGGGGAAGCCAGTCTCTTCTTTACCCTTAGAGACTGACTCTGGAGACCCTGGGCAGAGATTCTGCACAAACATAGAGGTCCCTCATGATGAGTTCAGGTGAGACTGAGCTGATACCAGTAAACAGCAATTTCTAGCTTTTCTCATACCCTCTTTAAGATAATAGACATTGTCACATGAAAATAAAACAAATACAAAGCTTCTCCAAAATGTGCCAGGCAACTTTGCAATGCTCTGAGTAGGTGTAACTACAGAGAGTACTCTCAGCAAAGCAGCCTCATAACCCAGAGACGAACAATGAGGCTGCAAACAGAACTCATTCCCCCAGGACACAAACAGGACATATAAATACAAGTATAAATACATGTCTTGGTTTAAATAGCTGGCAACAAACATGGTTTTCTTCTATTCTAAAATTTCCCTGAGCTATCTTTCCCCTCGTATGTTTAAAACCCATTCTTAGAGCTCTAGCCCAATTTCAGGCATTCAGTGGTACAAGTCACAAAGTCACAGTATTACAGATTACAGCACATTTCAGCAGTAGATTTTATACCATACAGGCACCTCTGTAAATACAGGTAGTTAATTATTAAAGCCCCACTTTTCATAATACTCAGACAATAACAGTCAGAGCAGACCAACAACCTGAGCAAACAAGGTGCTGCCAGAGACGAGACCAGAATAATACAAGGAGCCTGTTCACAGATGTTTGTGCCAAGCCATAAACAGTGGGAATAGGAGTTGATTCTGCCTCTTGCAAAAGGCACAGTGCTTGAACAACTTCAGCTGATGACTTAAAATGACCTGGCTGAAAGGCTCAGCTCTGTGGTCACACTGACCTAATCCTTTTTTTTTTTACAATACCACTTTTCTTGACGGAAGAATAATTGCAGGTGTGCTGATACTTCTGCATAAAACTAACAAAAACCGAAG